>WNGS01000379.1:0-10279 GCA_020271785.1 Procambarus virginalis
TATTTCAAGGTGAAGAAAAGAAGTGAATTACTATAGAATGTATTACACTTATTTATGCAATTTGCACAACGTTTCGAACCTCCATGGTTCATTCTCAAGTGAAAAGAATTTCCAGGACTGGTTGATTTTATACCCGCACTGGGTCAGGTGATAAGACAATAAAGGTGAAAACAGGGGGATACATAAGGGATAATGGGGGTTATAAGAACATAAGAATAGAGGTAACTGCAGAAGGCCCATTGGCCCATACGAGGCAGCTCCTATCTACATACAAAGATTAATCCAGTGTAATTGGCCTGTTATGTTGAACAGTGTCTTCTGTGTTGGCATCGTTGTGTTCTGGTCTTGTCCTTACTCTCATGGTGGGTAGAGTAAATAGTTCTGTGATTTGGGTGTTCATGGTAGGTTGTTCTATTCTTATGTGAATTGCTTCAAGAATTTGTAACCATCTTGCATCTTGGGTTTTGTCTATTATACAGGTATTCTTGTTCAACATTTCTCTTGTTAGGGTGATGTCATGGGCTTGTCTCATGTGATTCCTAGGGGCACCGATTGAAGATGGCATGTCAAACGCCTCGTCAGCTTGGTCGACGTCATACCTATGTACTTAGATTGAAGGTTACATCCTTCGTGGGGCAAGTGTACATGTATACAACGCTTGACTGCTGTAGAGGGTTCTCTGTCGGCTTCGGGCTGTTTTTGATAAGGAGTTTGGAAGTCTTCTTGATTTTGTAGAATATTATCAGGTTTATGTTTTAGTTAGGAGTAGTGCTTTTACTCCTTTACGAATTCTTTCATTATTTCTTTCCTCTTTTATATGTTCACTGTGCATGGTTGATTTGTAATATATTTTATTGGAGGTATTGTGGTTTCTGTTCTAGGTTCAGGATTATAAATGAGACAGGATTATACTCATGAGAAACTCTCCAGACACGGAGCAGAACGCTCTAAGAGAGACAAACTTCGTCTATGCCTTCAAATGCCCTCTTGGGGACTGTAAGCCTCAAAAAACTCAGTATATAGGCAAGACAACAACATCTCTTCCAGGCGATTAACGATGCATAAGCAACAGGGCTCTATCAAGGAACATATAATCTCTTCCCACAACCAAACCATTACCAGAGAAATCTTAACAAACAACACAGAAATCATTGATAGATACAGCGACAGCAGGCGGCTTGACATCTGCGAGGCACTACACATCAAGAAGTCAACACCAGCAATCAACAGCCAATTAACGCACAACTATATTCTACCCACTTCAAGACTCCGCTCCAATATAGAAACATCAAGAAATATGGGCCAATAGGCCTTCTGCAGTTCTATCTTTACCCATCTTCTGCAAATCTATACTCATTGTTCCGTGTTCTGTGTTTGTTGAAAGTTTGTTTTTCACCCCTCTATTGTATTACATCACCTCACCCAAATGCAGGTATAAGAGCCAATGCTGTTTCAATCATAAGTTGTGTGTGGATAAACTGAAGTCTTTGAAAATGTAATAAGTTTTACGAAACGCGCTCAAGTGTCGCGTCAGACTAGAAATAAAAATGAATTTTGGAGAATTGATTTTTCATTTACCGTCACCAGTAAAAAGAAACATAAGGAAAATCGAGAAAATTCGTGTTAGAATTATTAATCTTACTTTTTCGGTCATATTTAATAATATATGTCTACAGGAAAGACTGCTACCAAAACATACTAATATATATAATATATATATATATATATATATATATATATATATATATATACACATATATATACATATATATACATATATATACACACACACACATACAACTCAGGGTCTCCTGTACACCAGTTGCATAGTGCTCCTGGCAGTATGGGTTCGAGACACTTCTGGAGCATGGAGTTTTTCAGTTACCATTATTTATAGGTTACCAGCACATTACTGTGTATACCTAAGCTTGTTTGATGATCTTGTTGAAATTGTCCCATGACGCTATGAAGTCTCCTCAGCTTGGAGCCTTTTCATAATTATAAATTTATTTCCATGTCTATTAACTTCCTCAATGAGGTATTTTGTAGTTCTCATTCTAGTCTCCAGAATAGTCTACAAGCCATCTATCTCTTCCACCTCTCAGGACGTACGGACTGTACGTCCTTCCCACCCAGATTGTCACACTGCTCTTGCTTCTTCCAACTTTTGTATTCTCTTCACAACCGAATGAGCAATATCCAGCAATGTTACTACTTCCAAATATGTATTTATCCAAGGGCCATTAATACTAGTGGCCTCAACGAGGACCGGAAGCTGACGGCTTGTCAAAGATCCCCCCCCCCCATTTGCCCTTTAGATACAAAACCCAGTATATATATACTGTAGTATATTTATACTATACAGTATAAAGATTAAGTGATGGGCGCAGTTTCATTCGACAAGATTAGTGTCATAATAGGTTATATTAGGATACAATAAGTAAAGTTTGGTTTTTATTTTACTTTGATTTTGTTTATAGAAAATGTGCTCAAAATGTGAATACTGTACTGTATACTAAAAATTTATGAACCTCCAATAGGGGTACTTTAATTATGGCTTTATCAAATTTACATTTTATGTTAAAAAAAATGCAGAAGTAACTTAATTTGTTGTACCAGATGAAACCAACTTAATTTAAAGTTTACATATATCTTGCATATTTTTCATTACAAAGGGATCAATAACCATTATAAACTCCATGACTTAACTACCACCGAAAGAAAAATATGAACACTACTGGATTTTATTAGTTCATTACTGTATACCAGTATATAAAATCCTAGATATTTAATAATACCAGTACTGAACTTGTACAGAACAGAATAAAATACACAGGATTCAAAAGGTATAATTAAGAGGCAAATTATTGTATAATAATAATAATATGCATGTACTGTATATATAATAGGGTCGTGTGGTTCAGTGGTGAGCACAGCCGAGTCAAAGCCAAAGGGTACTGGATTAAATTCCTATGCCAGGACAGAAGCATTTGGGCAATATTTCCTTTCACCTGATGACGCTGTTCACATAACAGTAAATAGGTACTGTACATGGGAGTTAGCAACTGTTATTAGTTGCATCCTGTGGAAGGTCAGTAGTTGGCTTAAGGCTCACATGCTTCCTCTCCAATTATGGCAAACCACTCACTACATATATTTTTCGTCTTACCTAATGGCAGAACAACACTACCTGGCATAGTAAGCAAGTACCGCTGGGTACTTGCTGGATACAAGGTACAATCTATCATATCTATTGGGCATCTTTGAGACTATGTTACCAGATACAAATACCTTGGTCTTGAGGTTCTACTGTACCGCAATGTTGTAGCCAGACTGGGTCGCCAATGTAGAGAGAGGCTCCGTGCTCTCAAGGCAGGCTATCATCCAAGCTATGGCGCAAATGTGAGAATTGGAAAAAATGATGTATCTCTCGTATATTAGGTCTCTGGTTGATTATGCTGCACCCATGCTTGCTCTAGTGCCTGAGAGAATGCTTGGAGGGCTGGAAAAGATGCAAAACGAAGCCATGAGGATTATCCTCGGATGCCCCCGTACAACTAAATTACTAAACTTGAGGATGGAACTGAATATTTCATGTGTAAGTGATCGTATCATTGAAATTAATGCTTTAATTGGTATCAAGATGCTTAGGCTAACCCACCCTAACCCCTGCACTGAAGCCCTCCAACCCTTCTTCTTGAAGGTCAGCATCCCTCCAAATGGATTACCAAAACTGTCATTACGCTCAGAATGTATAATATTCATCACCCCCACCAAGAGAGACAACAACAACACTTTCCTGTCCCATGGGAGATCACTCCTTTCCAAATTACTGTCCTCCCCTTTCCCACCCAACAAACTCATTAAAGAACAAGTCTTGCTTCGACAAGAAGCAAAGTACAATGCCTTAAGCCAAATTGATGCTTTAGTCAGAGAGCGCTCCCTTTCCCAGATTATTTACACTGATGGATCCTTGCATCAGTCCTATGGTGCAGCTGGAAGTGCAGTTGTTGTGACAGGGAGAGATGGTTCCTTCTCCCATGAGTGTGGAGCGCGACTAAGTAACTGGGCCTCCACTCTTCAAACAGAATTGGTTGCCACAATCCTTGCACTCGAGCGCGTATATGAATCCAAAGTTGACAAAGTCGCTAATTGGAAGTGACTCCTTGCCATCCATGACTGCCCTCAGCTCCCCAAGGCATAACTGTGACGTGCTTATCTCTGAAGCTAGACACAGATATAATGAAATAATCAATGACGGAGTCAGAGTCTGTCTTCTGTGGATTCCTTCCCATATTGGTCTCCGAATGCATGATAGAACTGATGAGCTAGCCAAGACTTTTGCTCGTAAGGAGGAAATTGATTACCATCTTGGACTGCCCCTGAGCAGCCTGAGGGCAGTAATATTTCGAGAACATCAACTGAATTTCGGAGACTTGAGGCAAAGTGAAATTCACACCAGTTACTCCATCTATCATCATTCTATTATGCAGGAAGTACCGCACGTCTATGGGTCATCCAATAATGTTAGCAGACTTCTAGATGTTACCACTGCTAGGCTTAGGCTTGGCTACAAGTACCTCTGGCAGTTTGTAACATCTGCTGATGTAGATCTGACTAAATGCGTGTCAGCAGAACTATTCGCATACTTTGCGTCATTATATAATGGAATGTGAAAAAATCGCGGAATTCAGAGATAACCCCATCAATGGTGTCCAAGAAATTTGTAAGTACTTCATTCACAATGATGTGCTGCCCGAAATCTTAGCGAAGTATCCAAAATTTGCTTACTGTAGGTAATGCATGCACATGACTTTAAAACTGCCGCCCAGTTGGGTGGGTGTGGAACACATGAGTCTAAAGCTGCCGCCCAGTTCGGTGGGTGTGGAACACATGACTGTAAAGCTGCCGCCCAGTTGGGTGGGTGTGGAGCACATAGTAAGCTGGGACAGTGGACAGGTTATGATACAAGTGGGGGCTCCTTGTACCGAGTGTAAGAGGCCGTAAATAAGGATACTATCTGAAAAGGTGGTAATGACCATAGAGGATTTATGAACCACTGCTCTAGAGGGATATTAAGGCCACTACAATAGTTTACTGACCGGCCAGGAGGTTTAGTGTTAGTCTTAAGGCCTGTCAACCTCCGGAGGGTTATTAATGCTACCACAAGGGATTACTGACCAACCAGCAAGTATATAATTTAGCTTTAAATGTAGTCGACAACCTTAGTGTTGCTGACAGTGAATATGAACTGAGTAGTTCGGTAGACCTCTCGGTGCATATTCACTTTCAGGAATATTGTATTTACATGCCATTTATACACAAGCAAATTATGCAGCTGGAGCCATACTCGGGCTGTCTCCCCGTCAGTGGGCCAAGGACGAGGCTATCTCCCAGTCAGTGGGCCAAGGGCGAGGCTATCTCCCGGTCAGTGGGCCAAGGACGAGGCTATCTCCCGGTCAGTGGGCCAAGGACGAGGCTATCTCCCGGTCAGTGGGCCAAGGGCGAGGCTATCTCTCGGTCAATGGGCCAAGGATGAGGCTATCTCTCGGTCAATGAGCCAAGGACGAGGCTATCTCCCGGTCAGTGGCCAAAGGATGAGGTTATCTCTCGGTCAATGGGCCAAGGACGAGGTAATCTCCCTGTCAGTGGGCCAAGGAGAGTAAACTTAACTAACAGCCGTGGAAATGCGAATTAAAGTTCTTGTTGCATATATACTGACCCAAATATTAACTTCATAAAGACACTACAATCATATGATAAATGGAGCAATAATGGGAGAATATATAAAAAAGTGGATAGTGACCATCCATTTTTTTTTTTTGCATTGTGACCATAACCCCCGCATATTTTTTTGAGATATATACAAGAGTTGTTACATTCTTGTACAGCCACTATTACGCGTAGCGTTTCGGGCAAGTCCCTGGAATACGATCCCCGCCGCGAAGAATCGTTGTTACAATCAAGTACACATTTTACAGTTGAATTAAACAGAGGCTACAGTTAAGGATTTGCGCCCAGTAAATCCTCCACGGCCAGGATACGAACCCATGACAAAGCGCTCGCGGAACGCCAGGAGAGTGTCTTACCTCTACACCACGGAGACTGGATATGGAAGATTGAAAAAGAAAAGGCCGGAGTTTTGACCAACCAGTCAATGAAGTGGCTATTCCCGAGCATTTGTTATATTGTTGTTTTTCATAACACAAGAAAGCCTATAGCATTTTGAGTTTTATTTATAAATATATAGGTTGGAAATGTCTCCTTAACGCTGCTAAACAAGATCTGCGGGAGAAAATAACCAAGCGAACCTCAGGTTTATGTATTCAAATGTAATTTTGACTTCAATGTAAACAAACTGACGATTCAACTGTACAAATCTCAGGCGCGCTCCTATCTGGACTATCGTATCCAAGCATCAGGACCTATCTCCAAATTTGTATTACCTGTGGGCCATTAACACATTATCAGTCTCCACGAGGACAGGAAGCCGGCTGCTTGTCAAAGGTCTCCTCCATTTGCTCTCATTATATTTTCCAGTTGGATTTTAAAATTGAACAGAGCTTAGGCATTTACAGCTGCGGCGGGCAGACGGTTCCATGGGCTTATAACCCAGTGCGTGAAAAAAGCATCTCCAGTTCTCACTCCTACACTGTGGCGTGTTGAGCTTATTCCTCGTTATTCCTTGTTTGTGTTACATCTGACCTTTTGAAGAAATTGTCAGGATCCACATCCTCCAAATTGTTCAGTATTTTGAAAAGTGCAATGAGATCCTGGTCATGCCTGGTTTGCAGTGTTGTTAGCCCTGAGGCCCTCAACCGCTCATGATACTAGAGTTGACTTAGCTCTGGAATGATTTTTGTTGCCCGGTGTTGCACTTTCTCCAGAGCAGCTATGTCCTTCTGAAGATGAGGTCTCCATGCCTGGATACAGTACTCCAATAGAGGGCGCACCAGAATTATACAATTGAATGACTACCGTCTTTTCCTTAAAGTTATGGTACGCTTGATTATTTCAAGGGTTCAAACCTGTTTTAGAGAAAGTTCAACACAGAGCGACAAAAATCCTCCCAATACTAAGTCAGCTCACACACCAGCAACGGTTGAGGACTACAGGGCCACATAGGGTCGAGGGCCACAGGGCTAACAACACTGCAAGCCAGAGAAGACAAGGCTAATATCACCGAGACCTTTAAAAATATTGAACAAATTAGTAGATAGACCGCTTCTTTAAACTGTTCATTGTAACCCATACAAAGAGCAACAGCTTTAAGTTCAACAAACCACAATGTAGGGCAGAATATAGGTGCTGTCAACACACCACGAAGTCTAGCACAAATGTATGGAGGCAACACCCAACAGCGTCAGGAGCCCCCGGAGGCTACACACAGTGGCGTCAGGAGCCCCTGGAGGCTACACACAGCGGGGTCAGGAGCCCCTGGAGGCCAAACCCAGCGGCGTCAGGAGCCCCTGGAGGCTACACACAGCGGCGTCAGGAGCCCCTGGAGGCCAAACCCAGCGGCGTCAGGAGCCCCTGGAGGCTACACACAGCGGCGTCAGGAGCCCCTGGAGGCTACACACAGCAGCGCCAGGAGCCCCTGGAGGCCAAACCCAGCGGCGTCAGGAGCCCCTGGAGGCCAAACCCAGCGGCGTCAGGAGCCCCTGGAGGCTACACACAGCGGCGTCAGGAGCCCCTGGAGGCCAAACCCAGCGGCGTCAGGAGCCCCTGGAGGCTACACACAGCGGCGTCAGGAGCCCTGGAGGCCAAACCCAGCGGCGTCAGGAGCCCCTGGAGGCTACACACAGCGGCGTCAGGAGCCACTGGAGGCCAAACACAGCGGCGTCAGGAGCCCCTGGAGGCTACACACAGCGGCGTCAGGAGCCACTGGAGGCCAAACCCAGCGGCGTCAGGAGCCCCTGGAGGCTACACACAGCGGCGTCAGGAGCCCCGGAGGCCAAACCCAGCGGCGTCAGGAGCCCCTGGAGGCTACACACAGCGGCGTCAGGAGCCCCCGGAGGCCAAACCCAGCGGCGTCAGGAGCCCCTGGAGGCTACACACAGCGGCGTCAGGAGCCCCTGGAGGCCAAACCCAGCGGCGTCAGGAGCCCTGGAGGCTACACACAGCGGCGTCAGGAGCCCCTGGAGGCCAAACCCAGCGGCGTCAGGAGCCCCTGGAGGCTACACCCAGCGGGGTCAGGAGCCCCTGGAGGCCAAACCAGCGGCGTCCAGGTCTACACCCAGCGGCGTCAGGAGTCCCTGGAAGCTACACCTAGCGGCGTCAGGTGCCCCTGCAGGCCAAACCCAGCGGCGTCAGGAGTCCCTGGAAGCTACACCTAGCGGCGTCAGGTGCCCCTGGAGGCCAAACCCAGCGACGTCAGGAGTCCCTGGAAGCTACACCTAGCTTCCATCAGGATGTAACAGGGGGTGGGGTAAATAGCATTGAGAACACTGGCTTTGTATCTTTGACACAAAGATACAAAGCCAGTGTTCTCAATGCTTATATTCGTCGAGCGCTTACCCACTGCTCTGAATGGAGCAACGTGAGTAGAGAGTTTGAAAGAGTAACTCAGGTATTGGTGAACAACGGATATAGCAACGCGGAAATAAACGCTGCTATAAGAAGCAGTCTCCGTGGTGTAGTGGTAAGACACTCGCCTGGCGTTCCGCGAGCGCTATGTCATGGGTTCGTATCCTGGCCGGGGAGGATTTACTGGGCGCAATTCCTTAACTGTAGCCTCTGTTTAACGCAACAGTAAAATGTGTACTTGGATGAAAAAACGATTCTTCGCGGTCGTATTCCAGGGACCTGCCCGAAACGCTACGCGTACTAGTGGCTGTACAAGAATGTAACAACTCTTGTATATATCTCAAAAAAAAAAGACACTTGGACCGATGGTATAATCCTGAACCTAGAACAGAAACCACAATACCTCCAATAAATTATATTACAAATCAGCCATGCACAGTGAACATATAAAAGAGGAAATAATCCGTAAAGGAGTAAAAAAGCATTACTCCTAACCAAAACATAGACCTCATCATAATCTACAAAACCAAGAAGACTGCCGAACTCCTTATCAAAAAGAGCCCGAAGCCGACGGAGAACCCTTTACATAAGAACATAAGAACAATGGCAACTGCAGAAGGCCTATTGGCCCATACGAGGCAGCTCCTATTTATAACCACCCAATCCCACTCATATACATGTCCAACCCAAGCTTGAAACAATCGAGGGACCCCACCTCCACAATGTTACGCGGCAATTGGTTCCACAAATCAACAACCCTGTTACTGAACCAATATTTACCTAAGTCTTTCCTAAATCTAAACTTATCCAATTTATACCCATTGTTTCGCGTTTGTCCTGTGTTGATATTTTAAATACCCTATTAATATCCCCTTTGTTATGTCCATTCATCCACTTGTAAACCTCTATCATGTCACCCCTAACTCTTCGCCTTTCCAGTGAATGCAACTTAAGCTTTGTTAATCTTTCTTCATATGAAAGATTTCTAATTTGGGGAATTAACTTAGTCATCCTACGCTGGACACGTTCAAGTGAATTTATATCCATTCTATAATATGGCGACCAAAACTGAACTGCATAATCTAAATGGGGCCTAACCAGAGCAAGATATAGCTTGAGAACCACACCAGGTGTCTTGTTACTTACGCTGCGATTAATAAATCCGAGTGTCCTATTTGCCTTATTACGAACATTTATGCATTGATCCTTTTGTTTTAAATTCTTACTAATTATAACTCCCAGATCCCTTTCGCAATCCGACTTCGCAATCTCAACACCATCTAGCTCGTATCTTGTAACTCTATCATCATTACCTAGCCTCAGAACTTTACATTTATCAGCATTAAACTGCATCTGCCAGTCCTTTGACCATTTCAAAACCCTATCTAGATCAACTTGAAGTGATAGTGAGTCCTCCTCCGAATAAATTTCCCTACCGATTTTCGTATCATCGGCAAATTTGCAAATGTTGCTACTCAAACCTGAATCTAAATCATTTATAGATATTTCATAAACAACTAGGTCCCAAGACAGAGCTTGAGGCACTCCACTTACAACATTTCCCACTCTGACTTGACTCCATTGATACTAACCTCTGCTTTTCCTTTGGTATAGCCCTGCCCTAATCCAGCTTAATATGCCACCCCCACGACCATGCAAGCGCTCCTATCTGTTAAGCAGGCTTTCATGTGGCACGGTATCCAAAGCTTTGCTAAGGCATACAGGTACACACATCACAGTCACCCTTACCACT
>WNGS01000379.1:25197-38679 GCA_020271785.1 Procambarus virginalis
CTCGCTGTTAACTCCCTGTATATATCCTATACAGATATAACCTACATAGGTGTGATAGGAAATTAGGTCACATGGAGGAGTGGGTCTGTATATTAGGGAAGACCTTGTGTGCTCGGAGCTCCTAAACGTTACAAATGAGGTGGTAGAGGTACTGGGATTAATAATAGAGAAAATAAACTAGTGATTATTCTAATATACAAACCGCAGATGCAACGGCCGAGGAATTCACAGAACAGATAAACAAAATAGAGAATAGCCTTGATAATTTGGAGAACCCGATACCTGATATTATCTTCCTAGGTGACTTCAACTTGCCTAGTCTCTGGTGGAGAATAGCAAACAATAATATTATACCAGGGACCTATCAGGACCTAACCAACCACAGATTAGAGAACTACTTAGATTCTGTGACAAATTTTCACTCAATCAGCAGATATCGGAGCCAACGAGAAATGAAAATATTCTAGATCTGATCTTTACGAACAATGAAGACATTATCAGGGACATTACGATATCAGATACCACATACTCAGATCACAAGCTCATTGAAGTGCAAACGACCATCAATACTCAGAATAGACCTAAAACGTTGATAAAGCGAGAGGGGCTATTCAGTAAATTCAATTTTAATAATAAAAGGATAGACTGGAGAAAATAAACAGGGACTTACAAACATTCCATGGGAAACTGTTCTAAGTAATACAAGTCCTACAGAAGAATAGAAAAACTGACTTCGGAAGCGTATCAAGTCTGCCTGAAACATGTTCCTTTGAGGAAAGCCAGAAAGAGATCTAACGAAGAAAAGAACGAGACGACTCTATAAAAGAAGGAAAACAATAACGAAAATGCTTATGCAGACACGAATTTCCCGTCAAAGAAGGAATAATTTAAATAGAGAGATTGAGAAATCGAGCAGAAATTGAAACGCTCATATCAAACTGAAGAAAGGCAGCTAGAACAGAAAGCAATTCAGGAAATAAAGAAAAATCCAAAATACCTCTTCTCATATGCCAAATCAAAGCAAAAACCACTGCCAGTATTGGACCTTTTCGTACAAGTGAAGGTTCATACACGGAGGATGACAAAGAAATTTGTGAAATCCTAAAAAAGCAGTATGAGGACATGTTTAGCACTCCAATAAACTTTGATGAAAGTGGAAGATCCAAACAATTTCTTTATGCAGGATATCCAAACCCCTGTAAATATAACTGATATCAACACGAGCGTACTAGATTTTGAAAGAGAAATTGAAAACATGCCCATGCACTCGGCCCCGGGTCCAGATTCAAGGAATTCAATATTTATAAAGAAATGCAAAGTGCCGGTAGCACAGGCACTCAGTATAGTGTGGAGGAAGAGCTTGGACACGGGGGAGATACCAGATGCACTTAAAGCAGCAGACATAGCCTCCCTACACAAGGGAGGGAGCAAAGCATTGGCAAAGAATTATAGACCAGTTGCAGTAACGTCCCACATAATAAAAGTATTTGAGAGAGTGATTAGGAGTCAGCTCACCAATTTCATGGAGACCAATGACCTTCACAACCCAGGCCAACATGGATCTCGAGCGGGAAGATCGTGCCTCTCACAGCTACTTGAGCACTACGACAGTCACTGAGGCATTAGAAGAAAAACAGAATGCTGGTGTGATATACACGGACTTCGCAAGGACTTTCGATAAATGTGACCATGGCGTGATAGCACACAAAATGATGTCAATGGGAATAACCGGTAAAGTAGGACGCTGGATACTCAGTTTTCTGTCAAACAGGACTCAGCGAGTCAACCATATAAAATCGAGTCCAAGCACAGTTAAAAGCTCTGTATCTCAGGGTACAGTCCTTGGGCCGCTGTTTATCCTTATTCTCATATCAGATATAGACAAAAACACAAGTCACAGCTGCGTATCATCCTTTGCAGATGACACAAAAATCAGTATGAAAATTACCTCAGCTGAAGACATTGAAAAACTTCAAGGGGATATTAATTGTTTTCGACTGGGCATCAGAAAATAACATGATGTTTAACAGTGATAAATTCCAGGTACGGTAAAAATGAGGACCTTAAACATAATACAGGGTATAAAACAATCAAATGTACCCATAGTAGGAAAACAGCATGTAAAGGATTTGGGAATAATGATGTCCGACGATCTAACGTTTAGGGAGCATAACCAAGCAAATATTGCGCCAGCCAGAAAAATGATAGGATGGATTACGAGAACTTTCAAATCCAGGGATCCCATCACAATGGTTGTACTCTTCAAGTCACTTGCGTTCTCCCGTCTTGAGTACTGTTCAGTACTCACTTCCCCCTTCAGAGCAGGAGAGATTGCTGAAATAGAGGGAATACAGAGAACATATACGGCACGCATAGACGAGATAAAGCACCTAAATTATTGGGATTGTCTCAAAGCTCTCCAAATGTACTCTCTAGAAAAAAGACGAGAGAGATATCAAATTATATACACATGGACAATACTGGAGGGCCAAGTCCCAAATCTGCACAGTAAAATAACAACGTACTTGAATAGCGATATGGAAGAAAATGCAGGATAGAACCAGTGAGGAGCAGAGGTGCCATAGGCACAGAGAACACTGTATGAACATCAGAGGTCCGCGGTTGTTCAACGTCCTCCCAGCGAGCATAAGAAATATTGCCGGAACAACCGTGGACATCTTCAAGAGAACACTAGATTGTTTCCTCCAAGGAGTGCCGGACCAACCGGGCTGTGGTGGGTATGTGGGCCTGCGGGCCGCTCCAAGCAACAGCCTGGTGGACCAAACTCTCACAAGTCAAGCCTGGCCTCGGGCCGGGCTTGGGGAGTAGAAGAACTCCCAGAACCCCATCAACCAGGTATCGCTGTTAACTGCCTACCGTGGACGGACCGTGACAAGTGGTTCATGCTGCGGTCTTATGTGTCGCGTCCGCCAGTGTCCACCAGTGTCCACCAGTCTCCGCCAGTGTCCATCAGTGTCCGCAAGTGTCCACCAGTGTCCGCAAGTGTCCACCAGTGTCCGCCAGTGTCCGCCAGTGTCCACTAGTGTCCACCAGTGTCTACCAGTGTCCACCAGTGTCCACCAGTGTCCACCAGTGTCTACCAGTGTCCACCAGTGTCCACTAGTGTCCATCAGTGTCCGCCAGTGTCCGCCAGTGTCCATCAGTGTCTATCAGTGTCCGCAAGTGTCCACGAGTGTCCGCCAGTGTCCGCCAGTGTCCACCAGTGTCCACCAGTGTCCGCCAGTATCCGCCAGTGTCCACCAGTGTCCGCCAGTGTCCACCAGTGTCCATCAGTGTCCACCAGTGTCCATCAGTGTCTACCAGTGTCCACCAGTGTCCACCAGTGTCCACCAGTGTCCATCAGTGTCCACCAGTGTCCACCAGTGTCCACCAGTGTCCACCAGTGTCCATCAGTGTCTACCAGTGTCCACCAGTGTCCACCAGTGTCCATCAGTGTCTACCAGTGTCTACCAGTGTCCACCAGTGTCCACCAGTGCCCACCAGTGTCCACCAGTGTCCATCAGTGTCTACCAGTGTCCACCAGTGTCCATCAGTGTCTACCAGTGTCCACCAGTGTCCACCAGTGTCCATCAGTGTCTACCAGTGTCCACCAGTGTCCATCAGTGTCCACCAGTGTCCATCAGTGTCCATCAGTGTCTACCAGTGTCTACCAGTGTCCATCAGTGTCCACCAGTGTCTACCAGTGTCCACCAGTGTCCACCAGTGTCCATCAGTGTCTACCAGTGTCCATCAGTGTCTACCAGTGTCTACCAGTGTCCATCAGTGTCTACCAGTGTCCACCAGTGTCCATCAGTGTCTACCAGTGTCCATCAGTGTCTACCAGTGTCCACCAGTGTCCACCAGTGTCCGTGTCCAGCCAGTGTCCGCCAGTGTCCACCAGTGTCCACCAGTGTCCACCAGTGTCCGCCAGTGTCCACCAGTGTCCATCAGTGTCCACCAGTGTCCACCAGTGTCCACCAGTGTCTACCAGTGTCCATCAGTGTCCATCAGTGTCTACCAGTGTCCATCAGTGTCCATCAGTGTCCGCCAGTGTCCACCAGTGTCCGCCAGTGTCCACCAGTGTCCGCCAGTGTCCACCAGTGTCCGCCAGTGTCCGCCAGTGTCCACCAGTGTCCACCAGTGTCCACCAGTGTCCACCAGTGTCCACCAGTGTCCACCAGTGTCCACCAGTGTCCACCAGTGTCCACCAGTGTCCACCAGTGTCCACCAGTGTCCACCAGTGTCCACCAGTGTCCATCAGTGTCCACCAGTGTCCACCAGTGTCCACCAGTGTCCATCAGTGTCCACCAGTGTCCACCAGTGTCCGCCAGTGTCCACCAGTGCCCGCCAGTGTCCACCAGTGTCCGCCAGTGTCCACCAGTGTCCACCAGTGTCCACCAGTGTCCACCAGTGTCCACCAGTGTCCGCCAGTGTCCACCAGTGCCCGCCAGTGTCCACCAGTGTCCGCCAGTGTCCACCAGTGTCCACCAGTGTCCACCAGTGTCCGCCAGTGTCCACCAGTGTCCCCAGTGTCCGCCAGTGTCCACCAGTGTCCACCAGTGTCCACCAGTGTCCGCCAGTGTCCACCAGTGTCCGCCAGTGTCCGCCAGTGTCCACCAGTGTCCACCAGTGTCCGCCAGTGTCCACCAGTGTCCACCAGTGTCCACCAGTGTCCACCAGTGTCCACCAGTGTCCGCCAGTGTCCACCAGTGTCCACCAGTGTCTACCAGTGTCCGCCAGTGTCCGCCAGTGTCCACCAGTGTCCACCAGTGTCTATCAGTGTCCACCAGTGTCCGCCAGTGTCCACCAGTGTCCACCAGTGTCCACCAGTGTCCATCAGTGTCCACCAGTGTCCGCCAGTGTCCACCAGTGTCCACCAGTGTCCACCAGTGTCCATCAGTGTCCACCAGTGTCCGCCAGTGTCCACCAGTGTCCACCAGTGTCCATCAGTGTCCACCAGTGTCCGCCAGTGTCCACCAGTGTCCACCAGTGTCCGCCAGTGTCCACCAGTGTCCACCAGTGTCCACCAGTGTCCATCAGTGTCCACCAGTGTCCACCAGTGTCCATCAGTGTCCACCAGTGTCCGCCAGTGTCCACCAGTGTCCACCAGTGTCCACCAGTATCCACCAGTGTCCACCAGTGTCCGCCAGTGTCCGCCAGTGTCCACCAGTGTCCACCAGTGTCCACCAGTGTCCACCAGTGTCCACCAGTGTCCATCAGTGTCCACCAGTGTCCACCAGTGTCCACCAGTGTCCATCAGTGTCCACCAGTGTCCACCAGTGTCCACCAGTGTCCACCAGTGTCCACCAGTGTCCACCAGTGTCCACCAGTGTCCACCAGTATCCACCAGTGTCCACCAGTATCCATCAGTGTCCACCAGTGTCCACCAGTGTCCACCAGTATCCATCAGTGTCCACCAGTGTCCACCAGTATCCATCAGTGTCCACCAGTGTCCGCCAGTGTCCACCAGTGTCCACCAGTGTCATGGTGTATTCCTTCGTCAGTGACAAGTGTATCCCCTCCCTCCCCCTCCCCCTGTGGCCTTGAATCCTCGGGGATTGAACGCCGGCCTGCATTGCGCTCTACCGTCCAGCCCAGTGGTGGGACTAGTGGTGCAGGTGAGAGCTCCCTCCCCCCTGACCGTGACAGTCTGCTCCCTCTCGCTTCCATCACCACCTTGACGAGTAGCCGGGGGGGGGGGAGGGGGGGGCACCCTTTGAGTGCCTCCATCACACTTGGGGTGAGCCCTCCCACTCTCTCTCACCCTCCATCTCTCCCTCCCTCCCTCCCTCTCCCTCCCTCCCTCCCTCTCCTCCCACCCCCACCCCCCTCCCACGGCAGTGGGAAATGAGGAATGAGAACGGGAAATGAGGAAGGTGAGAGGGAGACTGAGAGGAGAAATGAAGAAGAAGTAATGAGGGACAGACGTGGAGATGGAAGATGAAGAGAGATGGAGGGTGCAGGAGACGGAGGGGCGCCCCGTGCGCCCTCTGACTCCTGCAGGAAGGTATTGATCTGCCCCGTGGGTGTCCCGAGCCGGGGGCTGGCCACCAGAGCCTCTACAGGTCACACTGGGAGCCTCTTGTGTTCCTCACACTGAGTCGTCTTACCTGCCTCCCGCTGTCTGTGTGGCTGGACTCCCTATGTGTGTGGCTGGACTCACCTATGTGTGTGCCTGCAGGATCGAGCTCGGCTCCTAGCACCACCTTCCGAATGTTCGTAGATTAATGACTTATTTCTGACGCTTTATCATATTTACATTTAAAAACTTGACTCGAATCACCTCCAGTGACGTGTACGTCTAAATTATTCCACTTGCTGACAGCTGTTATTACTCAAAACGTCTTTCTGACGTTCCTGTGACTCATTTGCGTCTCTAGTTTCCATCTATGACCGTCTCGTTCTGTTGCTCCTGGTTTTGAACAACGCTGTTTTGCCTACTTTGTCAGTTTTCCTTAGAATCTTATACGTCGTTATCATGTCTCCCTTATCTCTCTTTTCCTCTAGTGCGGTAAGGTCAAGTTCCCTCAGTCTTTCCTCATACCTCAATCAACTCAGGAACGAGTCTCAATGCATATATTTGAACCTTTTCCAGTTACTCCTTGTCCGTTTTCAAAGGTGTGTGTGTGTGTACTCACCTAATTGTGCTAGGGAGGGTTGAGCTCTGGCTCTGGTCCCGCCTCTCAACCGTCAATCAACAGGTGTACAGATTCCTGAGCCTAATGGGCTCTATCATATCTACACTTGAAACTGTGTATGGAGTCAGCCTCCACCACATCGCTGCCTAATGCATTCCATTTGTCAACCACTCTGACACTAAAAAAGTTCTTTCTAATATCTCTGTGGCTCATTTGGGCACTCAATTTCCTCCTGTGTCCCCAAGTGCGTGTGCCCCTTGTGTTAAATAGTCTGCTTTAATCTACCCTGTCAATTCCTCTGAGAATCTTATACGTGGTGATCATGTCCCCCTAACTCTTCTGTCTTCCAGCGACGTGAGATTTAATTCCCGTAGTCTACGAGGAGCGTAGCTCATACCTCTCAGCCCGGGTACTAGTCTGGTGGCAAACCTTTGAACCTTTTCCAGTTTAGTCTTATGCTTGACTAGATATGAACTCCATGCTGGGGCTGCATATTCCAGGACTGGTCTGACATAGGTGGTATATAAAGAATCTGTGTAAAGAATGTGTGTGAATTCTTTACTTGTGTAAAGAATCTGAATGATTACTTACACAAGTTTCTATATGTGTCTAAATGCCGTTCTTATGTTTGTCAACCTGGCATATGCCGCTGATGTTATCCTCTTGATATGGGCTGCAGGAGACAGGTCTGGCGTGATATCAACTCCCAAGTCTTTTTCTTTCTCTGACTCCTGAAGAATTTCCTCTCCCAGATGATACCTTGAATCTGGCCTCCTGCTCCCTACACCTATCTTCATTACATTACTTTTGCTTGGGTTAAGCTCTAACAGCCATTTGTTCGACCATTCCTTCAGTTTGTCCAGGTCTTCTTGAAGCCTCAAGCAGTCCTCCTCTGTCTTAATCCTTCTTATAGTTTTGGCGTCGTCAGCAAGCATTGAGAGAAATGAGTCTATATCCTCTGGGAGATCATTTACGTATAAGAAACAGGATAGGACCGAGAACAGAGTCCTGTGGGACTCCACTGGTGACCACGCCAATCTGAGGTCTCACCCCTCACTGTAACTCTTTGCTTCCTATTGCTTAGGTACTCCCTTATCCATTGGAGTACCTTACCAGTTACTCCTGCCTGTCTCTCCAGCTTATGTACCAGCCTCTTATGGGGTACTGTGTCAAAGGCTTTCCGACAGTCCAAAAAAATGCAGTCCGCCCAGCCTTCTCTTTCTTGCTTAATCTTTGTCATCTGGTCGTAGAATTCTATTATGCCAGTAAGATTTACCCTCCCCGAACCCATGTTGGCGATTTGTCACGAAGTCTCTTCTCTCCAGATGTGTTACTAGATTTTTTCTCACGATCTTCTCCATCACCTTGCATGGTATGCAAGTTAACGACACTGCCCTGTAGTTCAGTGCCTCTTGTCTGTCAATGGCACTGCGGGCTCACCATAGCCCGTGCTACTTGGAACTATGTTCCAGGTAGCAAATCTTTAACAACAACAACATCTTGTCTGTCACCCTTTTGTATATTGGGACTACATTAGCCGTCTTCCATATTTCTGGTAGGTCTCCCGTCTCCAGTGACCTACTATACACTATGGAGAGTGGCAAGTAGAGTGTCTCTGCACACTCTTTCAATACCCAAGGTGAGATCCATCTGGACCAACAGCCTTTCTCACATCCAGATCCAACAGGTGTCTCTTGACCTCATCTCTCGTAATTTCGAACCCTTCAAAGGCCGCCTGTTTTACTGCCCCCTCTCCTAGCGCAGTGACCTCACCATGTTCTATTGTGAAGACCTCCTGGAACCTCTTGTTGAGTTCTTCACACACCTCTTTGTCATTCTCTGTATACCTATCCTCGCCTGTTCTAAGTTTCATCACCTGTTCTTTCACTGTTGTTTTCCTCCTGATGTGACTGTGGAGTAGCTTTGGTTCGGTCTTGGCTTTGTTTATTATATCATTTTCTTAGTTTTTCTCTGCTTCTCTTCTCACACTAACATACTCATTCTGGTTCTCTGGTATCTCACTCTGGTTCTGGTGTTCTGTTATTCCGGAAGTTCCTCCACGCCCTTTTGTTCAGTTCCTTTTGTGTGTGTGTGTGTGTGTGCGTGGGTGCGTGCCTGTGTGTGTGTGTGTGCGTGCGTGCCTGTGTGTGTGTGTATGTGTGTGTGCCTGTGTGTGTGTGTGTGTGCGTGCGTGCCTGTGTGTGTGTGTATGTGTGTGTGCCTGTGTGTGTGTGTGTGTTTGAGTATGTATTTACTACTTGACTATTTGTGCCAGCAGGATCGAGCTCTTAGCTCTTGGAACCCGCCATTCTAACCGTCGGTTGTCTAAAATACTGACTCCCGACCTGTATTTTCTACTGGGAGTCTACATATATATGCAAACATATATATATATGCATATCTACTGCATATATTTCTCTCTAATATACCCACACACATCCCCAGGAAGCAGCCCGTAGCAGCTGTCTAACTCCCAGGTACCTATTTACTGCGAGGTGAACAAGCGCATCAGGGTGAAAGGAAGCGTTCCCAACCGCTTCCTTTCGATAAGCGGTTGGTCGACACTTGACGATACTCTTGTGTACCGACCTCGTAACCTACTGTTGCGTGCACGCACGTGTGGGTGTACGTGCACGCACGTGTGGGAGTTGACGTGTGCGTGTGTGTATGCTTGTATAAGAGCCAGTGACTGTGAGGCACTCATGGGGCGATGGCACTACCTGTAATTACGACGTACTGGCGTGACCTTGGTGAGGACCACTAGAGGGGTGCCACCACCATCATGAGGACCACTAGAGGGTGTCACCACTATCATGAGGGCCACTAGAGGGTGTCACCACTATCATGAGGACCACTAGAGGGTGTCACCACCATCATGAGGGCCACTAGTTGGTGTCACCACCATCATGAGGACCACTAGAGGGTGTCACCACTATCATGAGGGCCACTAGAGGGTGTCACCACTATCATGAGGGCCACTAGAGGCTGCCACCACCATCATGAGGGCCACTAGAGGCTGCCACCACCATCATGAGGACCACTAGAGGCTGCCACCACCATCATGAGGACCACTAGAGGGTGTCACCACTATCATGAGGGCCCTAGAGGCTGCCACCACTATCATGAGGGCCACTAGAGGCTGCCACCACCATCATGAGGGCCACTAGAGGCTGCCACCACCATCATGAGGGCCACTAGAGGGTGTCACCACCATCATGAGGGCCACTAGAGGGTGTCACCACTATCATGAGGGCCACTAGAGGCTGTCACCACCATCATGAGGACCACTAGAGGGTGTCGCCACTATCATGAGGGCCACTAGAGGCTGCCACCACCGTCATGAGGCCACTAGAGGCTGTCACCACTATCATGAGGGCCACTAGAGGCTGCCACCACCATCATGAGGACCACTAGAGGCTGTCACCACCATCATGAAACCACTAGAGGGTGTCACCACTATCATGAGGGCCACTAGAGGCTGCCCCACCACTATCATGAGGGCCACTAGAGGCTGCCACCACCATCATGAGGGCCACTAGAGGCTGCCACCAACATCATGAGGGCCACTAGAGGGTGTCACCACCCCCCTACCGTACCCCTCCCCCTTACCCCCCCTCCCCGTTACCACCCTCCCCCGTTACCACCCCCCCTCCCCCCCTTACCACCCTCCCCCCTTAGCCCCTCCCCCCTTACCCCCCTCCCCCCCCTCCCCCCTTACCCCCCCTCCCCCCTACGCCCCCCTCCACCTCTTACCCCCCTCCCCCCTTACACCCTCCCCCCTACCCCCCTCCCCCCTTCCCCCCTCCCCTCTTACCCCCCTCCCCCTTTACCCCCCTCCCCCCTTACACCCCTCCCCCCGTTATCCCCTCCCCCTTACCCCCCCCCCCCCTCCACGTTTTACATTTACACAAGACAAAAGATAAACAAACTATAATTATAACAAATTAATATTTCTTAATAGTCACCAGTAACATATACAAGATTAACAACTATAAAAGTTAAACAAATAGTGACAAACATAATTACAACGTGAATTTTTTTTTACTTGACAGAAAAAGGACTTCGTAAGAATAGGAAAGGTTGTAGACGAGGGAGTGACAGCTCCAAGCTGTCAAGACCGCCAATGTCTCCTGCTATGTAACTGCTATGTAACTGCTATGTAACTGCTAGTATCTAATTATCACAAAAAGTAAATTATTTCAACAATAGTATCCACAAATAGATTGTAGGTTTATTTAGTCCTATAAACCTTCAAATAATAGCAAGGAAGCAAATTATCAGGAGATTTCCAGGCCAGTTTGACTATTTGGCACTTCGAAGGAATCTGAAGACAAGGAGCCAGAATAGAACAGAACGGACGATGAGCAATTACTGGACCGTCGGGGATCGAACGCCGGCTTGCAAGCAGTGAGCCCGACGTTGTACCTACCTGCCCACGTGGCTAGACCTAAGCTAATAGGTTCACACTTCACCAGGACTCTGCCACAACACAGGACATGAAGGTCGTTCCTACAACAAGGGCAAGACATACAGCAACAGTAGAAATTACCAAGACCCAACTGTGAGTATTACCCAAGACCCAACTGTGAGGTAGTTACCCAAACCCACTGTGAGGTAGTTACCCAAGAGACCCAACTGTGAGGTGGTTACCCAAGACCCAACTGTGAGGTAGTTACCCAAGTACCCAACTGTGAGGTAGTTACCCAAGACCCAACTGTGAGGTAGTTACCCAAGACCC
Source organism: Procambarus virginalis (assembly GCA_020271785.1). Lineage (NCBI taxonomy): Eukaryota > Metazoa > Arthropoda > Malacostraca > Decapoda > Cambaridae > Procambarus > Procambarus virginalis. The sequence goes on from WNGS01000379.1 coordinate 36,574, forward strand.
AACTGTGAGTAGTACGACCCAACTGTGAGGTAGTTACCCAAGACCCAACTGTGAGGTAGTTACCCAAGACCCAACTGGGGTAGTTCCAAACACTGTGAGGTAGTTACCCAAGACCCAACTGTGACGTGGTTACCCAAGACCCAACGTGAGGTGAGTTACCCAAGACCCAACTGTGAGGTGGTTACCCAAGACCCAACTGTGAGTGGTTACCCAAGACCCAACGTGAGGTGGTTACCCAAGACCCAACTGTGAGGTGGTTACCCAAGACCCAACTGTGACGTGGTTACCCAAGACCCAACTGGAGGTGGTACCACCAAGACCCAACTGTGAGGTAGTTACCCAAGACCCAACTGTGAGGTAGTTACCCAAGACCCAACTGTGACGTGGTTACCTGACCTAAGACTGGGCATGAAGGCACTGTCGTGGTGGACGACCTGCCACCATGAACCCTAACACCACTAATTAAGGCTCTGGTACAACACCTACGCCCACACTAATGGCGCCCACACCAATGGTGCCCACACTAATGGCGGCCATACCAATGGCGCCCACACCAATGGCGCCCACACCAATGGCGCCCACACTAATGGCGGCCATACCAATGGCGCCACACCAATGGCGCCCACACCAATGGCGCCCACACCAATGGCGCCCATACCAATGGCGACCACACCAAAGGCGCCCACACCAATGGCGCCAACCAATGGCGACCCATACCAATGGCGCCCACACCAATGGCGCCCATACCAATGGCGCCCACACCAATGGCGACCATACCAATGGCGCCCACACCAATGGCGCCCATACCAATGGCGCCCACACCAATGGCGACCACACCAATGGCGCCCACACCAATGGCGACCACACCAATGGCGCCCACACCAATGGCGCCCACACCAATGGCGACCACACCAATGGCGCCCACACCAATGGCGCCCACACCAATGGCGCCCACACCAATGGCGACCACACCAATGGCGCCCAACCAATGGCGCCCGCCAAAATATACACCCGGAGCAGTCATATATGTGAGCACAGCACATGTTACCAAACATCTTACCAGTCAACATACATATCACACATCACTTCACATCACAGTGCCTGAGTCACGCACAAACCCAAACTGGTTGGGCCACTTCCCTGTACTATCCTGTAGTACTTCTGTACTACCCTGTAGTACTTCTGTACTACCCTGTAGTACTTCTGTACTACCCTGTAGTACTTCTGTACTACCCTGTAGTACTTCTGTACTACCCTGTAGTACTTCTGTACTACCCTGTAGTACTTCTGTACTACCCTGTAGTACTTCTGTACTACCCTGTAGTACTTCTGTACTACCCTGTAGTACTTCTGTACTACCCTGTAGTACTTCTGTACTACCCTGTAGTACTTCTGTACTACCCTGTAGTACTTCTGTACTACCCTGTAGTACTTCTGTACTACCCTGTAAACAATATTCAAGAATCTATAACAGAATTCAAGATCTTGAGGTTATCTTGAGTGTTTACGGGGCTTAGCGTCCCCGCGGCCCGGTCCTCGACCAGGTCTCCTTTTGTTACAGACCTCCAGAGCAGCCCGTAGCAGCTGTCTAACTCCAAGGCACCTATTTACTGCTAGGTGAACAGGAGCATCCTGGTGAAAGAAACTCTGCCCATTTGTTTCCGCCTCCGCCGGGGATCGAACCCGGAACCTTAGGACTACGAATCCCGGGCGCTGTCCACTCAGCTGTCAGGCCCCATATGCTTATAATGATGTGGTTATTATAATTATGTATATTTACTTGTCACTACCAGGAGCCGGTCGGCCGAGCGGACAGCACGCTGGACAAGTGATCCTGTGGCCTGGGTTCGATCCCAGGCGCCGGCGAGAAACAATGGGCAGAGTTTCTTTCACCCTATGCCCCTGTTACCTAGCAGTAAAATAGGTACCTGGGTGTTAGTCAGCTGTCTCGGGCTGCTTCCTGGGGGTGGAGGCCTGGTCGAGGACCGGGCCGCGGGGACACTAAAACACCCGAAATCATCTCAAGATAACCTCAAGATATACCATAATCTGTTGTCCTATACATATATAGAGGGGATTATTGTTTCATAAAATACCATGTTGATG
>WNGS01000379.1:38931-78160 GCA_020271785.1 Procambarus virginalis
ACCTTACAATCACTGACAATGAGGCCGGTGCAAGAAAGGTGTTGTGAGGAGCACCACAGTGTTTCAGGAGAGTATTGTCTGAAGCGTGACATCACTCAGTGGAACGGACTCATTGGTGTTGTGATGTGTTGTTATAGATTCAGCTACTCGGAACAAGTTCCAAGTAGCACGGGCTATGGTGAGCCCGTAGGTGTTCTGAAGGGCGCCGGCGTACTTAAGGAAGCCTCGATGTTCTGTGTAGTGTGCCAACACTCCATCAAGTGTGAGAGGGTTGTGTAGAGTGTGCTCAAGAGTACTCAAGTGTGTGAGAGAGCAGGAGAGTCCTGGAGTACTACCAAGCTGTGTGTAGAGTGAGCATGACCCGTGACGGGGCGGGAGGGCAGGTCACAGGGGAGGGTACAGGGGGGGGGGGTGGAGGGGAACTGGTAAGGGGTTTGAAGGGATGTATAGAGTTGAGGGATGGGGACGTGTAGAGGAATAGGTAGAGGCTGTAGAAGGGTATGGGTAGAGGTGGTGGAGGGGGGAGGGCAGGAGGGTAGAGAGAGAGAGAGAGAGAGAGAGAGAGAGAGAGAGAGAGAGAGAGAGAGAGAGGAGTAGAAGCACTTGTGTCCATTTCCCCTCAGTATCTTGTATGTTTTGATCATATCTACCACTCACCACCACTGCCAACCACCACCACCAGTACTACTTGCTAACCAATAACACTTCTGTCTGTCTGTGTCTGTTCCCTCCTATCTTTGCTACACGAACTTACATACTCTAGATTTTCTGACTTTATCTAAATTTTACTAGCACGCTTTCTTTATTTGTGTTTCTAATTCCCGTTTTCTAAACTGCATCTTGGCTTCTATATGATCAGGATTCCTATATAAGAACATAAGAACAAAGGCAACTTCAGAAGGCCTATTGGCCCATACGAGGCAGCTCCTATTTATAACCACCCAATCCCACTCATATACATGTCCAACCCGCGCTTGAAACAATCGAGGGACCCCGCCTCCACAATGTTACGCGGCAATTGGTTCCACAAATCAACAACCCTGTTACTGAACCAGTATTTACCCAAGTCTTTCCTAAATTTAAACTTATCTAATTCCAATCTATATGCATTCCACGAGCTAACAGTCATTGATTTCTAACTGTAAGGAGCAGGAAGCTATTAGGCTTATCGAAGAATCGCTATCAGCTAACTTCTAGATACATATTTACTCCTAGGTGAACAGCCGCATCAGGTGAAAGGAAACGTTGCCTAATTGTTTCTGTCACGTCGCGGGGACGAACCTGGAGCCATTATGGTGTTGAACAACTACGCCGACTGATACTGTACGATGTACCAGTCAGTATCATTGTATGCTGACTGTATTAATGATACAGTATCATTGTATGCTGATTGTATTAATGATACACTATTATTCTACGCTGTGATTCATACTGTATTAGCCATACACAGTTGTATACCATGGTAGAGTGTCATCATACTAGTGTTAGTGTGTCATCATACTAGTGTTAGTGTGTCATCATACTAGTGTTAGTGTGTCATCATACTAGTGTTAGTGTCATCATACTTGTGTTAGTGTCATCATACTTGTGTTAGTGTCATCATACTAGTGTTAGTGTGTCATCATACTAGTGTTAGTGTCATCATACTAGTGTTAGTGTCATCATACTTGTGTTAGTGTCATCATACTAGTGTTAGTGTGTCATCATACTAGTGTTAGTGTCATCATACTTGTGTTAGTGTCATCATACTAGTGTTAGTGTCATCATACTTGTGTTAGTGTCATCATACTAGTGTTAGTGTCATCATAATAGTGTTAGTGTCATCATACTAGTGTTAGTGTCATCATAATAGTGTTAGTGTCATCATACTAGTATTAGTGTCATCATAGTAGTGTTAGTGTCATCATACTAGTGTTAGTGTCATCATACTAGTGTTAGTGTCATCATACTAGTGTTAGTGTCATCATACTAGTGTTAGTGTCATCATACTAGTGTTAGAGTGTCATCATACTAGTTAGTGTCATCATACTTGTGTTAGTGTCATCATACTTTTGTTAGTGTCATCATACTAGTGTTACTGTCATCATATTTGTGTTAAAGTGTCATCATACTAGTGTAAGTGTCATTATACTAGTATTAGTGTCATCATACTTGTGTTAGTGTCATCATACTTGTGTTAGTTTCATTATACTAGTGTTAGTGTCATCGTACTAGTGTTAGAGTATCATTATACTAGTGTCAATGTAATCATACTAGTGTTAGTGTCATCATACTAGTGTCAGAGTGTCATCATACTTGTCTCAGTGTCATCATACTTGTCTCAGTGTCAGAGTGTCATCATACTAGTGTCAGAGTGTCATCATACTAGTGTACTAGTGAGGCCGGAGTCTGGTGTTAACAACTGGGGTAAGGTGTAGGTGTGGGTGTGGGTGTAGGTGTGGATGTTGTGGGTAAGGGTGTAGGTGTGGGTGTAGGAACACAGGGGTCAAGTGCTCGCCGTTACACCCCCGCCTTCCTGATGTATGAGATAAGCCTTATCTCTAGTTAAGTCTTGTAGCTTGTTGGATCTTGTTGTTAACTCTCTGGACCTCGCTGTTAACTCCCTGTATATATCCTATACAGGATATAACCTACATAGGTGTGATAGGAAAATTAGGTCACATGGAGGAGTGGGTCTGTATATTAGGGAAGACCTTGTGTGCTCGGAGCTCCTAAACGTTACAAATGAGGTGGTAGAGGTACTGGGATTAATAATAGAGAAAATAAACTAGTGATTATTCTAATATACAAACCGCCAGATGCAACGGCCGAGGAATTCACAGAACAGATAAACAAAATAGAGAATAGCCTTGATAATTTGGAGAACCCGATACCTGATATTATCTTCCTAGGTGACTTCAACTTGCCTAGTCTCTGGTGGAGAATAGCAAACAATAATATTATACCAGGGAACCTATCAGGACCTAACCAACCACAGATTAGAGAACTACTTAGATTCTGTGACAAATTTTCACTCAATCAGCAGATATCGGAGCCAACGAGAAATGAAAATATTCTAGATCTGATCTTTACGAACAATGAAGACATTATCAGGGACATTACGATATCAGATACCACATACTCAGATCACAAGCTCATTGAAGTGCAAACGACCATCAATACTCAGAATAGACCTAAAACGTTGATAAAGCGAGAGGGGCTATTCAGTAAATTCAATTTTAATAATAAAAGGATAGACTGGGAGAAAATAAACAGGGAACTTACAAACATTCCATGGGAAACTGTTCTAAGTAATACAAGTCCTACAGAAGGAATAGAAAAACTGACTTCGGAAGCGTATCAAGTCTGCCTGAAACATGTTCCTTTGAGGAAAGCCAGAAAGAGATCTAACGAAGAAAGAGAACGCAGACGACTCTATAAAAGAAGGAAAACAATAACGAAAATGCTTATGCAGACACGAATTTCCCGTCAAAGAAGGAATAATTTAAATAGAGAGATTGAAGAAATCGAGCAGAAATTGAAACGCTCATATCAAACTGAAGAAAGGCAGCTAGAACAGAAAGCAATTCAGGAAATAAAGAAAAATCCAAAATACCTCTTCTCATATGCCAAATCAAAAGCAAAAACCACTGCCAGTATTGGACCTTTTCGTACAAGTGAAGGTTCATACACGGAGGATGACAAAGAAATTTGTGAAATCCTAAAAAAGCAGTATGAGGACATGTTTAGCACTCCAATAAACTTCCATGAAAGTGGAAGATCCAAACAATTTCTTTATGCAGGATATCCAAACCCCTGTAAATATAACTGATATCAACACGAGCGTACTAGACTTTGAAAGAGAAATTGAAAACATGCCCATGCACTCGGCCCGGGTCCAGATTCATGGAATTCAATATTTATAAAGAAATGCAAAGTGCCGGTAGCACAGGCACTCAGTATAGTGTGGAGGAAGAGCTTGGACACGGGGGAGATACCAGATGCACTTAAAGCAGCAGACATAGCCTCTCTACACAAGGGAGGGAGCAAAGCATTGGCAAAGAATTATAGACCAGTTGCAGTAACGTCCCACATAATAAAAGTTTTGAGAGAGAGTGATTAGGAGTCAGCTCACCAATTTCATGGAGACCAATGACCTTCACAACCCAGGCCAACATGGATCTCGAGCGGGAAGATCGTGCCTCTCACAGCTACTTGATCACTACGACAAAGTCACTGAGGCATTAGAAGAAAACAGAATGCTGGTGTGATATACACGGACTTCGCAAGGACTTTCGATAAATGTGACCATGGCGTGATAGCACACAAAATGATGTCAATGGGAATAACCGGTAAAGTAGGACGCTGGATACTCGGTTTTCTGTCAAACAGGACTCAGCGAGTAACAGTCAACCATATAAAATCGAGTCCAAGCACAGTTAAAAGCTCTGTATCTCAGGGTACAGTCCTTGGGCCGCTGTTTATCCTTATTCTCATATCAGATATAGACAAAAACACAAGTCACAGCTGCGTATCATCCTTTGCAGATGACACAAAAATCAGTATGAAAATTACCTCAGCTGAAGACATTGAAAAACTTCAAGGGGATATTAACTGTTTTCGACTGGGCATCAGAAAATAACATGATGTTTAACAGTGATAAATTCCAGGTACGGTAAAAATGAGGACCTTAAACATAATACAGGGTATAAAACAATCAAATGTACCCATAGTAGGAAAACAGCATGTAAAGGATTTGGGAATAATGATGTCCGACGATCTAACGTTTAGGGAGCATAACCAAGCAAATATTGCGCCAGCCAGAAAAATGATAGGATGGATTACGAGAACTTTCAAATCCAGGGATCCCATCACAATGGTTGTACTCTTCAAGTCACTTGCGTTCTCCCGTCTTGAGTACTGTTCAGTACTCACTTCCCCCTTCAGAGCAGGAGAGATTGCTGAAATAGAGGGAATACAGAGAACATATACGGCACGCATAGACGAGATAAAACACCTAAATTATTGGGATTGTCTCAAAGCTCTCCAAATGTACTCTCTAGAAAAAAGACGAGAGAGATATCAAATTATATACACATGGACAATACTGGAGGGCCAAGTCCCAAATCTGCACAGTAAAATAACAACGTACTTGAATAGCGATATGGAAGAAAATGCAGGATAGAACCAGTGAGGAGCAGAGGTGCCATAGGCACAATCAGAGAACACTGTATGAACATCAGAGGTCCGCGGTTGTTCAACGTCCTCCCAGCGAGCATAAGAAATATTGCCGGAACAACCGTGGACATCTTCAAGAGAACACTAGATTGTTTCCTCCAAGGAGTGCCGGACCAACCGGGCTGTGGTGGGTATGTGGGCCTGCGGGCCGCTCCAAGCAACAGCCTGGTGGACCAAACTCTCACAAGTCAAGCCTGGCCTCGGGCCGGGCTTGGGGAGTAGAAGAACTCCCAGAACCCCATCAACCAGGTATCGCTGTTAACTGCCTACCGTGGACGGACCGTGACAAGTGGTTCATGCTGCGGTCTTATGTGTCGCGTCCGCCAGTGTCCACCAGTGTCCACCAGTCTCCGCCAGTGTGCATCAGTGTCCACCAGTGTCCACCAGTCTCCGCCAGTGTCCATCAGTGTCCGCAAGTGTCCACCAGTGTCCGCAAGTGTCCACCAGTGTCCGCCAGTGTCCGCTAGTGTCCACTAGTGTCCACTAGTGTCTACCAGTGTCCACCAGTGTCCACCAGTGTCTACCAGTGTCCACCAGTGTCCACTAGTGTCCATCAGTGTCCGCCAGTGTCTACCAGTGTCCGCCAGTGTCTATCAGTGTCCGCAAGTGTCCACGAGTGTCCGCCAGTGTCCGCCAGTGTCCACCAGTGTCCACCAGTGTCCGCCAGTATCCGCCAGTGTCCACCAGTGTCCGCCAGTGTCCACCAGTGTCCACCAGTGTCCATCAGTGTCCACCAGTGTCCACCAGTGTCCATCAGTGTCTACCAGTGTCCACCAGTGTCCACCAGTGTCCACCAGTGTCCATCAGTGTCCACCAGTGTCCACCAGTGTCCATCAGTGTCTACCAGTGTCCACCAGTGTCCACCAGTGTCCATCAGTGTCTACCAGTGTCCACCAGTGTCCATCAGTGTCTACCAGTGTCTACCAGTGTCCACCAGTGTCTACCAGTGTCCACCAGTGTCCACTAGTGTCCATCAGTGTCCGCCAGTGTCTACCAGTGTCCGCCAGTGTCCATCAGTGTCTATCAGTGTCCGCAAGTGTCCACGAGTGTCCGCCAGTGTCCGCCAGTGTCCACCAGTGTCCACCAGTGTCCGCAAGTATCCGCCAGTGTCCACCAGTGTCCGCCAGTGTCCACCAGTGTCCATCAGTGTCCATCAGTGTCCACCAGTGTCCATCAGTGTCTACCAGTGTCCACCAGTGTCCACCAGTGTCCACCAGTGTCCATCAGTGTCTACCAGTGTCCACCAGTGTCCACCAGTGTACACCAGTGTCCATCAGTGTCTACCAGTGTCCACCAGTGTCCACCAGTGTCCATCAGTGTCTACCAGTGTCTACCAGTGTCCACCAGTGTCTACCAGTGTCCACCAGTGTCCACTAGTGTCCATCAGTGTCCGCCAGTGTCTACCAGTGTCCGCCAGTGTCCATCAGTGTCTATCAGTGTCCGCAAGTGTCCACGAGTGTCCGCCAGTGTCCGCCAGTGTCCACCAGTGTCCGCCAGTATCCGCCAGTGTCCACCAGTGTCCGCCAGTGTCCACCAGTGTCCACCAGTGTCCATCAGTGTCCACCAGTGTCCATCAGTGTCTACCAGTGTCCACCAGTGTCCATCAGTGTCTACCAGTGTCCACCAGTGTCCACCAGTGTCCACCAGTGTCTACCAGTGTCCACCAGTGTCCACCAGTGTCCATCAGTGTCTACCAGTGTCCACCAGTGTCCATCAGTGTCTACCAGTGTCTACCAGTGTCCACCAGTGTCCACCAGTGCCCACCAGTGTCCACCAGTGTCCATCAGTGTCTACCAGTGTCCACCAGTGTCCATCAGTGTCTACCAGTGTCCACCAGTGTCCACCAGTGTCCACCAGTGTCCATCAGTGTCTACCAGTGTCCACCAGTGTCCACCAGTGTCCATCAGTGTCTACCAGTGTCCATCAGTGTCTACCAGTGTCTACCAGTGTCCATCAGTGTCTACCAGTGTCTACCAGTGTCCACCAGTGTCCACCAGTGTCCATCAGTGTCTACCAGTGTCCACCAGTGTCCATCAGTGTCTACCAGTGTCTACCAGTGTCCATCAGTGTCTACCAGTGTCTACCAGTGTCCACCAGTGTCCATCAGTGTCTACCAGTGTCTACCAGTGTCCATCAGTGTCTACCAGTGTCCACCAGTGTCCACGAGCGTCCGCCAGTGTCCGCCAGTGTCCACGAGTGTCCACGAGTGTCCGCCAGTGTCCACCAGTGTCCACCAGTGTCCACCAGTGTCCACCAGTGTCCATCAGTGTCTACCAGTGTCCACCAGTGTCCATCAGTGTCTACCAGTGTCTACCAGTGTCCATCAGTGTCTACCAGTGTCCATCAGTGTCTACCAGTGTCCACGAGTGTCCGCCAGTGTCCGCCAGTGTCCACCAGTGTCCACGAGTGTCCGCCAGTGTCCACCAGTGTTCACCAGTGTCCACCAGTGTCCACCAGTGCCCACCAGTGTCCACCAGTGTCCACCAGTGTCCACCAGTGTCCGCCAGTGTCCGCCAGTGTCCACCAGTGTCCACCAGTGTCCGTCAGTGTCCACCAGTGTCCACCAGTGTCCGCCAGTGTCCACCAGTGCCCGCCAGTGTCCACCAGTGTCCGCCAGTGTCCACCAATGTCCACCAGTGTCCACCAGTGTCCGCCAGTTTTCCACCAGTGTCCGCCAGTTTTCCACCAGTGCCCGCCAGTGTCCACCAGTGTCCGCCAGTGTCCACCAGTGTCCACCATTGTCCGCCAGTGTCCACCAGTGTCCACCAGTGTCCGCCAGTGTCCACCAGTGCCCGCCAGTGTCCACCAGTGTCCGCCAGTGTCCACCAGTGTCCGCCAGTGTCCACCAGTGTCCGCCAGTGTCCGCCAGTGTCCACCAATGTCCACCAGTGTCCACCAGTGTCCGCCAGTGTCCACCAGTGCCCGCCAGTGCCCGCCAGTGTCCGCCAGTGTCCGCCAGTGTCGACCAGTGTCCACCAGTATCCACCAGTGTCCACCAGTGTCCGCCAGTATCCACCAGTATCCACCAGTGTCTACCAGTGTCCGCCAGTGTCCACCAGTGTCCACCATTGTCCACCAGTGTCCACCAGTGTCCGCCAGTGTCCACCAGTGTCCACCAGTATCCATCAGTGTCCACCAGTGTCCGCCAGTGTCCACCAGTGTCCGCCAGTGTCCACCAGTGTCCACCAGTATCCATCAGTGTCCAAAACAGAAGAGTAAGGGGAGACATGATAACCACCTACAAAATTCTCAGGGGAATTGACAGAGTGGACAAAGACAAACTCTTCAGCACGGGTGGGACACGAACAAGGGGACACAGGTGGAAACTTAGTACCCAGATGAGCCACAGAGACGTTAGAAAGAATTTTTTCAGTGTCAGAGTAGTTAATAAATGGAATGCATTAGGCAGTGATGTGGTGGAGGCTGACTCCATACACAGTTTCAAGTGTAGATATGATAGAGCCCAATAGGCTCAGGAATCTGTACACCTGTTGATTGACAGTTGAGAGGCGGGACCAAAGAGCCAAAGCTCAACCCCCGCAAGCACAATTAGGTGAGTACAATTAGGTGAGTACCAGTGTCCACCAGTGTCCACCAGTGTCCACCAGTGTCATGGTGTATTCCTTCGTCAGTGACAAGTGTATCCCCTCCCTCCCCCTCCCCCTGTGGCCTTGAATCCTCGGGGGATTGAACGCCGGCCTGCATTGCGCTCTACCGTCCAGCCCAAGTGGTGGGACTAGTGGTGCAGGTGAGAGCTCCCTCCCTCCTGACCGTGACAGTCTGCTCCCTCTCGCTTCCATCACCACCTTGACGAGTAGCCGGGGGGGGGGAGGGGGAGGGCACCCTTTGAGTGCCTCCATCACACTTGGGGTGAGCCCTCCCACTCTCTCTCACCCTCCATCTCTCCCTCCCTCCCTCCCTCTCTCTCCCTCTCTCTCCCACCCCCACCCCCCTCCCACGGCAGTGGGAAATGAGGAATGAGAACGGGAAATGAGGAAGGTGAGAGGGAGACTGAGAGGAGAAATGAAGAAGAAAGAAGTAATGAGGGACAGACGTGGAGATGGAAGATGAAGAGAGATGGAGGGTGCAGGAGACGGAGGGGCGCCCCGTGCGCCCTCTGACTCCTGCAGGAAGGTATTGATCTGCCCCGTGGGTGTCCCGAGCCGGGGGCTGGCCACCAGAGCCTCTACAGGTCACACTGGGAGCCTCTTGTGTTCCTCACACTGAGTCGTCTTACCTGCCTCCCGCTGTCTGTGTGGCTGGACTCACCTATGTGTGTGGCTGGACTCACCTATGTGTGTGGCTGGACTCACCTATGTGTGTGGCTGGACTCACCTATGTGTGTGGCTGGACTCACCTATGTGTGTGGCTGGACTCACCTATGTGTGTGGCTGGACTCACCTATGTGTGTGGCTGGACTCACCTATGTGTGTGCCTGCAGGATCGAGCTCGGCTCCTAGCACCACCTTCCGAATGTTCGTAGATTAATGACTTATTTCTGACGCTTTATCATATTTACATTTAAAAACTTGACTCGAATCACCTCCAGTGACGTGTACGTCTAAATTATTCCACTTGCTGACAGCTGTTATTACTCAAAACGTCTTTCTGACGTTCCTGTGACTCATTTGCGTCTCTAGTTTCCATCTATGACCGTCTCGTTCTGTTGCTCCTGGTTTTGAACAACGCTGTTTTGCCTACTTTGTCAGTTTTCCTTAGAATCTTATATGTCGTTATCATGTCTCCCTTATCTCTCTTTTCCTCTAGTGCGGTAAGGTCAAGTTCCCTCAGTCTTTCCTCATACCTCAATCAACTCAGGAAAGAGTCTCAATGCATATATTTGAACCTTTCCTAGTTACTCCTTGTCCGTTGTCAAAGGTGTGTGTGTGTGTACTCACCTAATTGTGCTAGGGAGGGTTGAGCTCTGGCTCTGGTCCCGCCTCTCAACTGTCAATCAACAGGTGTACAGGTTCCTGAGCCTATTGAGCTCTATCATATCTACACTTGAAACTGTGTATGGAGTCAGCCTCCACCACATCACTTCCTAATGCATTCCATTTGTCAACCACTCTGACACTAAAAAAGTTCTTTCTAATATCTCTGTGGCTCATTTGGGAACTCAATTTCCTCCTGTGTCCCCAAGTGCGTGTGCCCCTTGTGTTAAATAGTCTGCTTTAATCTACCCTGTCAATTCCTCTGAGAATCTTATACGTGGTGATCATGTCCCCCCTAACTCTTCTGTCTTCCAGCGACGTGAGATTTAATTCCCGTAGTCTCTCCTCGTAGCTCATACCTCTCAGCCCGGGTACTAGTCTGGTGGCAAACCTTTGAACCTTTTCCAGTTTAGTCTTATGCTTGACTAGATATGAACTCCATGCTGGGGCTGCATATTCCAGGACTGGTCTGACATAGGTGGTATATAAAGAATCTGTGTAAAGAATTTGTGTGAATTCTTTACTTGTGTAAAGAATCTGAATGATTACTTACACAAGTTTCTATATGTGTCTAAATGCCGTTCTTATGTTTGTCAACCTGGCATATGCCGCTGATGTTATCCTCTTGATATGGGCTGCAGGAGACAGGTCTGGCGTGATATCAACTCCCAAGTCTTTTTCTTTCTCTGACTCCTGAAGAATTTCCTCTCCCAGATGATACCTTGAATCTGGCCTCCTGCTCCCTACACCTATCTTCATTACATTACTTTTGCTTGGGTTAAACTCTAACAACCATTTGTTCGACCATTCCTTCAGTTTGTCCAGGTCTTCTTGAAGCCTCAAGCAGTCCTCCTCTGTCTTAATCCTTCTTATAGTTTTGGCGTCGTCAGCAAACATTGAGAGAAATGAGTCTATATCCTCTGGGAGATCATTTACGTATAAGAAACAGGATAGGACCGAGAACAGAGCCCTGTGGGACTCCACTGGTGACCACGCCAATCTGAGGTCTCACCCCTCACTGTAACTCTTTGCTTCCTATTTCTTAGGTACTCCCTTATCCATTGGAGTACCTTACCAGTTACTCCTGCCTGTCTCTCCAGCTTATGTACCAGCCTCTTATGGGTACTGTGTCAAAGGCTTTCCGACAGTCCAAAAAATGCAGTCCGCCCAGCCTTCTCTTTCTTGCTTAATCTTTGTCATTGGTCGTAGAATTCTATTATGCCAGTAAGATTTACCCTCCCGAACCCATGTTGGCGATTTGTCACGAAGCTCTTCTCTTCAGATGTGGTACTAGATTTTTTCTCACGATCTTCTCCATCACCTTGCATGGTATGCAAGTAACGACACTGGCCTGTAGTTCAGTGCCTCTTGTCTGTCAATGGCGCACTGCGGGCTCACCATAGCCCGTGCTACTTGGAACTATGTTCCAGGTAGCAAATTTAACAACAACATCTTGTCTGTCACCCCTTTTTGTATATTGGGACTACATTAGCCGTCTTCCATATTTCTGGTAGGTCTCCCGTCTCCAGTGACCTACTATACACTATGGAGAGTGGCAAGTAGAGTGTCTCTGCACACTCTTTCATACCCAGGGTGAGATCCCATCTGGACCAACAGCCTTTCTCACATCCAGATCCAACAGGTGTCTCTTGACCTCATCTCTAGTAATTTCGAACCCTTCAAAGGCCGCCTGGTTTACTGCCCCCTCTCCTAGCGCAGTGACCTCACCATGTTCTATTGTGAAGACCTCCTGGAACCTCTTGTTGAGTTCTTCACACACCTCTTTGTCTTTCTCTGTATACCTATCCTCGCCTGTTCTAAGTTTCATCACCTGTTCTTTCACTGTTGTTTTCCTCCTGATGTGACTGTGGAGTAGCTTTGGTTCGGTCTTGGCTTTGTTTATTATATCATTTTCTTAGTTTTTCTCTGCTTCTTTCTCACACTAACATACTCATTCCTGGTTCTCTGGTATCTCACTCTGCTTCTGGTGTTCTGTTATTCCGGAAGGTCCTCCACGCCCTTTTGTTCAGTTCCTTTTGTGTGTGTGTGTGTGTGTTTGAGTATGTATTTACTACTTGACTATTTGTGCCAGCAGGATCGAGCTCTTAGCTCTTGGAACCCGCCATTCTAACCGTCGGTTGTCTAAAGTACTGACTCCCGACCTGTATTTTCTACTGGGAGTCTACATATATATGCAAACATATATATATGCATATCTACTGCATATATTTCTCTCTAATATACCCACACACATCCCCAGGAAGCAGCCCGTAGCAGCTGTCTAACTCCCAGGTACCTATTTACTGCGAGGTGAACAGGCGCATCAGGGGTGAAAGGAAGCGTTCCCCAACCGCTTCCTTTCGATAAGCGGTTGGTCGACACTTGACGATACTCTTGTGTACCGACCTCGTAACCTACTGTTGCGTGCACGCACGTGTGGGTGTTGCGTGCACGCACGTGTGGGAGTTGACGTGTGCGTGTGTGTATGCTTGTATAAGAGCCAGTGACTGTGAGGCACTCATGGGGCGATGGCACTACCTGTAATTACGACGTACTGGCGTGACCTTGGTGAGGACCACTAGAGGGGTGCCACCACCATCATGAGGACCACTAGAGGGTGTCACCACTATCATGAGGGCCACTAGAGGGTGTCACCACTACCATGAGGACCACTAGAGGGGTGCCACCACCATCATGAGGACCACTAGAGGGTGTCACCACTATCATGAGGGCCACTAGAGGGTGTCACCACTATCATGAGGACCACTAGAGGGTGTCACCACCATCATGAGGGCCACTAGTTGGTGTCACCACCATCATGAGGACCACTAGAGGGTGTCACCACTATCATGAGGGCCACTAGAGGGTGTCACCACTACCATGAGGACCACTAGAGAGTGTCACCACCATCATGAGGACCACTAGAGGGTGTCACCACTATCATGAGGGCCACTAGAGGGTGTCACCACTATCATGAGGGCCACTAGAGGCTGCCACCACCATCATGAGGGCCACTAGAGGCTGCCACCACCATCATGAGGACCACTAGAGGCTGCCACCACCATCATGAGGACCACTAGAGGGTGTCACCACTATCATGAGGGCCACTAGAGGCTGCCACCACTATCATGAGGGCCACTAGAGGCTGCCACCACCATCATGAGGGCCACTAGAGGCTGCCACCACCATCATGAGGGCCACTAGAGGGTGTCACCACCATCATGAAGGCCACTAGAGGGTGTCACCACTATCATGATGGCCACTAGAGGCTGTCACCACCATCATGAGGACCACTAGAGGGTGTCACCACTATCATGAGGGCCACTAGAGGCTGCCACCACCGTCATGAGGGCCACTAGAGGCTGTCACCACTATCATGAGGGCCACTAGAGGCTGCCACCACCATCATGAGGACCACTAGAGGCTGTC
Organism: Procambarus virginalis; assembly: GCA_020271785.1. Lineage (NCBI taxonomy): Eukaryota > Metazoa > Arthropoda > Malacostraca > Decapoda > Cambaridae > Procambarus > Procambarus virginalis. The sequence goes on from WNGS01000379.1 coordinate 52,512, forward strand.
ACCACCATCATGAGGACCACTAGAGGGTGTCACCACTATCATGAGGGCCACTAGAGGCTGCCACCACCGTCTTGAGGTCCACTAGAGGGTGTCACCACTATCATGAGGGCCACTAGAGGCTGCCACCACCATCATGAGGGCCACTAGAGGGTGTCACCACTATCATGAGGGCCACTAGAGGGGGCCACCACTGTCATGAGGGCCACTAGAGGCTGCCACCACCATCATGAGGGCCACTAGAGGCTGCCGCCACCATCATGAGGGCCACTAGAGGCTGCCACCACCATCAAGAGGGCCACTAGAGGGTGCCACCACCATCAAGAGGGCCACTAGAGGGGGCCACCACCGTCATGAGGGCCACTAGAGGCTGCCACCGCCATCATGAGGGCCACTAGAGGCTGCCACCACCATCAAGAGGGCCACGTCAGGCTGCCACCACCATCATGAGGACCACTAGAGGCTGCCACCACCATCAAGAGGGCCACTAGAGGGTGCCACCACCATCATGAGGACCAATAGAGGCTGCCACCACCATCAAGAGGGCCACTAGAGACTTCCACCACCATCATGAGGGCTACTAGAGGCTTCCACCACCATCATGAGGGCTACTAGAGGCTGCCACCACCATCAAGAGGGCCACTAGAGGCTGCCACCACCATCATGAGGACCACTAGAGGTTGCCACCACCATCAAGAGGGCCACTAGAGGGTGCCACCACCATCATGAGGACCAATAGAGGCTGCCACCACCATCATGAGGACCAATAGAGGCTGCCACCACCATCAAGAGGGCCACTAGAGACTTCCACCACCATCATGAGGGCTACTAGAGGCTTCCACCACCATCATGAGGGCTACTAGAGGCTGCCACCGCCATCAAGAGGGCCACTAGAGGCTGCCACCACCATCATGAGGACCACTAGAGGCTGCCACCACCATCAAGAGGGCCACTAGAGGGTGCCACCACCATCATGAGGACAATAGAGGCTGCCACCACCATCATGAGGACCAATAGAGGCTGCCACCACCATCAAGAGGGCCACTAGAGACTTCCACCACCATCATGAGGGCTACTAGAGGCTTCCACCACCATCATGAGGGCTACTAGAGGCTGCCACCACCATCAAGAGGGCCACTAGAGGCTGCCACCACCATCATGAGGACCAATAGAGGCTGTCACCACCACAAGAGGGCACTAGAGGCTGCCCCCACTCATCATGAGGACCATAGAGGCTGTCACCACCATCAGAGGGCCACTAGAGGCTGCCACCACCATCATGAGGACCAATAGAGGCTGTCACCACCATCAAGAGGGCCACTAGAGGCTGCCACCACCATCATGAGGACCAATAGAGGCTGTCACCACCAATCAAGAGTGCCACTAGAGGCTGCCCACCACCATCATGAGGACCAATAGAGGCTGTCACCACCATCAAGAGGGCCACTAGAGGCTGCCACCANAAAGAGCAGTAGTAGTAGCAGGCTTTAAAGAGCAAACAGGGACCAGACCAAAGGAGCGGAGAGACAAGGACAAAAACATAGTTACCGAGATCCTTAAAGAGGTAAGGATGGAGGAAACTAACCAAAATGTTGAAAAGGTTTTCAGGCTTGGAAAGTACAACAAGGACAGAGACCAAATGATAAAGGTGGTATTCATGAGCGAAATCACGAAAGAGGAACTGTTAGCAAGGAAGAGCTGTCTAGCAAATGCACAGAAGTTTAAAAAAGTATTCCTGCAGAGGGATATGACAAGGGAAGGGAGAAAGCAGGCAGCAGATGCGAGGAAGGAGTGCAGGGAGAGAGAAAGGAATCAGAGAACCACAACCCCAAACCCTACAATCCCAGAGGGGAGTGGGGAACCCTCCTCAAACAGTGCAACAGCCACAGGGAGTGGGGCACCCCCCCCACATTCTACCCAACAGACACCGCACATGCCCCATCCCCTGTCAGCTCCCCACTAAGTAACCACCTAGGGCACTCCCCCCACCCACCCCACTTCTCCCACTCACCCTCCTCCTCCCACTCACCCCTCTCCCCAGGACCTCCCTTCTGCCCCATCCCCCAAGCCCTCCCTTCTCCCACATGCCTTCCCATCTCTCCCACCCCCAAGCCCTCCGTTTCCCCCACCCCCCTTAAGCCCCCACTCTCCCGCACCCCACCTACGTCTTCCCCTTTCCACCACTCCCCTCAACCCTCTCCTCTTCCTCACCCACCTCAGCCTTCCTATTCCCTCCACCCCCCCCCCCAAGCCCTCCCCCCTTTTATTTTGGATTGTCAGAAAGCCTTTGATACAGTGCCACACAAGAGGCTAGTGAAAAAGCTGGAGATGCAGGCTTGTTGGAAACTTCCAACACTGACACACTACCATTGTATTATAATACGTCATTATTATATACTAATTACAGTAGTTATTAATTTCACTAACGGTAGTGTTAACATAACTTAATCTGAGCCTACTGCTAATCTTCTCACGTCATTGAGAGGCAGGATTGCGTCAGATAATATCTATCTAAACATATTTATTACCAATATATCAGAGAATTGAATGTGTTCTCTAAAATTATCAGTATTCCGTACAATAATTAACTATGGATAATATAGCTCCCAATAATCCAAAACCGAGTTATTACTGAAATTATTATTAAGTAAGCAGTTTTATGTTACGTACGAATGCTATGGAGAAAATAAAATTTCTCTCCATTTCTCGATTAACACCACTTAACGAGAATATAATATTATTTAATTCCCTATAATTGCAACTCGGTTCTCACTAACGCATTATATCAGTAATTACACAGAAAAGAATTATCCGTGATTAGTAACTTCTGTTGTGAATGCGGGAGACGAGTGAGGGAGGGCGGAGAGACGCCATTCGCCATATTGCTTATCAAACGACGCCAACAATCACATCGTGCGTCCCGGGAGAGTCGATTTCCATCAATACTATGTGGGGCCATGCATTTAATCGGCCTAGGAACGTGCAATTGCTCCTGTAGTAATCTATGATTGCTTCGGTGGACAACCAGCAGGTTAAGTGCTTTAGTATTGCTTATATTGAGTACTCTTTATATTTATGTACTGTGCACTGTCCATCGTTATGACACGCGACCTCCCCAAACAATAAGTACGTCCATAAGGAATTAAATTCATTCCGTCTATGGCATATTGAAGATATTAGATAGTAGGTGTTAACAATTTGTATATTAGGTTGAAATTTCAGCTTGTGTTGTAAGCGGTCATGGTCCTCATGTTCCCACGCCATGCTGGAGCTCACGTGTTGCAGCAAGTAGCAGACGACGCCACTGCATCTCTACTTCTCCGTTCACTATTACAGCTAAGCAGCTGAAATCTTTTCTATATTTCTTTAATTGAACAAATTCTAGATCAGTCAAAGAGATTTAGTTTATTTGATTTGAGATATACAACGGAATAGGTTAGCCTCATAAAAATCAAATGAGAATAATTACTTGGTTAATCAATATCGTTTTACCATACCTTGAGGTGCTTCCGGGGCTCAGCGTCCCCGCGGCCCGGTCGTCGACCAGGCCTCCTGGTTGCTGGACTGATCAACCAGGCTGTTAGACGCGGCTGCTCGCAGCCTGACGTATGAGTCACAGCCTGGTTGATCAGGTATCCTTTGGAGGTGCTTATCCAGTTCTCTCTTGAACACTGTGAGGGGTTTGCCAGTTATGCCCCTTATGTGTAGCGGAAGCATGTTGAACAGTCTCGGGTCTCTGATGTTGATAGAGTTCTCTCTCAGAGTACCTGCTGCACCTCTGCTTTTCAACGGGGGTATTCTGCACATCCTGCCATGTCTTCTGGTCTCATGTGATGTTATTTCCGTGTGCAGGTTTGGGACCAGCCCCTCAATTATTTTCCACGTGTAAATTATTATGTATCTCTCCCGCCTGCGCTCAAGGGAGTACAAATTTAGGCTCTTTAGTCGGTCCCAGTAATTTAGATGTTTTACTGAGTGGATTCTAGCAGTAAAGGATCTCTGCACGCTCTCCAGGTCAGCAATTTCTCCAGCTTTGAAAGGGGCTGTCATTGTGCAGCAGTACACCACTCTAGAGAGCACAAGCGCTTTGAAAAGTATCATCATCGGTATAGCATCTCTAGTGTGAAAAGTTCTTGTTATCCAACCTGTCATTTTTCTTGCAGTTATGACGGCTACTTTATTGTGTTCTTTAAAGGTAAGGTCTTCCGACATGAGTACACCCAGATCCTTTACATTGCCTTTTCGTTCTATGTTATGATTTGCCTGAGTTTTGTACGTGGTTTCCGTTTTTATATTTTCAATTTTTCCGTAGCGCATACCATTAATCAATTTATCTAATGTTTTTAATAGTATTTAGTAGAATTACTAATTTTTATTCGAGGAAGAACCAGCCTGGATGAAGCGTACTGGGAGTAGATTACTTCTGGTATTAACCCCCAATTTTGTGAAGGACGGGAAGTTTATTCTCGAACACTAATACATTATACAGCCCATAACGGTTTAAAGAATAATCTTTAATAGTTTCTTATCCATAGGCACTGATGTTTCAGTCCTTATTATTGAACTTTATCTGTTTCCCTTTTTCAGTCAAAATAGGGGGGTCCTTCGATTAATTCAAATTAATCTTTTAACTTAATATCAATCAATCAATAGAGAGTAAGCTTTCTTCCCAACAAGGCTGGAGTGAAAGGGCAGGTACTCCATTGGATAAAGGAGTATCTAAGCAACAGGAGACAACGAGTCAGTGTGAGGGGTGAGGTCTCAGATTGGCGAGACGTTACGAGTGGAGTCCCGCAGGGATCAGTTCTTGGACCCATACTGTTTCTGATTATATGTAAATGATCTCCCAGAAGGTATAGAATCACTCCTCTCATTGTTTGCTGATAATGCAAAAATTATGAGGAGGATTAAGACGGAGGAAGATAGTAGGAAGCTACAAGATGACCTAGACAATCTAAATGAATGGTCCAACAAATGGCTACTAAAGTTCAACCCGAGTAAATGTAAGGTAATGAAACTAGGCAGTGGAAACAGGAGGCCAGACACAGGATACAGAATGGGAGATGAAGTACTTCATGAAACGGACAGAGAGAAAGATCTAGGAGTTGATATCACACCAAACCTGTCTCCTGAAGCCCACATCAAAAGAATAACATCGGATGCGTATGCGAGGCTGGCTAACATCAGAACTGCCTTCAGGAACCTGTGTAAGGAATCATTCAGAATCTTGTACACCACATATGTGAGACCAATCCTGAAGTATGCGGCCCCAGCATGGAGCACGTACCTTGTCAAGCACAAGACGAAGCTGGAAAAAGTGCAAAGGAATGCTACTAGACTAGTTCCAGAACTAAGAGGAATGAGTTATGAGGAAAGGCTGCGGGAAATGCACCTTACCACACTGGAAGACAGAAGAGTAAGGGGAGACATGATCACAACCTACAAAATCCTCAGGGGAATCGACCGGGTAAACAAGGATAAACTATTAAACACTGGTGGGACGCGAACAAGGGGACACAGGTGGAAACTGAGTACCCACATGAGCCACAGGGACGTTAGAAGGAACTTTTTCAGTGTCAGAGTCGTTAACAGATGGAATGCATTAGGCAGTGATGTGGTGGAGGCTGACTCCATACACAGTTTTAAATGTAGATATGATAGAGCCCAGTAGGCTCAGGAATCTGTACACCAGTAGATTGAGTTGAGAGGCGGGACCAAAGAGCCAAAGCTCAACCCCCGCGAGCACAATTAGGTGAGTACACACACACACACACACACACACACACACACACACATCCGCACACACACACACACACACACACACACACACACACACACACACACACACACACACACACACACACATACCTGCTGCGAGATATGAGCTACGAGGAGAGACTACGGGAATTAAACCTCATTTCGCTGGAAGACAGAAGAGTTAGAGGGGACATGATCACCACATTCAAGATTCTGAAGGGATAGGGAAGATAAAGACAGTCTATTTAACACAAGGGGCACCCGCACTAGGGGACACAGGTGGAAACTGAGTACCCACATGAGCCACAGAGATATTAGAAAGAACTTTTTTAGTGTCAGAGTGGTTGACAAATAGAATGCATTAGGAAGTGATGTGGTGGAGGCTGACTCCATACATAGTTTTAAATGTAGATATGATAGAGCCCAATAGGCTCAGGTACCTGTACACCTGTTGATTGACAGTTGAGAGGCGGGACCAAAGTGCCAGAGCTCAACCCCCGCAAGCACAATTAGGTGAGTACACATATATCTATAAAAATAAAAATAGAAATGCTCATTTGTTCAAAATCGCTAATCTTCGAAATTTCTTCACCGATTGCTTTGAAATTTTGACACAACGTTCCATTCGCATACGATCGTCTTTTTATGCACTTCCTATATAGATGTCGCGTTTGAGACAGGGAAAAGACATGCTTTTTTGGAAAACAGTGCCATTTGTTGCACATAAAAGCAACACACGCTATAGTAAATATGTTACGATTCCATTTCAATGTTTCCGATTGCATTATAGATTTTGATTTATTTTCATTTTGATTTCATTATTTTGTGTGACATTGCATTGGAATTGAGCTGTGTTGTTTACCATACTATTCATTTTGTGAGTATATTTTATTTTTTATTTCTTCATTTTTCATTTAATTTTTTTAACTTTATTTTTTAGTGATGGGAACATCAGATCATTTGATGTAATCACAATGAACAACATCTCACTATACTGCAATGGAACTGTAATGGAGTTCGCAATAGAATTAATGACATCATACAATACGCTCGTGAACACCAAACTGACGTCATAGTGCTACAGGAGACGATGGTAGGTGATAACTTCAACCCAAGGTTCAGCGGTTATCGCAAGTTCTCCCTGCCCTCTGGGGAAAGAAAACGGGGTCTCATCACTTTTGTAAATAACAACATTCCCGCCCAGATTATCAATGACCTGCACATGGGGGATGAGTTTGAGTCACTGGGAGTAACCCTTCACTTAAACAATAATGCCTTACATATAATCAACCTATATGTGCCACAGAGTAAACTTGACCTTGACACACTGCCTGAATTTGTTAATGAAGAACCTACCCTGCTGGTCGGTGACCTGAATGCCAGACACCCACACTTTGGTGCCAACTGTCATCAGCCCAATGTCAATGGACGGAAACTGTCACTCTTTGTCAGGGGAAGTGAAAACCTTAGAGTCCTGGGTGATGAACAACCAACTCACCTCAGAGGAGGAAGATTAGACTATGCTCTCCTGCTGAATGCACAGGACACGGATGCCAGTACACACATTGTGCACAGTTTATGTTGTGACCACTGGGCACTGATTACCACCGTCGACATGAGCAAGAGAAGGAAAGAGACAAACAAAAGAAAAAGGTTATCACTCGGACCGGATATGAGGCCGCATTTCATAAACAGGATGAGTGACTGGTTCACGGAATACCAAATCCCAGAAGACATTGACACATTTGTTGATGACCTTAATCACCAAATTGAGAGCTGTCTAAGAGTTCCGCGCCGTACACCTGGGCGAAGTAACCCTCAGAGGAAGAAAATAAAATGGTACGAGAATGATTACATAAAGATGCTTAACGCAAATGTACGAGACATGAGTAGAGAGTACCGGAGACATCCCACTGAGAGTAACCAAGAGTTGTTTAAAACTGTGTGTCAAGTAGCCAGGGAAGAGAAGATTAAAGAGCGGGAAAGACAATGGCTTGAGTTCACTAGCTCTATTGGACGGGAAACATCTGCAAGACAAGTGTGGGCAAAACTTCAGATAGGTAAGGGTGGCAGAGCCCGGCCTGCGGCTCACAAAGACCCCCAGGGTAAGGCTGAAGAACTAATTCACAAGTGGAGTGATGCAGCATCCTCCTCCTCCCTTCCTGCAGAAATCATCAGGGAACAGCTCCTGCGACATGATGACAGAAGAATTAGGATAACAAGAGCACTGTCTAGTGATGACGAATATGGGGACCCAATCACAGCCCAAGAAGTAAGGGGCGCTATGAAAAAGGGTAAAAGTACAGCACCTGGTGAAGATGGCGTCACCTACGACATACTCAATGCACTGTGTGAAGTGTCTGGGAATCCACTACTCCACCTGTTTAACAAGTCATTCCTAAGTGGAGTGCTGCCCACACAATGGAAACACGCAATAATTGTTACCATACCGAAGCCCAATGACCCTGGTAACTACAGACCTATCAGTCTCGTGTCATGCACTTGCAAGATGCTTGAAAGGATCATCCTAAACCGACTGTTGCACAAAATAGGCAGGTTAGGGGAGGGGGTCAATGGATTTGTTAAAGGACGGAGCACAGCAAATTGTATAGTTAATTACTTGGCTAATGACACGGCTAGGTACTCTGTATTTGTGGACATCAAAGGAGCCTTCGACAAAGCACAGGGGATTGCGATCCTGGACGAGCTTGCATGCATGGGTGTCAAGGGGAGACTCATGAAATGGGTTCAAGACTACCTCACAGGAAGGAAAGCCAAGGTTTTCTTCAATGGAGCAGTCTCCAGAACAATGAATATGGAACTCGGGACCCCCCAAGGCGGAGTCTTAAGCCCTACACTATTCAATGTACTTATGAACGCCATTGCAAATATTGATTTTCCGGAAGGAACACAACAAGTGGGATATGCAGATGATGTTCTAATACAATCTCCCACCTTGGGAAAAATTGAACAGTCCATTGAACTCCTTGGAAGGAAGTGTATTGAGCTCGGTTTCACTCTCTCCACAAACAAGACGAAGGCATACTCCCATCACAAGCGGAGAGCAAATGAAGAACTGCAAATTAATGGTGTAACACTTGAATGGGTTGACCACTATCGGTACCTTGGCGTCACTGTCGGCTCTAACAAGGGGAAGAAAGAGGAGCTCAATCAACTCATAGGAACATGCAAAAGTCGACTCAGGGCACTGAAAGCTATGACCTGGAATGGACATGGAGCCTCTATTGCCGTGCTTAAAATGATGTACACAGCCTATGTGCGCTCCGTCATAGACTATGCCGCACCAGATCTGTGCACCTACTCCCAAAGCGATATGAAAAGGCTTGAAAGCATTCAAAATGAAGCCATGACAATCATTCTTGGAGTTCCAAGAACTGCCAAAACGTCTAATCTACGAGAGGAGTTGTCCCTTCCCAGTGTTAAAAGCAGAATTCAGGAGCTGAATGCTAAGCTTGCAATTAGGATCGCCAGAGATCCCCATTACAATGATATTGCTAAGAAAAAACTGACCTCTGTGCTACTTTCAGGGGGAAACAGGAGAAGCAAAAAATGGCATCACAGATCAGTCTGCTACCTCGAAGAGCTTCACCTGCTTGAGCAAGCCCGTGAGCTCCTGCCTGTAGAGAGGTTACCTCCCTGGGAGGATGACTCATGCAAGATCATCATCAATGAAATGACAATGAAAAAATCCAACATGTTACCACAAGAAATGAGGCACAAGTATCTCGAGGAAATTTATAAAGAAGCCGGAGATGAACTAGACCAAATCTACACTGACGGGTCATCTAATCCTGTCAATGGCAGGGCTGGTGCAGGATACACGGTAATCAAGGATAATACTTTCCAACGCAGAAATGAAGAAAAAGCACGTATTGAGAACTATGCCTCTTCAACGCAAGCAGAGCTAACTGCCATTGTTATGGCGCTAAAGTTTCTTGAACGGAACACTAATGGTGCAGTGATTTGCACCGATTCAAAAGCAGCACTACAAAGCCTAAGTAAAAATCGGGCAGAAAATCTTGCAATAGTCGCTGAAATTAAGAGAGCTGTGAGAGTTCTTACCAATCAGGGAAGAGTCATCAAGTTTCTGTGGCTCCTCTCCCATGTTGGAATATGTGGGAATGAACGAGCAGATGTGCTGGCTGCTGAAGGCGCTGAAGGAGACCATATTGAATACTTCATACCCAAGACTCTACTACAAATTAGAGGTATTGTCAGGCAACATCACCGTGACAAGGTAACTGAGGAAAGGAGGATAGAAGCACAAACCAGTGAATCTGTACGATGGTACAACATGGTTGCAGCTGGCAATCCCAATCATTATGGCCGAAGAGGAGGAGGACGAGGGAGAGAATCAGTAATAGCGAGAATCCGTCTTGGATACAGATATCCATGGAGATATGGAATGGAAACAACAGTTGAGCAGCGAAGTTGCAGAATCTGTGGTGAGAGTGATGGACACCGCCTTGACCACTACCTGAGAGACATCAGAAATATGTGTAGATTAATAAACCCCACATTGTTTGAGTTAGGAAAACACTATCTGTCAAATATTGATACTGTTCTTAAAAGATTTCCCCATTTTGCACCCGCAAGATAACGTAAGCTTTTAAGGGTTGATAGATGTTAATCTTCTTGTTTGAGGAGCTGTTCACTTGAGACAGTTAAGCAAGTCCCAGCTGTGTCTGGGTACAAGTGACAGGATGAACAACCCAGCGGGTTTTCTTCCTATTGGGGAGTGTTGTACATGCTGCTATGGCGGTGTGTCCACTCACAAGATGAGTGGCGCTGCCCAATACTGTCACTATGGCGGTGTGTCCACTCACAAGATGAGTGGCGCTGCCCAATACTGTCACTATGGCGGTGTGTCCACTCACAAGATGAGTGGCGCTGCCCAATACTGTCACTATGGCGGTGTGTCCACTCACAAGATGAGTGGCGCTGCCCAATACTGTCACTATGGCGGTGTGTCCACTCACAAGATGAGTGGCGCTGCCCAATACTGTCACTATGGCGGTGTGTCCACTCACAAGATGAGTGGCGCTGCCCAATACTGTCACTATGGCGGTGTGTCCACTCACAAGATGAGTGGCGCTGCCCAATACTGTCACTATGGCGGTGTGTCCACTCACAAGATGAGTGGCGCTGCCCAATAAACTCGCCCCTCGGGGCAAAATTTAAATTTATCATTTGATGTTCCTATTTTTCTGATGGGAACATCAAATCATTTGGGAATGCATCGGACCAGTGAGTAGGGAATGGTAGGAGCAGGTGACGGGAGTAGGGGATGGTGGGGAGGACGGGGAACAGGGAAGGGTTGGTGAGCCACAGCAACATGTGGCCGGGTACAGCTAGTATATTATATATATATATATATATATATATATATATATATATATATATATATATAATATATATATATATATATATATATATATATATATATATATATATATATGACAATGTCAGACCACGGAGGAAAAATGAAACAGGAATTTCCTTAAGTACTTTCGTATATTAATACATCTTCAGAAGGAGTGATTTTACAGATCGAGTACTGGACATAAATAGGCAGGAGAGAAAGGTAAAGTGAGGTGAGGTACAATCGATTAAGTCACCCAAGAGATGGCACGGGCATACTGTACCACAGTGTCTGGCTATACAACTACTGTACTACAGTGTCTGGCTATACAACTACTGTACCACAGTGTCTGGCTATACAACTACTGTACCACAGTGTCTGGCTATACAACTATACTGTACCACAGTGTCTGGCTATACAACTATACTGTACCACAGTGTCTGGCTATACAACTATACTGTACCACAGTGTCTGGCTATACAACTATACTGTACCACAGTGTCTGGCTATACAACTACTGTACCACAGTGTCTGGCTATACAACTACTGTACCACAGTGTCTGGCTATACAACTATACTGTACCACAGTGTCTGGCTATACAACTATACTGTACCACAGTGTCTGGCTATACAACTACTGTACCACAGTGTCTGGCTATACAACTACTGTACCACAGTGTCTGGCTATACAACTACTGTACCACAGTGTCTGGCTATACAACTATACTGTACCACAGTGTCTGGCTATACACCTATACTGTACCACAGTGTCTGGCTATACAACTACTGTACCACAGTGTCTGGCAATACAACTATACTGTACCACAGTGTCTGGCTATACAACTATACTGTACCACAGTGTCTGGCTATACACCTATACTGTACCACAGTGTCTGGCAATACAACTATACTGTACCACAGTGTCTGGCTATACAACTACTGTACCACAGTGTCTAGCTATACAACTACTATACCACAGTGTCTGGCTATACAACTATACTGTACCACAGTGTCTGGCTATACACCTACTGTACCACAGTGTCTGGCTATACAACTACTGTACCACAGTGTCTGGCTATACAACTACTGTACCACAGTGTCTGGCTATACAACTATACTGTACCACAGTGTCTGGCTATACAAGTATACTGTACCACAGTGTCTGGCTATACAAATATACTGTACCACAGTGTCTGGCTATACAAGTATACTGTACCACAGTGTCTGGCTATACAAGTATACTGTACCACAGTGTCTGGCTATACAAGTATACTGTACCACAGTGTCTGGCTATACAACTATACTGTACCACAGTGTCTGGCTATACAACTACTGTACCACAGTGTCTGGTTATACAAGTATACTGTACCACAGTGTCTGGCTATACAAGTACACTGTACCACAGTGTCTGGCTATACAAGTATACTGTACCACAGTGTCTGGCTATACAACTACTGTACCACAGTGTCTGGCTATACAAGTATACTGTACCACAGTGTCTGGCTATACAACTACTGTACCACAGTGTTTGGCTATACAAGTATACTGTACCACAGTGTCTGGCTATACAAGTATACTGTACCACAGTGTCTGGCTATACAACTACTGTACCACAGTGTCTGGCTATACAACTACTGTACCACAGTGTCTGGCTATATAAGTATACTGTACCACAGTGTCTGGCTATACAACTACTGTACCACAGTGTCTGGCTATACAACTATACTGTATCACAGTGTCTGGCTATACAACCACTGTACCACAGTGTCTGGCTATACAACCACTGTACCACAGTGTCTGGCTATACAACTACTGTACCACAGTGCCTGGCTATACACCTATACTGTACCACAGTGTCTGGCTATACACCTATACTGTACCAGTGTCTGGCTATACACCTACTGTACCACAGTGTCTGGCTATACACCTATACTGTACCACAGTGTCTGGCTATACACCTATACTGTACCACAGTGTCTGGCTATACACCTATACTGTACCACAGTGTCTGGCTATACACCTATACTGTACCACAGTGTCTAGCTATACACCTACTGTACCACAGTGTCTGGCTATACAACTACTGTACCACAGTGTCTGGCTATACACCTATACTGTACCACAGTGTCTGGCTATACACCTACTGTACCACAGTGTCTGGCTATACACCTATACTGTACCACAGTGTCTGGCTATACAACTACTGTACCACAGTGTCTGGCTATACAACTACTGTACCACAGTGTCTGGCTATACAAGTATACTGTACCACAGTGTCTGGCTATACAACTATACTGTACCACAGTGTCTGGCTATACAACTATACTGTACCACAGTGTCTGGCTATACAACTACTGTACCAGTGTCTGGCTATACAACTATACTGTACCACAGTGTCTGGCTATACACCTATACTGTACCACAGTGTCTGGCTATACACCTATACTGTACCACAGTGTCTGGCTATACACCTATACTGTACCACAGTGTCTGGCTATACACCTATACTGTACCACAGTGTCTGGCTATACACCTATACTGTACCACAGTGTCTGGCTATACACCTATACTGTACCAGTGTCTGGCTATACACCTACTGTACCACAGTGTCTGGCTATACACCTATACTGTACCACAGTGTCTGGTTATACACCTACTGTACCACAGTGTCTGGCTATACAACTATACTGTACCACAGTGTCTGGCTATACAAGTATACTGTACCACAGTGTCTGGCTATACAAGTATACTGTACCACAGTGTCTGGCTATACAACTATACTGTACCACAGTGTCTGGCTATACAACTATACTGTACCACAGTGTCTGGCTATACAACTATACTGTACCACAGTGTCTGGCTATATAAGTATACTGTACCACAGTGTCTGGCTATACAACTATACTGTACCACAGTGTCTGGCTATACAACTATACTGTACCACAGTGTCTGGCTATACAACCACTGTACCACAGTGTCTGGCTATACAAGTATACTGTACCACAGTGTCTGGCTATACAACTATACTGTACCACAGTGTCTGGCTATACAACCACTGTACCACAGTGTCTGGCTATACAAGTATACTGTACCACAGTGTCTGGCTATACAACCACTGTACCACAGTGTCTGGCTATACAAGTATACTGTACCACAGTGTCTGGCTATACAACTATACTGTACCACAGTGTCTGGCTATACAAGTATACTGTACCACAGTGTCTGGCTATACACCACTGTACCACAGTGTCTGGCTATACAACTACTGTACCACAGTGTCTGGCTATACAACTACTGTACCACAGTGTCTGGCTATACACCTATACTGTACCACAGTGTCTGGCTATACACCTATACTGTACCACAGTGTCTGGCTATACACCTACTGTACTACAGTGTCTGGCTATACAACCACTGTACCACAGTGTCTGGCTATACAACTACTGTACCACAGTGTCTGGCTATACAACTACTGTACCACAGTGTCTGGCTATACAACCACTGTACCACAGTGTCTGGCTATACAACTACTGTACCACAGTGTCTGGCTATACAACCACTGTACCACAGTGTCTGGCTATACACCTACTGTACCACAGTGTCTGGCTATACAACCACTGTACCACAGTGCCTGGCTATACAACTACTGTACCACAGTGTCTGGCTATACAACTATACTGTACCACAGTGTCTGGCTATACACCTATACTGTACCACAGTGTCTGGCTATACAACTACTGTACCACAGTGTCTGGCTATACAACTATACTGTACCACAGTGTCTGGCTATACAACTACTGTACCACAGTGTCTGGCTATACAACTATACTGTACCACAGTGTCTGGCTATACACCTACTGTACCACAGTGTCTGGCTATACAACTACTGTACCACAGTGTCTGGCTATACACATACTGTACCACAGTGTCTGGCTATACACCTACTGTACCACAGTGCTATACAACTGGCTATACACCTACTATACAAGGAGATATACGGAACTTCTCCCCACATTACCATCATGATATACACACCATTCACGCCAGCACAAGTTCTCAATACAAATATCATAAATATCCCATAGTGCACGATCACCATTTAATAACCAGAATAAAAGTCAAATTACAAAAATTATGAATGTATATATTAGATGTGTGATGCTAATTAGAGAAGCTTTGCAGCGTGCCTGGTGTGAGAGTGGGTGGGTTAGTAGGATAGAGAGGCCGAGCCGGCGGGACAACTCGCAATGTCATTGGTCGTGTAACTGGCCAATAACTACGACCGGATAATCCACCAATGGCGTTCTCCCTCACGTCTGCTCTGTGCCAGGTATTCAAGGCAGCTTTAATAACCGTCTCAAATGTCAAAGATCATTTTGTGTGTGTATAGAAGTCTGGCTATGTGCTTAATGCGTCGGTAGATGCTGCTTCAGGTTATGTTGAGATGATTTCGGGGCTTAGCGTCCTCGCGGCCCGGTCCTCGACCAGGCCTCCTTTTTGTTAAACACCTCCAGGAAGCAGCCCGTAGCAGCTGTCTAACTCCCAGGGTACCTATTTACTGCTAGGTGAACAGCGGCATCCAGGAGAAAGAAACTCTGCCCATTTGTTTCTGCCTCCACCGGGGATCGAACCTGGTACCTTACGACTACGAATCCTGAGCGCTGTCTACTCAGCCGTCAGGTCCCCTGCTGTGTGGCAAGGGGCACTCACAGGTATATCTGCAGCACTGATGCGCCTCAGTATGGACGTTTGTGCTCAAAGCGTACATAATGAGCTGCTTTAGTCGAATTTACGGCACGTTAATTACCAAATCCACAAGGGCCATGACGAGGATTCGAACCAGCGTCCGAGAGCATCCCAGACGCTGATGCTCTCGTTCGCAGGTTCGAATCCTCGTCACAGCCCTTGTGGATTTGTTCATTTTATACATCTCGCAATTGCGATTTCTGTGTGTAACGTTAATTACCACTTAATTATACAACCGTTCGGTGTTCATTCATGGTAGGACGTATGAACACCGGAGTGGACTGGTCAGGTTGTATAGGCGCGTAGGGTGATGAGTGAGGAGGTGCTCTTGGTGCCCCGCCGTGCACAGTGCCGCACATGACCACACCTGGCACCCTCACATGGTAGGTCCTCACCTAATGTGTAGAGGTATAATGTGTATGTACACCTAATGTGTCGGGGGGCGGTGCTCCCGCTCCCTACAAAGGTCAACACTCTGCCGGTTTTAATTTTCCTAAACCACCGCAAATGTTATGACGGTCACGTGAGACTGTAGCGGTGACAGTATGATGACAGTATGATGACAGTAAGAGGAGAGTATGATGACAGTATGATGACAGTAAGAGGAGAGTATGATGACAGTATGATGACAGTAAGATGACAGTATGATGACAGTATGATGACAGTATGATGACAGTAAGAGGAGAGTATGATGACAGTATGATGACAGTAAGAGGAGAGTATGATGACAGTATGAGGAGAGTATGATGACAGTATGAGGAGAGTATGATGACAGTATGAGGAGAGTATGATGACAGTATGAGGAGAGTATGATGACAGTATGATGACAGTATGATGACAGCATGATGACAGTAAGAGGAGAGTATGATGACAGTATGATGACAGTAAGAGGAGAGCATGATGACAGTATGAGGAAAGTATGATGACAGTATGAGGAGAGTATGATGACAGTATGAGGAGAGTATGATGACAGTATGATGACAGTATGAAGAGAGTATGATGACAGTATGAGGAGAGTATGATGACAGTATGAGGAGAGTATGGTGACAGTATGATGACAGTAAGATGACAGTAAGATGACAGTAAGATAACAGTATGATGACAGTATGGTGACAGTATGATGACAGTAAGATGACAGTAAGATGACAGTAAGATGACAGTATGATGACAGTAAGATGACAGTATGATGACAGTATGATGACAGTATGATGACAGTAAGATGACAGTATGATGACAGTATGATGACAGTAAGATGACAGTATGATGACAGTAAGATGACAGTATGATGACAGTAAGATGACAGTATGATGACAGTATGATGACAGTATGATGACAGTAAGATGACAGTATGATGACAGTATGATGACAGTATGGGGAGAGTATGATGACAGTATGATGACAGTATGATGACAGTAAGATGACAGTATGATGACAGTAAGATGACAGTATGATGACAGTATGATGACAGTATGATGACAGTAAGATGACAGTATGATGACAGTATGATGACAGTATGAGGAGAGTATGATGACAGTATGATGACAGTAAGAGGAGAGTATGATGACAGTATGATAACAGTATGATGACAGTATGATGACAGTATGAGGAGAGTATTATGACAGTATGATGACAGTAAGATGACAGTATGATGACAGTATGATGCCAATAAGATGACAGTATGATGACAGTAAGAGGAGAGTATGATGACAGTATGATGACAGTAAGATGACAGTATGATGACAGTATGAGGAGAGTATTATGACAGTATGATGACAGTAAGAAGACAGTATGATGACAGTATGATGCCAATAAGATGACAGTATGATGACAGTAAGATGACAGTATGATGACAGTATGATGCCAATAAGATGACAGTATGATGACAGTAAGATGACAGTATGATGACAGTATGATGACAGTAAGATGACAGTATGATGACAGTAAGATGACAGTAAGATGACAGTATGATGACAGTATGATGACAGTAAGATGACAGTATGTTTTTTTTATATTATTATTATTATTTTCTACCCCAGACGTGGCCACACATTTACAATGCGAAAGGGTTCGATGTGTCTTACATAGTGTCATTAATGTGCATTTACAAAGGTGAAATGTAATTCTGATCAGCTTCCATATATACTTTATACCCATACATATACATACACACACACAAATATACATACATATATACACACACATGCATTCACATACATTTGTCTCATTTACTCTGACAGGGTGAGATAGCTGATAAAGAAACTTAGTGTGCAATTAAGCACTTAATCACTGAAGGTGATTAAGATGCTTTTACAACCTCAGTTTATATAGTTACATCATATACATACAATGTATAATTGATATATTACATTGTCAATCTTGGATACAAGTCTAATATATCATCAAGTGTTCCAGTGGTCATATAGTAATTACAAAGTTCAGCATACCTTAGCCCAGGAGGGCGAAAGTCAGTCAGTATGAGACATTCTACAATATAATGTTCAAGAGAGTGCATGTTTTCTCTTTCACAAAGTTGACACATTGTGTACTCGGCATTTGGGTTTTGAGAAAGCTGCCAGATACGTCTATATCCCAGGCGTATTCTGGCCACTATAACATCACATTGCCGGGTTCTTGTTCTATTAGTCCCATATGTGAATGTTTCCTCACGATATCTATCATAATATTTAATGCTTCAACTTTCCGGTCTTTGTGAATTTGTTAGGTCGGTGAGATCTTCATTAGATATTTGTTTAAGTATTCTCTTTGTCACTGCTAATGAAATACCCATATCAATTTCTACCACTGGTTTTCTACAGGCTGTCTTTGCAAGCATATCAACAGTGTCATGCCTTGAGATGCCAACATGTGATGGTATCCATAGGAATTTAATTTCAAATCTGTTTTCTTTAGCAGCTAAAACATTCATTCGAATATCACTGACTATTTTCTGGGTGTCACTACTATGTGCGTTCAATGCCAGGAGTGCACTCTGCGAGTCACAGTATATAAGTCCACTGCCTTTGTCTTTTAAAAATTCAGTGGCAAGGTATATGCCTGCAAGTTCGGTTTGAGTTGTACTTGCCCAGTCATTGACGCGCTTCATTGCTGTATGTACGAGAGAAGATTGTTCAAATATATTACATGCACATCCGGTACATCGTCCACCCTCGTCTACAGAGCCGTCGGTATAGCACTGATACACATCGCTACCCATACTCTGAGTACTTTCAGTGATGCCTTTCAGTGTTAACTGTTTTAATAATGTTGAGTGCACACTATCTTTCTTGGGCGCATTTACAAAATCAACTTATAGATCCCAGTTATCCCATGGAGTAATTGGTTGATTAATCATTAGTTGAGTTGGGTACATATTTAATATTTTGATGGAGTTGGCTACCTGGTAGAAATAAATACATAATCAGATTTCGTTCTTCTTCTATAGACCTCAATTGAGTGCAGCATATTAGAAAGTTTAGCTTGAAGCTTCATGTGTTGTCTAGATCTACTCAACGCCTTCACGCCGAAAACTGTGCTAATAGACAAAATTCTCTCACTTATGGTAAGTAGTTTTAACTCTGCTCTCATATTAACTATTCTCGTGAACTTTGGAGCCCCAAGGATGAGACGCATAGCTTCATTTTGCAAGGTTTCAAGAGATTTCAGCTCTTTGTCAGTATACAGTGTGAGATGTAGAGCATTGTAGTCAATCACAGAGCGTATAAATGATACATAAAACATTCTAGCAAGTCTCACGTTAAGTCCATGATTGACACCAACAAGGACCCGCAAGGGCTTTAATCTCTCCTACAGTCTCCTCTTGAGAGAAGAAAGGTACCCAGGGTCGTTAATGGGGACACCAAGATATCTGTAAGACTCGCAGTTCTCAAGTGCTCGCCCATCTATATGATAATTGGCTGGTAGAATACCACATGGAATGAGGGCACGAGTTTGCTGTACAGAGATAAGGAGGCCACATTCCTCAGCTCTAGTAGCAAAAGTATCGAGCAGGACTTGCATTCTAGGCTCGGAGGCAGCCTGTAAACATTTATCATCAGCATAACAAATGACAGTGTCTTCATTATTAGTTGGAAGATCTTTAATAAGTTTATGCATCAGAACGTTGAACAACAGGGGCTGAGGACCCCTCCTTGTGGAGTTCCCAGTTCAAAGTGTTTGCTCTCTGTGCTTTTAACACCATTAAACAAAACATATGCTGTTCGATTAGACAAATAGCCCTTTATCCATTTCAGTAATTTTCCTTGTATTCCCAGCTCGGCAAGCTGTTCCAGTATGATTTCTCTGTTTGCTGTATCAAAAGCTGCTGCTAGGTCGATGAAGACTGTTTGTGGGGAAGCTTCAATATTTTTTTTTTTTTTTTTTGAGATATATACAAGAGTTGTTACATTCTTGTACAGCCACTAGTACGCGTAGCGTTTCGGGCAGGTCCCTGGAATACGATTCCCTGCCGCGAAGAATCGTTTTTTCATCCAAGTACACATTTTACTGTTGCGTTAAACAGAGGCTACAGTTAAGGAATTGCGCCCAGTAAATCCTCCCCGGAAAGGATACGAACCCATGACATAGCGCTCGCGGAACGCCAGGCGAGTGTCTTACCACTACACCACGGAGACTGCTAATATGTGCGAAGTACTCAGCAAAACAGTGTTGTGTACTGAGCCCAGGCATAAATCCAAACAGTTAGGGGTGACAGGTGCCCCTGTATACGATACATGAGTCTGTTAAGAACAATACGTTCAAGCACTTTGCAAACACACGATGTTAGAGATATGGGTCTATAATTATGTGAGTGTGCTTTGGGGATGGGAACAATGGCATTCTTTGTCCAAGCATCAGGTAATACTCCTTCACGTAAACTCATTCTGTACAACACTAACAGTGGATTACCTGGTACTTGTGAGACTAATCTCAGTAGACTGTAAGTAATACCGTCCTCTCCAGGAGCAGTTGATTTTCCCATCTTTAGTGCATGATTTAGTTCCCATTCAGTTACATCATTAAGGTCCGACACGTCGATAGCTGTACAGGCAAGATTGATGGTTCGTTGTCTGTTGGCGCGTGTGTCATTAAGTTTATGCTGTATGTTAATTGGAAGTGAGTCGTAGCT
The DNA here is from genome assembly GCA_020271785.1 of Procambarus virginalis. Taxonomy (NCBI): domain Eukaryota; kingdom Metazoa; phylum Arthropoda; class Malacostraca; order Decapoda; family Cambaridae; genus Procambarus; species Procambarus virginalis. The sequence continues at coordinate 73,520 of WNGS01000379.1, forward strand.
TGATGTTAGTGCCCACTGATCAAGGAGAATGTTTGCTTGTTCTAGTGGGCTGTGGTTCAGTGGTTTGGTTGGGTTGCTTCTAGAGATTTTCCGTATCTTTTCCCAAACTTCAACAAGTGTTGTTTGCTCATTTATACGTTGTAGGAACTCTTCCCAATGTTTATTACGTATAACGTTGCTCATGTCTCTCATCTCTCTATTTGCGACAAGAAATGCATGCAAGTCACCTTGTGCTTTGGTTCGTTTATACGTATCTCCAAGTTGCTTTACTTGTTCATGTTCTTTAACAAATACGGGGTCAAGGACCCACTTGGGTGGTGGCACGTGTTGCCCACTTCTCCTAGGCTTACGACTTGTTCCCCAACACACCCATGTGTCGTAGTAGGTAGTAATCGTATCAACGAGATCTCTGGAGAAGGCTTCTACATTCGTTATTGTGTAATCTTGATACCATTTTGATATACAATTAATAAAGTGGTCATGCAAGCCATATGGAATATTCATTTTCCGTCGCTGATGTCTGTTAAGTACATCACACTGTACCTCATAGGAAGCAGAAACTGCATAGTGATCACTAACTAAGTGATTTACCAACGAACATTCCATTCTACCCATTACATAATCAAGTTTGCCTCCCAATAAATGAGTTTGGGTATCCGTAGTATACACAGTTAATCTGTTGTCATAAACATAGTATGATGACAGTATGATGACAGTAAGATGACAGTAAGATGACAGTATGATGACGGTAAGATGACAGTATGATGACAGTAAGATAACAGTAAGATGACAGTAAGATAACAGTAAGATGATAGTAAGATAACAGAAAGATAACAGTAAGATGACTAAGATGACAGTAAGATAACAGTAAGATGACAGTAAGATGACAGTAAGATGACAGTAAGATAACAGTAAGATGACAGTAAGATAACACTAAGATGACAGTAAGATAACAGTAAGATGATAGTAAGATAACAGTAAGATGACAGTAAGATAAGAGTAAGATAACATTAAGATGACAGTAACATGACAGTAAGATCGTCGGGGATCGTCAGCACCAAAGAACTCAATATATAGGCAGGACAACAACATCCCTTTAAAGGCGGCCAAATATGCACACACAGGAAGGCCCTTATCAAGGAAGATGTGATCTTTACTCACAACCAGATTATCACCAGATGTCCTGACAAACAACTCCAAAATAACTGGCAAATACAGCAACAATAGAAGACCATACATTAGCGAGGCATTATATATCAAGCCAACTATCAACAGCCAACTAACACCAAATTATTCCCTGCCATCTTGGGGCACACGAGGAAACATACAATACACCGCCCCAGTCATCATGGAAACAGGAAAATAGAGGGAATACAGAGAACATATACGGCACGCATAGACGAGACAAAGCACCTAAATTATTGGGATCGTCTCAAAGCTCTCCAAATGTACTCACTAGAAAGAAGACGAGAGAGATATCAAATAAGATACACCTGGAAAATACTGGAGGGGCCAGGTCCCTAATGTACACAGTAAAATAACAACGTACTGGAGTGAACGATATGGAAGAAAATGCAGAATAGAACCAGTGAAGAGCAGAGGTGCCATAGGCACAATCAGAGAACACTGTATAAACATCAGAGGTCCGCGGTTGTTCAACGTCCTCCCAGCAAGCATCAGAAATATTGCAGGAACAACCGTGGACATCTTCAAGAGAATACTAGATTGTTTTCTTCAAGGAGTGCCGGATCAACCGGGCTGTGGTGGGTATGTGGGCCTGCGGGCCGCTCCAAGCAACAGCCTGGTGGACCAAACTCTCACAAGTCAAGCCTGGCCTCGGGCCGGGCTTGGGGAGTAGAAGATCTCCCAGAACCCCATCAACCTGGTGTGTCTACCATAATGACATCATGTGAACGTGTGTCGACCATAATGGCATCACGTGAACGTGTGTCGACCATAATGGCATCACGTGAACGTGTGTCGACCATAATGACATCACGTGAACGTGTGTCGACCATAATGGCATCACGTGAACGTGTGTCGACCATAATGACATCACGTGAACGTGTGTCGACCATGATGACGTCACGTGAACGTGTGTCGACCATGATGACGTCACGTGAACGTGTGTCGACCATGTCCTTGATGTCAGCAGGTGCACAAGTGAGGAGAGAGCAGGGAATTATCAGGGGAAAGCGTTAAGCCACTACGACTATATAGCACTGGGAAGAGGTCAGGATAAGGACTTGGGATGGGACGAGGGGAAGGAATGGTACCCAACCACTTATGGTCGGTCAGGGATTGAACGCCGACCTGCATGAAGCGAGACCGTCACTCTACCCTCCACCCCAAGAGTGTAATACCAAGATTCCTGTAATGTATTTTGTACTATGTACCATGTGACAACTACTGAATTAAGATACATGTATTTGTAATATATGGCTTGCAGTTTTTTTTGTTTCAGCGCCTCAGTGTGGCGATCCAGAGGGGAAATGCTTGCTGCGTCCTCGGTTCCTGTCCGGAAGCGGAGGAGCTTCAAGAGATACATAACCTTTAGGCATTTGTCTTGTATGTTTTGTAACCTTTAAATACACAATAATTATTACTGGTGTACTGTAGGGATACCAGTAACTGTCCCTACAATTACAAATTGTAATATTGATTGTCTGAGGGACAATCAGTAGGTGGAGGAGGCTGCAGTAGCCTGAGCCACATAGTGATTGTCTGAGGGACAATCAGTAGGTGGAGGAGGCTGCAGTAGCCTGAGCCACATAGTGATTGTCTGAGGGACAATCAGTAGGTGGAGGAGGCTGCAGTAGCCTGAGCCACATAGTGATTGTCTGAGGGACAATCAGTAGGTGGAGGAGGCTGCAGTAGCCTGAGCCACATAGTGATTGTCTGAGGGACAATCAGTAGGTGGAGGAGGCTGCAGTAGCCTGAGCCACATAGTGATTGTCTGAGGGACAATCAGTAGGTGGAGGAGGCTGCAGTAGCCTGAGCCACATAGTGATTGTCTGAGGGACAATCAGTAGGTGGAGGAGGCTGCAGTAGCCTGAGCCACTCTGTCCCCTTGAGATGTGTTTTATTATGTCAGTAATATTTTATAATGTCACTCAACTTACCTGAGCTTGGAGACTGGCAGGACAGGTAAGGAACAACAGTGATACTTACTCCTCGTTGGCGTCCTCGAACACCTGTTGGAGGAGGACCTCGAGTTAGTCACTGTCTGGGGCTGTTGCCTCAGGCGACACCTTTATGTACACACATACACCTTGTACATACACTTTATGTACACACATACACCTTGTACATACACTTTATGTACACACATACACCTTGCACATACACTTTATGTACACACATACACCTTGCACATACACTTTATGTACACACATACACCTTGCACATACACTTTATGTACACATATACACCTTGCACATACACTTTATATACACACATACACCACACTTATATTATCCCACACCCCTAGCAAATGTTACTACCAGTTAGGTAGTAACATTCAGTAGATAGATAGATAGATAGATAGATAGATAGATAGATAGATAGATAGATAGATAGATAGATATAAAGAGATGTTCAAGAGGTTGGGAATGTGATAAACTCAACTGTTGTTGTGTTAAATATCTACCTACATGTGCTTGCTGGGTCGAGTCTCAGCTCTTATGCTCCGCCTTTCCGCCACTAGTGGTTCAATACAATGATGTTTCACCGGTTTGCATTCTAATATTTACATTTAAGAGTGTGAGATGAATTACCTTCAACATTTTCCTATTCCAATTTATTCCTTTTATTTACGATTTTACACTGACGTTCTTCCTGACATTTCTGTGGTTCATTTATTGTTTACAATTTCCATTTATGTCTCCTCGTTCTGCCATTCCTTGCTCTCCTCTGTCTGGTAAATTCTCCTTGGAATCTTGTATGTCGTTATCATTTCTCCTTTATCTCTATTTCCATCATGATGGTCAGCCACAGTTCCGTCAGTTTTTTCACAACTTTGTTCCTTTAATAACGCTCAGGTACTAGTTAGGTTGGACATCTTGAGACATTTATAGTTTGGTGCTGTTTTTCTTGAGGGAGGCGTGACATGGCGGGACTGCATACTCAAGAGTGCGTCTCTCCAGGGTTGTATAGCAGTTACTGAAGGTTACCTGGAGGTGGGTTGTGGCGGCCTACAGTGATGGTGGTGTTGTGGTGAGGTGTGGCGGCCTACAGTGATGGGGTGGTTGTGGTGAGGTGTGGCGGCCTACAGTGATGGGGGTGTTGTGGTGAGGTGTGGCGGCCTACAGTGATGGGGGGTTGTGGTGAGGTGTGGCGGCCTACAGTGATGGGGGTGTTGTGGTGAGGTGTGGCGGCCTACAGTGATGGGGGTGTTGTGGTGAGGTGTGGCGGCCTACAGTGATGGGGTGTTGTGGTGAGGTGTGGCGGCCTACAGTGATGGTGGTGTTGTGGTGAGGTGTGGCGGCCTACAGTGATGGTGGTGTTGTGGTGAGGTGTGGCGGCCTACAGTGATGGTGGTGTTGTGGTGAGGTGTGGCGGCCTACAGTGTCACAACACCTTATGTGTACCGTGTTGATCTGATCCCCCTGGTGTGTGTGAGGGTGTCCTCTCGTTACTGGG
>WNGS01000380.1:0-17798 GCA_020271785.1 Procambarus virginalis
AGTGATCAATCAAGATCAACCAATCCTCATAAGAAGACTACAAATTCTACTCTGTACAGTATTGCAAAGTGCATCAAGACATAAGTGTACTTGCAACAGAGTCGACTAACACAACTACGTTACCAACAGCTCAATTAAAATTGATTAATAAGGGATCTAGGATTTCCACTCGTGGTCTCTTTGACCAAGGTTCGCAGAAAACCTTTATTTCTCAACAGCTAGTTGATCAGTTGAAACTGAAGCCTATTGCTCGAGTGAATTTGAATATCTCTGGATTCCTAACCAATAGTGGACCTCGTGACTACCAGGTTGTTAAGGCTGCACCAGCCCAATACAAGCTATAGTCGTTGACAAGATCCCCTCAGATTTACATGTTACAGGTCTTGCTCAAACAGTCAAATTTCTTAAACGCAGCGGTATTAGGCTAGCAGATCATAAAATAAATACAGACTGTCTCAACGATGTAGGTATTCTTATTGGAGCTGACTTTTATTATAGATTTATTACTGGATGCACCAGGCAACGAGGTGTAAACTTGTTACTGTCAGCTGGGGGTAAACTACTCACAGGACCGGTGTTGATCCAACAACATTCTAAATCTACTAGTAATCAACCAACTAATTCAATAGTTGCGTGACTAGGCCTAGAGCAGTCACCACTACATGTCAGAGACGAAACCGAGGATGATGAGTCCAATCCCCCTGTTCATAAATTATGGGATTTGGACACCTTAGGCATAGTCCCTGATCAACCCAGTCCAGATGACACATGGACGTATCAACAATATCTTGATACTGTGATTTTCCAAGATAATCAATATTGGGTGAGACTCCCATGGAAGCTGAACCACCCACAGCTTCCAGTAAATTATTTCATGGCCTCAACCCAATTAAATTCTCATTATATAGCTACTAGGCTACGGAAGCAACCAGATAAATTGCAACTGTATCATGCTTTAATACAGCAACAACTTGCTAACAAATTTATAGAAGTTGTTGAAGAAGACAACCATAAGACAGGCCATTATTTGCCACATCATGCTGTCCTGAAAGATTCAGTTACAACACCAATCAGGATTGTATTTAATTGTAGTGCCAAATTAAAGGCAGACAGCGTGTCACTAAATGATTGTCTACAAACTGGACCTAGCCTAACCCAAAGACTACAAGATGTCTTATTACGATTTCGCTCTGGTGTTTTCGCCTATACGGCCGACATTAGTAAGGCCTTTTTAAGAGTAGGCTTACAAGAGACGGATCGTAATTTTACTAAATTTCTATGGGTGAAAGATCCACAGGATCCTAATAGTGAAATCATTACTTATAGATTTGCCTCAGTACTGTTCGGAGCGACATCTTCACCATTCTTACTCCAGGCTACTCTGGATACACATCTCAAGAAGTCTAATAGCCCCTACAAGACTGAGATTAGCAACAATTTATATGTTGACAATTTTCAAGGAACCACTAATGATGAGAATAAACTAGTGGAAATCTACCATGAGGCTAATCGTGAACTGTTGGGAGCTAACATGCCCCTACAGTCGTGGGCCTCCAATAATAAACAACTCAACCAAATAATCGAGGAAGAATTCCCAGATTATAAGGTACCTCATAAATTGAAAGTCTTAGGTATGGAGTGGAATACTTCCACAGACAAATTGAATATCAAGTCAGTGGAGATCAAACATTCACCTCTAACCATGAGAAAACTACTCTCCCATGTCAGCAAGCCATTTGACCCTTTAGGCCTACTCAGTCCTATACTAATTAAGGGTAAACTCCTTATGCAGGAGTGCTGGCAAAGGAATTTGAGGTGGGATGAAACGTTGCCGGAGGATCTCCAAGAAAAATGGCAGCAGTTGATTCCTGATTACAACAAACTTAGTATTCTACAGTTTCCTCGAAATACCTTAGGACTAAATTCACCCACAAATTTACATGTATTCTGCGATGCTTCAGGCAAAGCGTATGGCTCAGTAGCCTATCTAGTTAATACTCAACAATCATTTTTGCTTACATCTAAGGCAAGGGTAGCCCCGATTAAAAGGAGGTCACTACCCCAAATGGAATTAACTGCCTTATTAGTAGGTGTAAGACTGGCCCATTGCCTGATCAAAACCCTCAGTAATGTTCACCTTGGTGAAATAGTAGTGTGGTCGGACAATGAGGCAGTATTGCAGTGGGTAAAAAATGACAACAACAAAACTCCCTATGTCAGCAATCGAGTAAGGGAAATTCGTGAATTGTCTGCTGGTTATAAATTAAGACATGTCCCAACCAAGGACAATCCAGCTGACTATTTATCCAGAGGTTTGACTTTAAAGCAATTAGTTAAAACCGAGATGTGGTTTAATGGACCCCAATGGCTAGTTAGTGGTCAGTGGCCCCAACAGAAGCCGCAAGTCATTGTGACCAATATCACTACCCCTGTTGTGGATCCAGAACCCCCTCGAATTTTAGCTATCAATCCTCATCGCTATTCCAGTTTAAGCAAATTACTAAGAGTTACAGAAATGGTATTTGATTTCATCAACAAGATGGGGATCAAGTATCGATTTCCTAGTTCCATCAAATATTGGGTCAAACAAGCTCAACAAGAGACTTATGGGAAGGAATATGAACATCTCCCAGAAAGGTTGAGTAAGTCTCTGGGCATTTGGCTTGACTCAGACAATTATAACATTTTGAGATGCGGCGGACGTCTGCTTCATGCAGAAATAAATTTAGATACGAAGAATCCTATACTTCTTCCACGTCACCACATCATTACTAAACTCATAGTTTTACATTACCATGAGCATAATACATTGCATGGTGGAGTATTAGATACTCTTACTGAAATCAGACAACGTTTTTGGCTTCCCCAAGGTCGCCAAACTGTTAAATCTTTAATCAAGTCTTGTATAATCTGCAAGAGATATGATGCTCGAGTGTGTCCTTATCCAGGTCCACCGCCCCTACCTAAGGAGCGAGTCGTTCACCTTCGTCCCTTTGAAACCACAGGTGTCGACTATACAGGAGCACTAATTTTAACAGGCACACCGGACAAGATTCCAGTGAAAGCCTACATTTGCCTTTTCACGTGTGCTACCACACGCGGAGTACATTTAGAAGTCACTTCTGACATGAGTGCAGAAGCCTTTCTGCAAGCCTTTCGCAGATTTGCTGCACGAAGATCTTGCCCAAAATTAATGATCTCGGATAATGGATCTAACTTCGTGGCAGGAGAAGCTTGCTTACAAGAAATATGGAACCATCCAGAAGTACACTCTGTGCTCAAACAGAGACAATGCTATTGGAAATTTATTCCTCCAAGAGCACCATGGCATGGCGGTTTTTACGAAAGAATGGTGGGAACTGTTAAGAAATGCCTAAGAAAAACCTTACACAGGCAGAAAATTAATCTCACCGAGTTACAGACCCTTGTCGTGGAAATTGAAGCACGAGTCAACAACAGACCTCTAACCTACTTAACAGAAGATTTCTCCCAAAGAGAACCCCCTAAGCCCCTCTCATTTGATTCATGGTGGTCTTCTGAGCCCTCTAATATCTCTAGGAGACGAGGATCCAGCTGACCCTTCGTGTGTCAAAGCAAGTGACTTGGTGGAGAGTTATAGACACCTTTCAAGAGTAATAGAGAAGTGGAATGAGGTCTGGACACGTGAATATTTAACTGCTTTAAGAGAATATCATTATGGAGCTGCAAGCCCATACAATAAAGTTCAACTTAAACCAGGTGATCTTGTCCTAGTAGACAGTGATGGACCCAGGTCAGATTGGCCTATAGGTAAAATTGTTGATATCCATCCTGACCGCCATGGTGTATTACGAATTGTTAAAGTTCAGTGTCGAGGCACTACTACCTTGAAAACACTAGAGAAATTAGTACCTTTAGAGTTAGCAGAACACGAGTGTTCTACAGATATACCTGTAACCCAAGTTTCAGAGAACAATGATTCTACTCAACCGAGCACAAGACCATCAAGAGTCGCTGCTCAGAACTGCAAACAGAAACTTAAACAATATTTTGATTCTATTCAAGAGTAGATAACTTATCATTTAAACTTGAGGTGACCATACTGATGCAGTGATGAGTTGATGTCCAGTAATTAGTTACGAGTCATAGTGACCTTGGACAGTAGCCTCACTGTATTGATGAGGTCTCCTTAATCTTAAATGATCCAACTATTCATAATTATTTTGTTAATATCCTTCTGTATCTTACAAAGGAATTATTCAATAATTTTCAATGTTTATTTACGTCCCCATGTTGACTTAGTCATCTACCACAGATTCGGGACATTCGTTAGGTACGTACTAACCTACTAACCCATGAATATAACTTCAGGATAGAGAAACAGGTGTACGTTAGTACTAATACCTGAACTACGACCCGAGTTTTCTCTCCCCGGAGTTATGTTGGAAATAACCAACAGTTTTATACATCATTGTATTTATACAACCTTTGAATTAACCAAAGTAGTTACTAAAATTACTAACTTATAGATTTAATCATTATCATGATTTATTCATTGCCAAATTCTTCCTAGTAGTACGTGAGGAACGACAGGCAGCAACATGAATTTTCTCCACATTTAGTTGGATTTATAACAAGAGTCCAGTTTATCATTTCATTTACTAAAAATAGTTAAGTTTGATTTCGTAGTATACTATTACTTACTGGAGCTCCCTTATTTAGTTAACATTAAACATTCTAGAGGAAATTACTTTGATGCAAATGATTTACTTTAATTTCCTCGATTGGCTGCACAACTTTAGTAAGCCAATTTATGTTACAGAAATTCTATTTTATCACAGAAGAATTTAATGTGATATTAATACTCGTTATTACCTCTTCCTTCCTTAGTCAATTGCGATAAATACATATTCATTTACGCTCGAGATGTATATCGAGAGCCGCGCATGCGCAATAAGGAAGAGGAGGAAGACGGGAGAGCGTCACTTGACACGAGAACGAGAGCACGGCGGACGCCATTGACAGCGTGTAGCAGAGCTGTGTTTTGACCTACTTATTTCGCTCCCACGATCAGTTGAGCGGTGCCACGTTATCTGGCATAACATTAGCCGTGTCAGACTAGTATATGAGCAACTCTAAGTCAACGTCTTTCAAGCAGCAGCTGGAGGACGAAGAATTGCTCAAGTCTCACATCAACGACACGAGGCTCGGCAGCTAGGTTTACCTTTTTGTTATTATGTGGCCACAATTAACATTTAGGCTAGCAGTCGTTAGGCCGAATGCAAACCAACAAAATCTAGTACGTGTCTTTATTAAATTTACCATCTAATTAGATGATTATTAGTTTATTTTCTCCAAAGAGATTTCACAGTGCTTGAATATAAATTGCTCAATATTAGTTGAAATTTCTACAGTTATCCTCATGATTTAGGATGTATTTGTAATTAATTATTATGTAGAAGATTTCTACAATGTAATTGCCTTTCAGTACCAAGGCGACTTCAACCGAGGTGCTAGGCTTCCCCACCGTTCTGTGCAACAATTTGCCCTATGCAACACGTCGTCGGTGGAGCGTAGCAACTGATTACTTCTCATTAGATTTACAGCTAAGCTGTCCCTTTTTTACCTGTAGCAATAACACTATAGTTACAGTAGTGATCTCCTAAAGAGATCAATTACACTAACCCATTGATTTACTGATGCTGTTTTACATTTCAGTAGTATATTGAGGTGCATTTACCTCCAATTAATATTTATATTCACCTTACTTACTTTCATATTTGATTTACTCTGGTGAAGAACCAGCACCAGAATAATGCTAGGGATGTATTAATCTTTTAGCATGTAACCCCCCAATTTTGTGTAGTTAATTTGACTCCATTTATATAAGCATTACAGTTTTACCAAGATCCATAGGGCACTAGTTCCTAGGATCAATTTTTCCATTGTCTCTTTGTTTTCCACTTTTTCTCAAAAAGTGGTGGTCCTTCATAGCTATCGAAGTATATATGTTATTAATTATTAGTTATTGGAGTCAGGTTTTCCCCACACGTCAAACAGTGTCATACATGTCAGTTGGCAGGTAAACCAAACAACTCTATCCCCAGAGCACCACTGACACCCATCCAGGTGCCTGCAGAACCTTTCCACAGACCTATTATAGACTGTGCTGGTCCTTTACCTCGGACCAGTTCTGGCAACGCCTATATACTAACCATCCTGTGTCCTACCACCAGATTCCCCATAGCAGTTCCAGTAAAGAACATTACGGCTGCCACTGTGGTGAAACACTTATTGAAGATCTTCACCCAGTATGGATTCCTAGGGAGGTTCAGAGTGACTGTGGCACCAACTTCACCAGTGATCTCTTCAGGCGAACACTGGAAGAGTTCAACATCACACAAGTACTGTCCAGCCCCTATCATCCTGCTTCACAGGGTTCTCTTGAGCGTAGTCATCAGACTATTAAAGCTCTCCTAAACAAATTTTGCAATGAGACCTCTAAGGATTGCAATAAACAACTTGACCTCATAATGTGTATTTTCAAAAGTCGTCCCAATGAGTCTCTATGAGTATCTCCTTATGAGATGATCTACGGACGTAAGTGCCACACTCCTCTCAAAGCTTTCAAAGACTCTCTACGTGATGCCACCTTCAGTGAGCATCAGAATGTGCCCCAGTTTCTTCAAAACCTACAACACATTCTAGAGTGGGTACATAACTTTGCTAAGGACAATCTATTGAAAGCCCAAGAGAGGATGAAGACTCATTACGACCAGAACAGCAAAGTAAGGAAATTTAAACCGGGAGACTTCGTGTTGGCCTATTTTCCTATCCCAGGTTCTCCCTTGCAAAACAGGTTTTCAGGACCCTACCGCATCAAGGAGTGCAGAAATAACCACAACTATGCTCTAGAGACTCCAGATAGGCGGTGGAAGACCCAGTTGTGCCACGTCAACCTCCTGAAGCTATATAACGGTACTCCTCCCACTGTGTTAGTAACATATTCTACCTTTAAAGGTCCATACCTCCACAGTGAGACCTTCCCTGCTTCTCCTCCCAAAAGTACTTACACTGAGTCAGTGCCTTCCAACTCGGGAATCCTAACTGATCTTCATAATTATTTTCAGGACAATAATGGTACTCCTTTACCATGTTCTAATCCCATTCTCGTCTCGCCAGATATCACGAAACCTTCCTCCTCCATGTCGACGCCAGTGGTACCGGCATCGGGGGGCATCATGATGCAACAACGAGGCGAGGAGGTTCAACCACACCAGAAGAATTACAGCACTATCAAGAAGGAGCTACTCTCCATCGTCCTGAATTTACAGCTCTTTGCACCATACCTACAAGGTGCTCGGTCTACCACCATCTACTCGGACCACAATCCTCTACACTTCTTGCATCAAGCCCTATTCAATAATCAACGTCTTATACGATGGGCTTTATATCTACAAGATTTAACCTGAAGATCTTCTACATCAAGGGTTCTGACAACATCATAGCCGACGCCCTCTCCAGAGTTCATGAGGAAGAGGCAGTGCCACCTACCACTCTACCACCTGAAGACGTAACTTCTTCCGGAACCGCAGGCTTCGGGGGAGAATTGTGATGATAATCTCTTTCAAGAGAGATTGAACCTGCTCTTCCCTATCCAAGTTACGTTATTATTACAAGTGAAAGATGCTACATTTAAGATACGTCCACCAGTAGCACAAAACGTTTTGACCAGGAAGCAAAATGTACCCCTGCAAACCACCCTTCACCGCCCGTCTTCAACGAGCTAACTACCCATTCTCCGCCTGCCTGCTCCTGATTGGCTAGTGTCGCCAGCAGCACACCTGCACCTGCACTCACGTCATCTAGCTTAGTCGACGTCTGGGCTAGCTCCAGCCGTCATCTTCAGAATATTCTTTGTGCTCTTAGAGTTGACATCTCTCTCTGGTGTACGAAACTCTCTGGCTGTCGTATACTAAGGGAGGTAGCAGCTATAGCCAATATTCCCTTCACCTGATTGTTAATGCATTGTAAATTATTTTATTGTAGAGTAAATTTCAGCCCTAGTAATTATTTATGTTTTTTTTGTTTTGATTTGTTTTAAATTTCACTTAAGCCAAGGGATTGTCTTTGTTCACATTTTGTTTTCTAAATTAATTAAAGTTTCATTGTTTATACTTTGTGTTTTGTGTGTCTTCCCTTACCTTACCACAGACAAACAGGCAAGCTGTCTCTTTTTTTTTTGTAAGTGTGACAAGGCATTGACACCTGCCATTGGAGGACTGCCGAACATCAACACTCCAACACTTTACCGCCACATTTCATGAAATGAAATGAAATGAAATGTGACGTCCCATCTAGCAACGTCACATTTCATGCATTTCAAATCGCAATGCATAAATCGCTTACTCGCCAAATCATGTTATGAAATGTGACAGTAAAGTGTTGGAGTGTTGATGTTCGGCAGTCCCCCAATATCAGGTGTCAATGCCTGGTCACACTTACAAAAAAAAAGAGACTGCTTGCCTGTTTGTCTGTGGTAAGGTAAGGGAAGACACGCAAAACACAAAGTATAAACAATGAAACTTTAATTAATTTAGAAAACAAAATGTGAAAAAAGACAATCCCTTGGCTTAAGTGAAATTTAAAACAAGTCAAAACACAAGAAAACATAAATAATTACTAGGGGGCTGAAATTTACTCTACAATAAAATAATTTACAATGCAATAGCAATCAGGTGCTGAGAATATTGGCTATAGCTGCTACCTCCCTTAGTATGTGACAGCCAGAGAGCTCAGTATAAGAGAGAGAGATGTCAACTCTAAGAGCACAAAGAATATTCTGAGGATGACGGCTGGAGCTAGCCCAGACGTCGACTCGGCTAGATGACGTGAGTGCAGGTGCAGGTGTGCTACTGGCGACACTAGCCAATCAGGAGCAGGCAGGCGAGAATGGGTAGTTAGTTCGTTAAAGACGGGCGGTGAGCCGGCATGAAAGGGGGGTGAAGGGGGGTTTGCAGGGTACGTTTTGCTTCCTGGTCAAAACGTTTTGTGCTACTGGTGGATGTATCTTGAATGTAGCATCTTTCACTTGTAATAATAACGTAACTTGGATAGGGAAGAGCAGGCTCAATCTCTCTTGAAAGAGATTATTGTCACAACTCTCCCCCGAAGCCTGCGATTCCGGAAGAAGTTACGTCTTCAGGTGGTAGAGTGGTAGGTGGAGCTGCCTCTACCTCATGAACTCTGGAGAGGGCGTCGGCTATGATGTTGTCAGAACCCTTGATGTAGAAGATCTCCAGGTTGAAATCTTGTAGATATAAAGCCCATCGTAGAAGACGTTGATTATTGAATTGGGCTTGATGCAAGAAGCATAGAGGATTGTGGTCCGAGTAGATGGTGGTCGACCGAGCACCTTGTAGGTATGATGCAAAGTGCTGTAAATTCAGGACGATGGAGAGTAGCTCCTTCTCGATAGTGCTGTAATTTTTCTGGTGTGGTAGAACCTCCTCGCCTCGTTGTTGCATCAGGATGCCCCCCAATGCCGGTACCACTGGCGACGACATGCAGGAGGAAAGGCTTCGTGATATCTGGCGAGGCGAGAATGAGATTAGAACATGGTAAAGGAGCACCATTATTGTCCTGAAAATAATTATGAAGAACAGTTAGGATTTCCATGTTGGAAGGCGCTGACTCAGTGTCAGTGCTTTCGGGAGGAGAAGCAGGGAAGGTCTCACTGTGGAGGTATGGACCTTTAAAGGTAGAATATGTTACTAACACAGTGGGAGGAGTGCCATTATATAGCTTCATGAGGTTGACGTGGCTTAACTGGGTCTTCCGCCGCCTATCTGGAGTCTCTAGAACGTAGTTGTGGTTATTTCTGCACTCTATGGTGTGGTAGTGTCCTGAAAACCTGTTTTGCAAGGGAGAACCTGGGATAGGAAAATAGGCCAACACGAAGTCTCCCGGTTTAAATTTCCTTACTTTGCTGTTCTGGTCGTAATGAGTCTTCATCCTCTCTTGGGCTTTCAATAGATTGTCCTTAGCAAAGTTATGTACCCTCTCTAGAATGTGTTGTAGGTTTTGAAGAAACTGGGGCACATTCTGATGCTCACTGAAGGTGGCATCACGTAGAGAGTCTTTCAAAGCTTTGAGAGGAGTACGGCACTTATGTCCGTAGAGCATCTCATAAGGAGATACTCCTAGAGACTCATTGGGAAGACTTCTGAAAATACACATTATGAGGTCAAGTTGTTTATCCCAATCCTTAGAGGTCTCATTGCATAATTTCTTTAGGAGTGCTTTAATAGTCTGATAACTACGCTCAAGAGAACCCTGTGAAGCAGGATGATAGGGGCTTGACAGTACCTGTGTGATGTTGAACTCTTCCAGTGTCCGCTTGAAGAGATCACTGGTGAAGTTGGTGCCACAGTCACTCTGAACCTTCCTTGGAAATCCATACTGGGTGAAGATCTTCAATAAGTTTTTCACCATAGTAGTAGCCGTAATGTTCTTTACTGGAACTGCTATGGGGAATCTGGTGGTAGGACACAGGATGGTTAGTATATAGGCGTTGCCAGAACTGGTCCGAGGTAAAGGACTAACACAGTATATAATAAGTCTGTGGAAAGGTTCTGCAGGCACCTGGATGGGTGTCAGTGGTGCTCTGGGGATAGAGATGTTCGGTTTACCTGCCAACTGACATGTATGACACTGTTTGACGTACTGTTTGACGTTGTTAACCATACCTGGTGTTGCGGTGGTGGTTTGGGTGGTATTATCGCTGACGGACCACCCAACCCACAACTCGATAGAGTGCTTATATTCGACTAGGAGATCACACCAGGCGCTTCAGGCTCTAGGAGAGGGGTTCAACGTCACCCGTTTAGGGGATGCGGCTCCAGCACTCAGCCTCGTTGTCACGTGCACACACCCACTCGAGCCGCTGTGACTCCCCACTCTCTCCTTCTGGGATATGACCTCCTCAATCCCCTTTGTCTTACTAGACTTCCGTCTTACCCTGTCCACAGCAGTGGTTCCTGTTTCTTGCTCTCTCTCTCTCCTTCTTTACTATTTCCTGGGAAGCCTCACTGGGACAAGTGCAAACACCAGCAAATTTGGATACATTTACTGGACGAAGTACATATACAATACACGCATACATATAATAATAATGAATCCTATACACTATATTATTATAATCAGGTTGGACTCCAACACCATCAGAACTCTTATCATCAACTTGTTAGGTGGTATCCTATCTCTTGGTATTACCTAATAGTATCAACCTCCTCAAGTTGATTAAGTCTTACAAAATAATGTTACACTACCAGCAAGAGAATGTACACATGTATATATACCTATAAACATGTACAAGGTAAATCAGCATATGAATGCAATAACATACATGTATGTATCAGTATACATGATCCGCGCCACTCAACGAATCAATCGATCATTCTATCAATCTTAGAATACATATATATATCTGTACGTATTCCTGCCTACGTCTGTAACTCAAAACTTCAGTATAAACACTTTGTGGTACAAAAATGACAAACGCTCACTCTCCTCTCACTGCGTCTTGCACACTAATGACAAACACTCTGTCGCCTCCCTACAAGTGATCATTTAGAACTAGTTCACTACCCTGATGTCTTCAGGTTCTTCCGGGCTGAACCACCAGGATCCTCTGCAGCTCCTCCAGGCTGCTACCATGAAGTTTCCTTGAACAAATATGGTGCTTCTCTACTCCCACTAGGGTCCTCCACAGCTCTCCTGGCTGCTGCACCGTAAAGTTTCCTCGAACAACTGCTGTGCTTCACCACCTCTGCAGAAGCACGTGACACTCCTCCTCACAGCTCGAGGCCCTCTCCTCCACTGCCTTGGAGTCTCATCAACTACTCCCTCTGTGCTGGCTTCGAAGTCCTCAGCAACTTCTTCCCCAAAGACAAACCTGCAACCCATTTGCACTCCAATAAATTGTTTTCCCTTTAACACATAAACAAATTAATCACACAATATCTTTGCCTCCAACCTCTATCTGTCTTCTACAGATAGTGAGAGTGGACTCCCCCGTTTTGGGGCGGGTCCATGCTCCACCTCGCCTGACGAGCCTCACTCACTCTGGGAGGGGCCTCTGCAGTCAGGAGCCGGGCTCCCTCAGTTGCCTGCCAGCGCTCAGAATAGACGGATGTCGCTCCGTGTTCCTCTCACTTCACTCTCTTATTTTAGGCTCTCTGCCTTACCAAAACATGTTTAACTTGTAAATAAACATTGCTACTGTCGCTGGGCACACGACCAACTACAAGCAAACACTATGAACTGGCTTAAATCGAGCTTACCACAGATTAACTGGTCGAGGGCGCTCCTTCCCTCTCACGACGACTGACCAGGGTGCTTCCCACAGCCCACAAAACTGTCTCTGGGCGGCTTAATACTCTCCCCGCCGTCCAGGACTTGAGACCGCAACGCCTTCAGCTCGACTCCACAGCTGGCACGTCTGCACACTTCTCTTCTCTTTGGAGATATATCACCAGGGGTCTCCTTCTGGCGGGAGCTCGACAAAGCGCGGCTTTCCCCCTGCGATGTCTGGCCTCAAGTGAGGCCAAAGCTCTCCCAAAGCGAGCCTCACACCTCCAGCCAACTTGTCCACATCTCCAAACCAGTCATTTATCTGTTTTCTAGTTCATTGCCCATAATCTCAAACTGTTATTTAAATCCGACAAATTATCTTGCATCTGTGTTATCCCATCCAAATTTCCTGGACCTTCCAGTTAGGTCAGGCTTGCTGAATAACTCTCAAGGGGGGAGACTCGTTTCTCCTGCAGG
Organism: Procambarus virginalis; assembly: GCA_020271785.1. Classification (NCBI taxonomy): domain Eukaryota; kingdom Metazoa; phylum Arthropoda; class Malacostraca; order Decapoda; family Cambaridae; genus Procambarus; species Procambarus virginalis. The sequence continues at coordinate 12,811 of WNGS01000380.1, forward strand.
CTGAGATCATAACACTGGCCAGTAGTAGTCTTGTCGGATTCCGTGGTAGGTTTTGTTAAAACCGTAGTGTGAAAGTGCTCCGTGGGCCAGGTGTAGAATAGTGAGCCGCAGTCTGGTGGGAATCACTAGTTGTTCGACATTGACCCAGTCTTCATCCCCCTTCAGTTTACTGGGTCTGTATCTGCAGTAGAGCAACTCGCTCTCTAGGAAGAACCCAGGGATACTGTCAGGTTGAGTCTCAGCCTGGAAGAATAATGGTGTTAAGGTAAGATCTTCCGTCTGTAACTTATGGAACTCCAACGTGGTAAGATTCGGGGGTAGTTTCAGAGGGTCTTGAGGGACAGCGGTAATTCTCCGCCTGCCTGCTCCTGATTGGCTAGTGTCGCCAGCAGCACACCTGCACCTGCACCTACGTCATCTAGCCGAGTCGACGTCTGGGCTAACTCCAGCCGTCAACCTCAGAATATTCTTTGTGCTCTTAGAGTTGACATTTCTCTCTGGTATACTAAGCTCTCTGGCTGTCGTATACTAAGGGAGGTAGCAGCTATAGCCAATATTCTCAGCACCTGATTGTTATTGCATTGTAAATTATTTTATTGTAGAGTAAATTTCAGTCCTAGTAATTATTTATGTTTTCTTGTGTTTTGACTTGTTTTAAATTTCACTTAAGCCAAGGGATTGTCTTTGTTCATATTTTTTTTTCTAAATTAATTAAAGTTTCATTGTTTATACTTTGTGTTTTGCGTGTCTTCCCTTACCTTACCACAGACAAACAGGCAAGCAGTCTCATTTTTTTTTGTAAGTGTGACCAGGCATTGACACCTGCCATTGGAGGACTGCCGAACATCAACACTCCAACACTTTACCGTCACATTTCATGGGGGCCTGTCCTAGGAGCTTCACTCAGGTACTAGTATCAGAACGTAAATTTGTGGTAAGCGTACTTGGCTTTGATACAGTTGCTTTTCAATATTTTCAATATTCAATTTTCTTATTCATATGGTGCTGTGTGTATTGTGCATTCCGAGAGTAGCATAAATTGAGTGTGAGACAACTTTGGATTACGTGGTGACTGTAGGCCTCAGTCATTCTCTTAATTGGTCATCTCTCCCTCCGTGTTATTACCGGTGTTTACCACCTTTTGTCCCTAGGATATTTCTCATATTTTCGGCAGATTATCATTTTGGGTACCCTGGTACTTTGGTAATACTGAATCCACTAAACCCAAACAGACTCCTCTTAAGTCCGGTAAGCCTGTGATGAATGTTGGTGTTCATGTCAATGATCTTTCTCTGTTCAGTAAACACCTGTTTCCTGGAACTGTCTCTACCAACGGTTCAAATTCGGAGGGATGTTTCAAACTGAAGATCTTGAGGGACACAGCGGCTCTTCAATCCATAATCTTGAAATCAGCTGTGCCCAATATCGCCTACACCGGGGAAACCGTCTTCATCTCTGACCTCACTGCTACTACTCCTTATCCACTCGCCAGAGTCCACCTGGATTGTCATTTCATGACCGGTGAAGTCCAAGTCGCCATCAGAGAAAAGCCTTTTCCCATGCCTGGAGGGCAAATTCTCCTGGGCAACGACTTGGCAGAAGACCTGCAACCGACCAACCTGATCATCATGGACAAACCCCAGGTGTGTACCTCTGTAATGGATAATCCCATCTTTGAGTATGTTCCAGCAAAGTTTCAAGAGAGTGATGAAGTTTCTCCTCCGGTTTTGGTGACCACCCGTGCACAACCTGCACGACCACAACCAACTGACTCTACTGCTACTGCTGTCCCTCAAGACCCTCTGAAACTACCCCCGAATCTTACCACGTTGGAGTTTCGTAAGTTACAGAGGGAAGATCTTACCTTAACACCATTATTCTTCCAGGCTGAGACTCAACCTGACAGTATCCCTGGGTTTTTCCTAGAGAACGAGTTGCTCTACCGCAGATACAGACCCAGTAAACTGAAGGAGGATGACGATTGGGCCAATGTCGAACAACTAGTGATTCCCACCAGCCTGCGGCCCACTATTCTACACCTGGCCCACGGAGCACTTTCACACTACGGTTTTAACAAAACCTACCACGCAATCCGACAAGACTACTACTGGCCAGGTATGGTTAACAACGTCAAACAGTACGTCAAACAGTGTCATACATGGAAGATGGCAGGTAAACAGAACATCTCTATCCCCAGAGCACCACTGACATCCATCCAGGTGCCTGCATAACCTTTCCACAGACTTATTATAGACTGTGTTGGTCCTTTACCTCGGACCAGTTCTGGCAACGCCTATATACTAACCATTCTGTTCCCTACCACCAGATTCCCCATAGCAGTTCCAGTAAAGAACATTACGGCTGCTACTGTGGTGAAACACTTATTAAAGATCTTCACCTAGTATGGATTTCCAAGGGAGGTTCAGAGTGACTGTGGCACCAACTTCACCAGTGATCTCTTCAAGCGGACACTGGAAGAGTTCAACATCACACAGGTACTGTCCAGCCCCTATCATCCTGCTTCACAGGGTTCTTTTGAGCGTAGTCATCAGACTATTAAAGCACTCCTAAAGAAATTTTGCAATATTGCTCTAAGGATTGGGATAAACAACTTGACCTCATAATGTGTATTTTCAGAAGTCTTCCCAATGAGTCTCTAGGAGTATCTCCTTATGAGATGCTCTACGGACGAAAGTGCCGTACTCCTCTCAAAGCTTTCAAATACTCTCTATGTGATGCCACCTTCAGTGAGCATCAGAATGTGCCCCAGTTTCTTCAAAACCTACAACACATTCTTGAGAGGGTACATAACTTTGCTAAGGACAATCTATTGAAAGCCCAAGAGAGGATGAAGACTCATTACGACCAGAACAGCAACGTAAGGAAATTTAAACCAGGAGACTTTATGTTGGCCTATTTTCCTATCCCAGGTTCACCCTTGCAAAACAGGTTTTCAGGACCCTACCGCATCAAGGAGTGCAGAAATAACCACAACTACGTTCTAGAGACTCCAGATAGGCGGCGGAAGACCCAGTTGTGCCACGTCAACCTCCTGAAGCAATATAACGGTACTCCTCCCACTGTGTTAGTAACATATTCTACCTTTAAAGGTCCATACCTCCACAGTGAGACCTTCCCTGCTTCTCCTCCCGAAAGCACTGACACTGAGTCAGCGCCTTCCAACTCGGAAATCCTAACTGATCTTCATAATTATTTTCAGGACAATAAGGGTGCTCCTTTACCATGTTCTAATCCCATTCTTGCCTCGCCAGATATCACGAAGCCTTTCCTCCTGCATGTCGACGCCAGTGGTACCGGCATCGGGGGGCATCCTGATGCAACAACGAGGCGAGGAGGTTCTACCACACCAGAAGAATTACAGCACTATCGAGAAGGAGCTACTCTCCATCGTCCTGAATTTACAGCACTTTGCACCATACCTACAAGGTGCTCGGTCTACCGCCATCTACTCGGACCACAATCCTCTACACTTCTTGCATCAAGCCCAGTTCAATAATCAACGTCTTCTACGATGGGCTTTATATCTACAAGATTTCAACCTGGAGATCTTCTACATCAAGGGTTCTGACAACATCATAGCCGACGCCCTCTCCAGAGTTCATGAGGTAGAGGCAGCTCCACCTACCACTCTACCACCTGAAGACGTAACTTCTTCCGGAACCGCAGGCTTCGGGGTTGTGACGATATTCTCTTTTAAGAGAGATTGAGCCTGCTCTTCCCTATCCAAGTTACGTTATTATTACAAGTGAAGATGCTACATTCAAGATACGTCCACCAGTAGCACAAAACGTTTTGACCAGGAAGCAAAACGTACCCTGCAACCCCCCCACCTTCACCGCCCGTCTTCAACGAGCTAACTACCCATTCTCCGCCTGCCTGCTCCTGATTGGCTAGTGTCGCCATCAGCACACCTGCACCTGCACTCACGTCATCTAGCCGAGTCGACGTCTGGGCTAGCTCCAGCCGTCATCCTCAGAATATTCTTTGTGCTCTTAGAGTTGACATCTCTCTCTGGTATACTAAGCTCTCTGGCTGTCGTATACTAGGGAGGTAGCAGCTATAGCCAATATTCTCAGCACCTGATTGTTATTGCATTGTAAATTATTTTATTGTAGAGTAAATTTCAGTCCTAGTAATTATTTATGTTTTCTTGTGTTTTGACTTGTTTTAAATTTCACTTAAGCCAAGGGATTGTCTTTGTTCATATTTTTTTTCTAAATTAATTAAAGTTTCATTGTTTATACTTTGTGTTTTGCGTGTCTTCCCTTACCTTACCACAGACAAACAGGCAAGCAGTCTTTTTTTTTTGTAAGTGTGACCAGGCATTGACACCTGCCATTGGAGGACTGCCGAACATCAACACTCCAACACTTTACCGTCACAATAATATATATATATATATATATATATATATATATATATATATATATATATAATTATATATATATATAATATATATATTAGTATATTTTGGTAGCAGTCTTTCCTGTAGACATATGTTATTAAATATGACCGAAAAAGTAAGATTAATAATTCTAACACGAATTTTCTCAATTTTCCTTATGTTTGTTTTTACTGATGACGGTAAATTAAAAATCAATTCTCCAAAATTCATTCTTTATTTCTTAGTCTGACGCGACACTTGAGCGCGTTTCGTAAAACTTATTACATTTTCAAAGACTTTAGTTACACACACACAGAACAACTATAACTGAACAGAGTTTAAATACCTGCATTGGGTGAGGTGACATGTTACAATGGTTTGGGGTGAGGTGCGAACAAACACAGAACACGAAACAATGGGTATAAGGGAAGAATAGATCTGTAACTGCAGAAGGCCTATTGGCCCGTATTTCTTGATGTTTCTATATTGGAGCGGAGTCTTGAAGTGGGTAGAATATAGTAGTGCGTTAATTGGCTGTTGATTGCTGGTGTTGACTTCTTGATGTGTAGTGCCTCGCAGATGT
>WNGS01000380.1:23854-45356 GCA_020271785.1 Procambarus virginalis
GAATGCACAATACACAGAGCACCATATGAATAATAAAATTGAATATTGAAAATATTGAAAATCAACTGTATCAAAGCCAAGTACGCTTACCACAAATTTACGTTCTGGTACTAGTACCTGAGTGAAGCTCCTAGGACAGGCCCCCATGAATGTGACGGTAAAGTGTTGGAGTGTTGATGTTCGGCAGTCCTCCAATGGCAGGTGTCAATGCTGGTCACACTTACAAAAAAAAGACTGCTTGCTGTTGTCTGTGGTAAAGTAAGGGAAGACACGCAAAACTCAAAGTATAAACAATAAAACTTTAATTACTTTAGAAAACAAAATATGAACAAAGACAATCCCTTGGCTTAATTATAGTGAAATTTAAACAAGTCAAAAAATAATAGAACAATTAGTTAATAGGGAAGAAATGACTCTACAATAATATAATACAAAAAAATCAGGTGCTGAGAATATGGCGCTAGCTGCGAGACATCCAGCTGATACAGCAGTATCAGTTAGTTGTTCACTGCGTGGAGCACAAGGATATTCTGAAGGTGACGGCTTGAACTGGCCCAGACGTCGACTCAGGTAGATGGCGTGACAGCGCAGGTGCAAGTGTGCTGTTGGCGGCTCGCCAATCAGGAGCAGGCAGGTGGAGAATGGGTAGTTAGCTTGTTGAAGACGGTGGCGAGCCGGCTTGAAGGGGGTGAAGGGGGTTTGCAAGGAACGTTTTGCTTCCTGGTCAAAACGTTTTGTGCTACTCGTGGACTATCTTGAATGTAGCATCTTGTACTTGTATAATTGACGTGACTGAGATAGGGAAGAGCAGGCTCAATCTTTCTTGAAAGAGATTATCATCACAATATATATATATATATATATATATATATATATATATATATATATATATATATATATATATATATATATGTATATATATATATATATATATATATATATATATATATATATATATATATATATATATATATGTATATATGCATGTATATATGTATATATATATATATATATATATATATATATATATATATATATATATATATATATATATATAGGGGGGTACCACCTCTGGTGCAATTATAGGGACCCACAGCCTCAGAGAAGGGAACACAGAGCATTCAGGGAAAAACTTGCCATTTAACTCTGAATACATGAGGGTGTTCGCTTCTCCTACCACCCCCCTTTTTTTATTATATATATATATATATATATATATATATATATATATATATATATATATATGTATATATATATATATATATATATATATATATATATATATATATATATATATATATATATATGCACAGACTAGCCTATAACCACTAGCTGAAGTTTTATAACTTTTTAGACACTCCACCCACCCGGGGACTCGAACACTGGCCAACGAAGTGGCAGTTGCACGCTGTATCCACTGCACTATACTTCAAAGCCATTAAGAGAGGTAGGAATTCTGGGGTATTTAACCAACCAGAACTCCAATCCTCTCCCAGGCAATGAGATAGTGTGAGACCTCTGGTGCTTTTCATCGAGCCCTGTTAGGTGGGAGAACTCAGTGCCAAATAAAAAGTTATAAAACTTCTACTATGAACAAGACTAAACAAGACCTGTGAATGACTACAAGACCCTGAAGCAAGCCGTTTTGGACGCCTACCTTCTCTCCACCGAAAGCTACCGACGAAAATTCCGTGATTACCTAAAGGCAAGTACCACCACCTTTTTAGAATTTGCCAACACCAATAGGAGATATTTTATGAAATGGCTGGAAGCAGCACATGTCTCTACCTTTGCAGAACTCATCAACCTCATGCTAGTTGAAGAATTCTTGAGGCATGTACCTCCTCCCGTCCGTTTATATTTAGCAGATAAAGAAAAGACCGACTACATAAAATGTGCAAAGTCGGCTGACACCTACAGCCTCATCCACCGGCTGACACCAGAACCACCTTCCAATAAGAAGTCTTGGTACAGTTACGAGAAAGTGTGTACAGATCAAGCTAGCTCGCAATTGTACTGGAAGTATTGTAGACTCTATGGACATACCATAGATAAATGTGGTAAGTCTCAATACAAAGGTAATACTGAACCCACTAAACCCAAACAGACTCCTCCTAAGTCCGGTAAGCCTGTGATGAATGTTGGTGTTCATGTTAATGATCTTTCTCTGTTCAGTAAACACCTGTATCCTGGAACTGTCTCTACCAACGGTTCAGATTCAGAGGGACGTTTCAAACTGAAGATCTTGAGGGATACAGCGGCTCTTCAATCCATAATCTTGAAATCAGCTGTGCCCAACGTCGCATACACAGGAGAGACTGTCTTCATCACTGACCTCACTGCTACTACTCCTTATCCACTCGCCAGAGTCCACCTGGATTGTCCCTTCGTGACCGGTGAAGTCCAAGTCGCCACCAGGGAAAAGCCTTTTCCCATGCCTGGAGTGCAACTTCTCCTGGGCAACGACTTGGCAGAAGACCTGCAACCGACCAACCTGATCATCATGGACAAACCCCAGGTGTGTACCTCTGTAATGGATAATCCCATCTTTGAGTATGTTCCAGCAAAGGTTCAACAGAGTGATAAAGTTTCTCCTCCGGTTTTGGTGACCACCCGTGCACAAGCTGCACTACCACAACCAGCTGACTCTACTGCTACCGCTGTCCCTCAAGACCCTCTGAAACTACCCCCGAATCTTACCACGTTGGAGTTCCGTAAGTTACAGAGGGAAGATCTTACCTTAACACCAATATTCTTCCAGGCTGAGACTCAACCTGACAGTATCCCTGGGTTCTTCCTAGAGAACGAGTTGCTCTACCGCAGATACAGACCCAGTAAACTGAAGGAGGATGACGATTGGGCCAATGTCGAACAACTAGTGATTCCCACCAGCCTGCGGCCCACTATTCTACACCTGGCCCACGGAGCTCTTTCACACTACGGTTTTAACAAAACCTACCACGGAATCCGACAAGACTACTACTGGCCAGGTATGGTTAACCCTTACACTGCTCAGGGGTCCTGGGGACATTTACACCCCTGTGCACAAGAAAAAAAAATTCAAAAATTTTTTTTCGTCTTCTAAACATGTTAATTTGTGTACCCTGAGCACGAGAAAAATAGCAAAAAAATCGTAGGTGACATATTTTGGGCGCAATTGACCGAGGAAGTCTGGCAAAAAGTGGGCGTTGACAGAGCGGTCGCCAGGGCTGGTCAGCGTCACCCGCGCTGACAGATGGGAGTTGCCACAAAGATATTATTACCTAATTGTTTCAATGTCTCCGATTGATTTTTTCTTAGTTTTTTTGCAGTAATATTATTCAATAGTGTGTATTGTAATATATTTATATAATAAAAGTGGTGAATAATCGCTTTACTCAAACGTATGGTGTGCATATTAGTAATTCAATTATTATGTTCATAAAACAATAAACAAATAGTTTTGCTGCTATTACACTCTATACACAGGTTATATATAAGTATCTGCATATTTTGGTCACCATAACGAACCACTAAGTTGGTATTGAGAGTCGAAAAGCAACGAAGAGTTACCGCCACACACCAGCCAGCCACTCGCTGCCACTCCCTCAACACACGCACTAAACTTTCTCCTCCAACAATACCATTTGTGGTGTTATTACACTATATACAGACGTTATACATAAGTATGTATATATTTTGTTCACCACAACTGTACAGCTATGCTGATATAGTTAGTTCAGGCACTAAGAGTCGTCGGTATACACAGCTGGCGGCTGGCGGCTCCCTCACTCATTCAAGGTCACACGCACTAAACTTTCTCCCCCAACAATACTGTTTGCAGTGTTATTACCCTATATACACATATTATATATAAATATCTACATGTTTTATGCACTGTAACTGTACACCTAAGCTTGTAGTGCGCCCAAAGAGCATAGTGGTCACTCTCTAAACAGCTTGACAAATCGTGCAGACGACGTCACCTCCGTCACCCAAATGGCTCCTCCCAGCATAATCCTTTTGCTGTTATTACACTAATACACACATTATATATAAGTATCTACATTTGTGTTCACCATAGAGAACCACTGAGCTGGTATGGTGAATGTAAACAATAACAGGTGGCCACACAGTCAGTAAACGATGCTGTCTCCCTCAGTCTCTCAGCATCACTCCTCCCACAGCGCTAAGTATTACAACAATCCTGCTATTATCACAACCCTGGTTATTTATATCACAGTCACGGGTCATCTGTAATATTGTCATCACTAAATAATAACAGTTATATATTAATTTTGACATTTTTCGGTGATGCTGTGGTCACAAGCTGAACAGCAATGCTGATCGCTCATGCTGCGTGCGCCAGCCTTGGTTGCTCCAACAGTACTGTGCCTCTCACACCTGAGAATATTGCCCACGATTTTTTTTTTAAAATGGCGTCTGTTTACAAGAGCCCTGAGGAAGCTACTGTGAACCCCGTGTAGCCGCGGGCCATTTGAATCGGGAATGGCACCCTATGGCGTATATATACGCCATGCGCACTGTGTGACATGTTACTCAGGGCGTATATATACGCCATGCGCAGTTTAAGGGTTAACAACGTCAAACCGTACGTCAAACAGTGTCATACATGTCAGATGGCAGGCAACCCGAACATCTCTATCCCCAGAGCACCACTGACATCCATCCAGGTGCCTGCAGAACCTTTCCACAGACTTATTATAGACTGTGTTGGTCCTTTACCCCGGACCAGTTCTGGCAACGCCTATATACTAACCATCCTGTGTCCTACCACCAGATTCCTCATAGCAGTTCTAGTAAAGAACATTACGGCTGCTACTGTGGTGAAACACTTTGTGAAGATCTTCACCCAGTATGGATTTCCAAGGGAGGTTCAGAGTGACTGCGGAACCAACTTCACCAGTGATCTCTTCAAGCGGACACTGGAAGAGTTCAACATCACACAGGTACTGTCCAGCCACTATCATCCTGCTTCAAAGGGTTCTCTTGAGCGTAGTCATCAGACTATTAAAGCACTCGTAAAGAAATTTCAAGGGGGCCTGTCCTAGGAGCTTCACTCAGGTACTAGTACCAGAACGTAAATTTGTGGTTTGGCTTTGATACACTTGCTTTTCAATATTTTCAATATTCAATTTTATTATTCATATGGTGCTGTGTGTATTGTGCATTCCGAGAGTAGCATATGGTGAGTGTGAGACAACTTTGGATTACGTGGTGACTGTAGGCCTCAGTCATTCTCTTAATTGGTCATCTCTCCCTCCGTGTTATTACCCGTGTTTACCACCTTTTGTCCTTAGGATATTTCTCATATTTTCGGCAGATCATCATTTTGGGTACCCTGGTACTTTGGTTTGTCTTCGGGTCAAAAGCACCCAATCTTCTGCAATCCGACTCTAGGATGATTAAGAGGGCCATAATTCCTCTAGCACGATCTTTATTGCTGAGTTGGGACCTCAGCAACAGTTCTCGTCACCAGTTGACACTCGCACCCCGACACGTCGGTCAGAGATGATGATATTTACTTAGATAGGGAAATAGCTTTCGTTTTTTAGAGCACGAAAGTTCGCTAATTCTGTAAGTATCATATTTCATTTCAGTGGGAAAAACTTGCTTGTGTCCTATAGAGACTCGGCAAGGTATGCCTACATTCTTGGACTACCAAATCTTACTTAGTAGGATTTTCTTGCCTTTATTCTCTTGCATTGAGTACCGGGTACAAGATTTCCTGCGATCTTGATTTATTAGTCATTTACCATCTTGAAATTAACATTAATTGTTAACGTTTTCACAGGATAGGTACCAGTTGCCACGTTGTCCTGTTTCTGACATTCACCTTATCACAACAGTATATTCGTTGTACATTTATTTGCTAAGTTTCACCATGTTTCGTCTCCAAGCTTTCCGTGCAGATCCAGCAGGTGAAATAGGGAACTTAAGTCGAGCCAAGAGGACCGAATTACAAACTCTTGCACATGAGCATCAACTAGATGTTCCCCATGGAGCCAACAAAAATGAATTGCATAACCTGTTAATGGATCACCTCTTAGATAAGGGACAATTGACCATGAAACTCACGAAACTTATTCTATTGCAGATAAACATGATTTGGCCACTATGAAACTTAAACTCGAACTTGCCAAGATCGAGCGGGAGCAACAAAAGGAAGCAGCTGCCATCAAGAAAGAGGAGCAAGAACGAGAGGCCGCCCTGGCAAAAGAAGCAGCTGCCATGAAGAAGGAAGAACAAGAACGTGAGATGGCCCTATTCAGAGAGCGTGAGCGAGTACAGCTTGAAGCAAAACAACGCCACCTGGAGATACAACGCGAGCATGACAAACAGGAAGCGGCTATGGCTATAGAATGTCGTTAACAAGAACTCACGTTGGAAACTACACACCACGCTCAGTGCCAACAAGCTACCGCTAGTCTTCCTGTAAGTTTCAATGTCTCCCATGCAAGTAAGTTAATACCACCATTCGTAGAGACGGAGATCGACGTCTTTTTTACCACCTTTGAGACCCTAGCTAATCAACTTTGCAGGCCTGCCGACCAATGGGGTACCCTTCTCAGAGTACATCTCACAGGTAGAGCTGCAGTCACTCTCAGTACCTTGGCGTCTGAGAATGACTACAAGATCCTGAAGCAAGCAGTTTTGGACGCCTACCTTCTCTCCACCGAAAGCTACCGACGAAAATTCCGTGATTACCTAAAGGCAAGTACCACCACCTTTTTAGAATTTGCCAACGCCAAAAGGAGATATTTTATGAAATGGCTGGAAGCAGCACATGTCTCTACCTTTGCAGAACTCATCAACCTCATGCTAGTTGAAGAATTCTTGAGGCGTGTACCTCCTCCCGTCCGTTTATATTTAGCAGATAAAGAAGAGACCGACTACATAAAATGTGCGAAGTCGGCTGACACCTACAGCCTCATCCACCGGCTGACACCAGAACCACCTTCCAGGAAGAAGTCTTGGTACAGTTACGAGAAAGTGCGTACAGATCAAGCTAGCTCCCAATTGTACTGTAAGTATTGTAGACTCTATGGAAATACCATTGATAAATGTGGTAAGTCTCAATACAAAGGTAATACTGAATCCACTAAACACAAACAGACTCCTCCTAAGTCCGGTAAGCCTGTGATGAATGTTGGTGTTCATGTTAATGATCTTTCTCTCTTCAATAAACACCTGTATCCTGGAACTGTCTCTACCAACGGTTCAGATTCAGAGGGACGTTTTAAACTGAAGATCTTGAGGGACACAGCGGCTCTTCAATCCATAATCTTGAAATCAGCTGTGCCCAATATCGCCTACACCGGGGAAACCGTCTTCATCACTGACCTCACTGCTACTACTCCTTATCCACTCGCCAGAGTCCACCTGGACTGTCCCTTTGTGACCGGTGAAGTCCAAGTCGCCATCAGGGAAAAGCCTTTTCGCATGCCTGGAATGCAACTTCTCCTGGGCAACGACTTGGCAGAATACCTGCAACCGACCAACCTGATCATCATGGGCAAACCCCAGGTGTGTACCTCTGTAATGGATAATCCCATCTTTGAGTATGTTCCAGCAAAGGTTCAAGAGAGTGATGAAGTTTCTCCTCCGGTTTTGGTGACCACCCGTGCACAAGCTGCACGACCACAACCAGCTGACTCTACTGCTACCGCTGTCCCTCAAGACCCTCTGAAACTACCCCCGAATCTTACCACGTTGGCGTTCCGTAAGTTACAGAGGGAAGATCTTACCTTAAGACCATTATTCTCCCAGGCTGAGACTCAACCTGACAGTATCCCTGGGTTCTTCCTAGAGAACGAGTTGCTCTACCGCAGATACAGACCCAGTAAACTGAAGGAGGATGACGATTGGGCCAATGTCGAACAACTAGTGATTCCCACCAGCCTGCGGCCCACTATTCTACACCTGGCCCACGGAGCACTTTCACACTACGGTTTTAACAAAACCTACCACGGAATCCGACAAGACTACTAGTGGCCAAGTATGGTTAACAACGTCAAACAGTAGGTCATGTTGGAAATAACCAACAGTTTTATTCATTATTGTATTTATACAACCTTTGAATTAACCAAAGTAGTTACCAAAATTACTAACTTATAGATTTAATCATTATCATGATTTATTTATTGCCAAATTCTTCCTAGTACGAGTGACGACGTGAGGAAGGACAGGCAGCAACATGAATTTTCTCCACATTTAGTTGAATTTATAACAAGAGTCCAGTTTATCATTTCATTTACTAAAAATAGTTAAGTTTGATTTCGTAGTATACTATTACTTACTGGAGCTCCCTTATTTAGTTAATATTAAACATTCTAGAGGAAATTACTTTGATGCAAATGAATTTACTTTAATTTCCTCGATTCGCTGCACAACTTTAATAAGCCAATTTATGTTACGAGAAATTCTATTTTATCACAGAAGAATTTAATGTGATATTAATACTCGTTATTACCTCTTCCTTCCTTAGTCAATTGCGATAAATACATATTCATTTACGCTCGAGATGTATATCGAGAGCCGCGCATGCGCAATAAGGAAGAGGAGGAAGATGGGAGAGCGTCACTTGACACGAGAACGAGAGCACGGCGTGGACGCCATTGACAGCGTATAGCAGAGCTGTGTTTTGACCTACTTATTTCGCTCCCACGATCAGTTGAGCGGTGCCACGTTATCTGGCATAACATTAGCCGTGTCAGACTAGTATATGAGCAACTCTAAAGTCAACGTCTTTCAAGCAGCAGCTGGAGGACGAAGAATTGCTCAAGTCTCCACATCAACGACACGAGGCTCGGCAGCTAGGTTTACCTTTTTGTTATTATGTGGCCACAATTAACATTTAGGCTAGCAGTCGTTAGGCCGAATGCAAAATAACAAAATCTAGTATGTGTCTCTAGTAAATTTACCATCTAATTAGATGATTATTAGTTTATTTTCTCCAAAGAGATTTCACAGTGCTTGAATATAAATTGCTCAAATATTAGTTGAAATTTCCTACAGTTATCCTCATGATTTAGGATTTATTTGTAGTTAATTATTATGTAGAAGATTTCTACAATGTAATTGCCTTTCAGTACCAAGGTGACTTCAACCGAGGTGCTAGGCTTCCCCACCGTTCTGTGCAACAATTTGCCCTATGCAACACGTCGTCGGTGGAGCGTAGCATCTGATTACTTCTCATTAGATTTACAGCTAAGCTGTCCCTTTTTTATCTGTAGCAATAACACTATAGATACAGTAGTGATCTCCTAAAGAGATCAATTACACTAACCCATTGATTTACTGATGCTGTTTTACGTTTCAGTACAGTGGTACGTCGGAACACGAGTGTCCCTGTATGCGAGTTTTTCGGAATACGAGCAGGATTTCCTCGAAAATTTGTCTCGGAAGGCGAGGGTTACCTCGGAACGTGAGTTTGTTGATACGTGTACAGGCCGGCTAGCGCATGGTGGCATGGTGATCGCGCCTCAGTTTACTAGTGTCTCGTGCCCAGTGACTATCCCACCTGAATTCTTTACAAGGATTTACAGTTTTTTGTCGTTTTTTAGGCCATTTGAGCATAAAAGTTGTCATTATATATCTCGCCATGGGTCTCAAGAAAGCCATTGGCAAGATTCAACCTAAGAAAATAGCTGTGAGTAGAGGCAGTAGAGGATGTCCCTTCTTGATTAAGAAAATATGTGAAGTATGGGAAGAACTGCAAAGTTTTGTTGAAAAAAGTCACCCAGATAAAGCTGTAGCAGGCCGTTGCATTGACCTTTTAAATGATAATGTGATGTCTGACTACAGACAAGTGATAAAATGTAGGGAGAAACAAGTGTCTTTAGACAAATTCTTAGTAAGACAAGCAAGTCTTAGTGGTATGCAGGCAAAATGTGCCAGTGTGTGCATACCAGTGAAGTCCTCACTGCCTGATGTGATAATGGAAGGGGACTCCCCTTCCAAACAGTAACTCCTCTCCTCCTTCCCCCTCCTCACCATCTTCCATACGCCTACAGCATTCAACAGCAAGGTAAGTAATATCTTGAACATAGTTTTGTAGGTTTATTTAGATGAATTAGGTATAAAAATTTTGTTTGATGTGGGGTTTTTGGGGTAGTCAGGAACGGATTAATTCATTTCCCATTATTTCTTATGGGGAAATTAGCTTCGGAATACGAGGCGTCTCCAGGAACCAATTAAACTCTTAAACTGAGGTATGCCTGTACTATATTGAGGTGCATTTACCTCCAATTAATATTATATATTCAACCTTACTTACTTTCATATTTGATTTACTCTGGTGAAGAACCAGCACCAGAATAATGCTAGGGATGTATTAATCTTTTAGCATGTAACCCCCAATTTTGTGTAAGTTAATTTGACTCCATTTATATAAGCATTACAGTTTTACCAAGATCCATAGGGCACTAGTTCCTAGGATCAATTTTTCCATTGTCTCTTTGTTTTCCACTTTTTCTCAAAAAGTGGTGGTCCTTCATAGCTATCGAAGTATATATTTATTTAATTATTAGTTATTGGAGTCAGGTTTTCCCCACAAAATTTGGTCCACCGAACCGGATGTACCATTAATCATTTAGGGTCCATTATATTCACTCAAATTACTGGCCCCACCTAATTAACTATTTACTAACACCAACTAGTGTGTTAATATTCTTAGGCTATTTACAATATATTTATTATTTACAGCTATCAGCAGACTACCCATATTATAGCCTAAAACTTATTAATTATTATCAACATTTCTATTAATACTTTATGTGTAATGTAAACTTAGTGTTATATATTTATAAATTTTCACTTGTGTTCATAAGCACAAACATATATATCAAAACAAAAAATCCCAAAAACATAGCACCATATATCTATATACTGCACCATTGCATATATGCCAACCTTTGATGAGGTAGGATATTTAGACTGTAATTGTACTAATGTTTGTACAAATGCAGCCTAAACCATTTAGTCATTCCTAGGTAGGAATTATTTAGTGAGTACTGTACTAGACAGTACTGGTATACATACATATTATTTAGATTGTGCTGACCCTGATTTGGGGTGGGATCACCAAAACTCTTTTTGTGCTTTTATCATATTATTTCGTGTATTATTTTTTGAGTACTGCCGAATGTTCACTGTTGGATCGAATGGTGATAATTGATGAGCTAACTGGACGAAAATCCAATAGTGGCATTCGAGTACTACTCAAAAATATAGCTATCTATTGTTAGGTAGGCAAATTAACCTCTAAACGAGGTAGTATTCAAATACATAGGCTATATGATACTGAGCTCCATTGAATGAGCCAATATCCCAGTTACATCAGTAACAACTATTTACTATCAGACCAGCCCTTACCCAGCAAGATGGAACGGCTGACAAAATGAAAAAGACCCTTATCGGTCTGAAAGGTCACTTGACCCGACAGATACCAAGTGTCAAAATCTGTCACAACAGTCACCTGTTGACTACATGAATTAGAGGACTTACTTCAAGTTGCTGAAGGTAAATTCGAGCATATTAACAGCATATGAATCTGTACTTGACAGAACTTTACCAAACCTCAATAGGTGAAACTGAACTGAGGACATTGTAAATGATTTAGCCCAGTACGAAGATGATGTACAGGCTAAACTTCAACCTTTCAAAAGCAAATTGCTAAAACAAATTAACAACAGCCTCTACTGCACATCCAGATCCTGATGTCAAATTACCTCAGATCAATATACCCCATTCTCTGGTAACAAGAATGAGAGTGGGATGATTTCTAGTAGTAAATTCGTGGATGCAGTAGACTCTAAAACTAACATCCCTCAAACAACAAGTTCACTATTTACAAGGCTTGTTACGAAATGAAGCCTTGAAGGTAATATCTAACATAACACTGCCAGGATGGTACGACCTAGCTGTTCAATTGCTTAAGAGCAACTACGATAACAAGGAAAGGACTATTACTATCTTAGTCCAAAAATTGCTGGATTTACCATCTGCTAATAATTCTACAGATTCTCTCAAACTTTCAGACTAGAGCTAGAGTCTTTACGCAAGGCCTTAAGCCTTAAAGTCCAAATTCAGACTGCTGAATGGNTGCAATACTGTACAGAAGCAAATTTTGCAATTTTCTTATGAGGATTGGTTGATCTTGAGTGATCACTACCACACAAGGAATAATGGTGTCTACCCTTGTGGCACTTGTTGCACATACGAAAGGAGACAGTACAGCTATTGGGGGTCATGAGGACCCGTACACCTTGTGCATCTGTGTAATTCTTGCAAACGATGAATTCGGGTGTTATGGTCTGGATAAGTACTACACTTATAAGTAAGATGTTCATTATTGCAGAACAAACACTTCTTCACTATAGGAGAAGTCGTAGGAGTGGTGCTCACTACAGGGTTTATAGGGTTCACTGTGTATGTACCAACAATTCCAGATTTCCATTTCGGAGATGATTTATTGAGAACTGGTTTTACTACAGTAGTTGCTTTACGTTTGGATTTATGATGAGAGTTATTAGAGAAGTTTGTAACATTCTTCCCATCTTGGTTGGCTCTTTGTCTTTCGACTAGGGTATGTAAACCTTCTGTAATTTCATTCATGGTTAGAGAGGTTTTATTGTACATAGTACATAATTTATCTAAAGTTTCTCTTGGTAATTTGCGCCTTACAACTACTTTTGTCATCCATTCAGCAGTCTGAATTTGGACTTTAAGGCTTAAGGCCTTGAGTAAAGACTCTAGCTCTAGTCTGAAAGTTTGGATAGAATCTGTAGAATTATTAGCAGATGGTAAATCCAGCAATTTTTGGACCAAGATAGTAATAGTCCTTTCCTTGTTATCGTGGTTGCTCTTAAGCAATTGAACCGCTAGGTCGTAACCATCACTGGTCAGTGTTATGTTAGATATTACCTTCAAGGCTTCATTTCGTAACAAGCCTTGTAAATAAGTAAACTTGGTTGTTTGAGGGATGTTAGTTTTAGAGTCTACTGCATCCACGAATTTACGCCAGAAATCTTCCCAACTCTCATTCTCGTCACCAGAGAATGTGGGTATATTGATCTGAGGTAGTTTGACATCAGGATCTGGATGTGCAGTAGAGGCTGTTGTTAATTTGCTTTTAGCAATTTCCTTTTTGAAGAGTTGAAGTTTAACCTGTACATCATCTTCGTACTGGGCTAAATTATTTACAATGTCCTCAAGTTCAGTTTCACCTATTGAGGTTTGGTAAAGATCTGTCAAGTACAGATTCATATGCTGTTTAATATGCTTGAATTTGCCTTCAGCAACTTGAAGTAAGTCCTCTAATTCAATGTAGTCAACAGGTGACTGTTGTGACAGATTTTGACACTTGGTAATCTGTCGGGTCAAGTGACCTTTCAGACCGATAAGGGTCCGTTTCATTTTATCAGCCGTTTCCATCTTGCTGGGTAAGGGCTGGTCTGAAAGTAAATAGTTGTTACTGATGTAACTGGGATATTGGCTCATTCAATGGAGCTCAGTATCAATATAATAGCCTAATGTATTGAATAGACTATACTACCTCGTTTAGAGGTTAATTTGCCTACCTATCAATAGATAGCTAATATTTTTGAGTAGTATTCGAATGCCACTATTGGATTTTCGTCCGGTTAGCTCATCAATTATCACCATTCGATCCAACAGTGAACATTCGGCAGTACTCAAAAAAAATAATACACGAAATAATATGTTAAAAGCACAAAAGGGTTTTTGGCGATCCTACCCCAAATCAGGGTCAGCACAATCTAAATATTATGTATGTACACCAGTACTGTCTAGTACAGTACTCACTAAATAATTCCGACCTAGGAATGACTAAATGATTTAGGCTGCATTTGTACAAACATTAGTACAATTACAGTCTAAATATCCTACCTCATCAAAGGTTGGCATATATGCAATGGTGCAGTAATATAGATATATGGTGTTATATTTTTGGGATTTTTTGTTTTGATATATATGTTTGTGCTTAGAAACTCAAGTGAAAATTTATAAATATATAACACTAAGGTTACTTTGTACATAAAGTATTAATAGAAATGTTGATAATAATTAATGAGTTTTAGGCTATAATATGGGCAGTCTGCTGACAGCCATAAATAATAGAATATACTAGTAAATAGCCTAATGATATTAACACACTAGTTGGTGTTAGTAAATAGTTAATTATGTGGGGCCAGTAATTTGGGTGAATATACTGGACCCTAAATGATTAATGGTACATGTATCTAGGTTCGAAGGAACAAAATTTTAGGGGGAAAACCTGACTCCAATAACTAATAATTAAATAAATATATATACTTCGATAGCTATGAAGGACCACCACTTTTTGAGAAAAAGTGGAAAACAAAAGAGACAATGGAAAAACTGATCCTAGGAACTAGTGCCCTATGGTTCTTGGTAAAACTGTAATGCTTATATAAATGGAATCAAATTAACTTACACAAAATTGGGGGGTTACATGCTAAAAGATTAATACATCCCTAGCATTATTCTGGTGCTGGTTCTCCACCAGAGTAAATCAAATATGAAAGTAAATAAGGTTGAATATATAATATTAATTGGAGGTAAATGTACCTCAATATACTACTGAAATATTGAGCAGCATCAGTAAATCAATGGATTAGTGTAATTGATCTCTTTAGGAGATAATTACTGTAACTATAGAGTTATTGCTACAGATAAAAAAGGGACAGCTTAGCTGTAAATCTAGTGAGAAGTAATCAGTTGCTACGCTCCACCGACGACGTGTTGCATAGGGCAAATTGTTGCACAGAACGGTGGGGAAGCCTAGCACCTCGGTTGAAGTCGCCTTGGTACTGAAAGGCAATTACATTGTAGAAATCTTTTACATAATAATTAACTACAAATAAATCCTAAATCATGAGGATAACTGTAGGAAATTTCAGCTAATGTCTGAGCAATTTATATTCAAGCACTGTGAAATCTCTTTGGAGAAAATAAACTAATAAATCATCTATTTAGATGGTAAATTTACTAGAGACACGTACGTGATTTTGTTATTTTGCATTCGGCCTAACGACTGCTAGCCTAAATGTTAATTGTGGCCACATAATAACAAAAAGGTAAACCTAGCTGCTGAGCCTCGTGTCGTTGATGTGGAGACTTGAGCAATTCTTCGTCCTCCAGCTGCTGCTTGAAAGACGTTGACTTTGGAGTTGCTCATATACTAGTCTGTGACGCGGCTAATGTTATGCCAGATAACGTGGCACCGCTCAACTGCTCGTGGGAGCGAAATAAGTAGGTCAAAACACAGCTCTGCTACACGGCTGTCAATGACGTCCACGCCGTGCTCTCGTTCACGTGTCAAGTGACGCTCTCCCGTCTTTCTCCTCCTCCTTATTGCGCATGCACGGCTCTCGAAATGCTATAAATCTCGAGCGTAAATGAATATGTATTTATCGCAATTGACTAAGGAAGGAAGAGGTAATATCGAGTATTAATATCACATTAAATTCTTCTGTGATAAAAAAGAATTTCTTGGAACATTAATTGGCTTATTAAAGTTTTGTAGCCAATCGAGAAAATTAAAGTAAAATCATTTGCATCAAAGTAATTTCCTCTAGAATGTTTAATATTAACTAAATAAGGGAGTTCCAGTAAGTAATAGTATACTACGAAATCAAGTTTAACTATTTTTAGTAAATGAAATGATAAACTGGACTCTTGTTATAATTCCAACTAAATGTGGAGAAAATTCATGTTGCTGTCTGTCCTTCCTCACGTCGTCACTCGGACTAGGAAGAATTTGGCAATGAATAAATCATGATAATGATTAAATCTACAAGTTAGTAATTTTAGTAACTACTTTGGTTAATACAAAGGTTGTATAAAGACAATGATGTATAAAATTGTTGGTTATTTCCAACATGTTGGAGTGTGTGAGTCAAAACACCCATTTCACTTATGGTAAAAGGAGAAATGCTTAGAGTGACTGTACATGCGGCTCAGGCTTGGGTACAAATATTACTGGGAATATGGGATAGGTGTTCATGATAATGACACGAAGTGTAAACTATGTGATATGTTACGGTCTCACACCCTTGCCCATTATGTTCTTGATTGTCCGTTGATAAATGTATATAGAAACACTGAAATAAGGACTGTTCCTGAACAGCCTGGATGTGTCACAACGGAAAGGTTGATGATATTCTTGAGAGATATAAGAATTTTGCACCAAGACTGTAATATTTTGTTTAATTATCTGCATGTCTCTTGCAAATTGTCTATACAGTATACCTAGGTCATAAAAGTATTTGTGTACGTCTGACATCATACTACTTGTGAAGGAGGAAATGTATATGTTTATCTCTCAAAATGTTTGGTAATATGTTTATTGTTTGGGATGTGTGTCTATGTATGTATTAACACGATGTATTGAACGGCGTGAGAACAGCTTGAGCTACCTCATCCCTTTGCGTGTATTTTACATCAATAAACTTATTTCAATTTCAATTTCAAGTGTTGTAGTGTTGATGTTCGGCAGTCCTCCAATGGCAGGTGTCAATGCCTGGTCACACTTACAAAAAAAAAAAGACTGCTTGCCTGTTGTCTGTGGTAAAGTAAGGGAAGACAACACAAAACTCAAAGTATAAACAATAAAACTTTAATTGCTTTAGAAAACAAAATATGAACAAAGACAATCCCTTGGCTTAATTATAGTGAAATTTAAACAAGTCAAAAAATAATAGAACAAATAGTTAATAGGGAAGAAATGACTCTACAATAATATAATACAATAAAAATCAGGTGCTGAGAATATGGCGCTAGCTGCGAGACATCCAGCTGATACAGCAGTATCATTTTTTTTTTTTTGAGATATATACAAGAGTTGTTACATTCTTGTACAGCCACTAGTACGCGTAGCGTTTCGGGCAGGTCCCTGGAATACGATCCCCGCCACGAAGAATCGTTTTTTCATCCAAGTACACATTTTACTGTTGCGTTAAACAGAGGCTACAGTTAAGGAATTGCGCCCAGTAAATCCTCCCCGGCCAGGATACGAACCCATGACATAGCGCTCGCGGAACGCCAGGCGAGTGTCTTACCACTACACCACGGAGACTGTAAGTTAGTTGTTAGTTAGTTGTTCGGAGTTGTTCGGAGTTAGTTGTCCACGGAGTTAGTTGTTCACTGCGTGGAGCACAAGGATATTCTGAAGGTGACGGCTTGAGCTGGCCCAGACGTCGACTCAGGTAGATGGCGTGACAGCACAGGTGCAAGTGTGCTGTCGGCGGCTCGCCAATCAGGAGCAGGCAGGCGGAGAATGGGTAGTTAGCTCGTTCAAGACGGGTGGCGAGCCGGCTTGAAGGGGGGGTGTAGGGGGTTTGCAGGGTAAGTTTTGCTTCCTGGTTAAAACGTTTTGTGCTACTGGTGGACTATCTTGAATGTAGCATCTTGTACTTGTATAATTGACATGACTGAGATAGGGAAGAGCAGGCTCAATCTCTCTTGAAAGAGATTATCATCACATATATATATATATATATATATATATATATATATATATATATATATATATATATATATATATATATGTATATATGCATGTATATATGTATATATATATATATATATATATATATATATATATATATATATATATATATATATATATATATATATATATATATATATATATATATATATATATATATATAAAGAGATTATCGTCACAACTCTCCCCCGAAGCCTGCGGTTCTGGAAGAAGTTACGTCTTCAGGTGGTAGAGTAATAGGTGGAGCTACCTCTACTTCATAAACTCTGGAGAGGGCGTCGGCTATGATGTTGTCAGAACCCTTGATGTAGAAGATCTCCAGGTTGAAATCTTGTAGATATAAAGCCCATCGTAGAAGACGTTGATTATGGAATTGGGCTTGCTGCAAGAAGCGTAGGGGATTGTGGTCCGAGTAGATGGTGGTAGACCGAGCACCTTGTAGGTATGGTGCGAAGTGCTGAAAATGTCAGCCGACTCTTCTTTATCTGCTAAATATAAACGGACGGAAGGAGGTACACGCCTCAAGAATTCTTCAACTAGCATGAGGTTGACGAGTTCTGCAAAGGTAGAGACATGTGCTGCTTCCAGCCATTTCATAAAATATCTCCTTTTGAAATTAGCAATTCTAGAAAGGTGGTGGTACTTGCCTTTAGGTAATCACGGAATTTTCGTCGGTAGCTTTCGGTGGAGAGAAGGTAGGCGTCCAAAACTGCTTGCTTCAGGGTTTGGTAGTCATTCTCAGACGCTAAGGTACTGAGAGTAACTGCAGCTCTATCTGTAAGGTGCACTCTGAGAAGGGTAGACCATTGATCAGCAGGCCATTTAAGTTTATTAGCTAGGGTCTCAAAGGTGGTAAAAAAACGTCGATCTCTGTCTCTACGAATGGTGGCATTAACTTACTTGCATGGGAGACATTGAAACTTACAGGAAGACTAGCGGTAGCTTGTTGGCACTGAGCGTGGTGTGTAGTTTCCAACGTGAGTTCTTTTTGACGACATTCTATAGCCATAGCCGCTTGCTGTTTGTCATGCTCGCGTTGTATCTCCAGGTGGCGTTGTTTTGCTTCAAGCTGTACTCGCTCACGCTCTTTGAATAGGGCCATCTCACGTTCTTGTTCTTCCTTCTTCATGGCAGCTGCTTCTTTTGCCAGGGCGGCCTCTCGATCTCTTTCTTCTTTCCTCAGGGCGGCCTCTCGTTCTTGTTCTTCCTTCTTCATTAGAGCTGCTTCTTTTGCCAGTTGTAGGGCTGCTTGCTGTTACTCCTTCTCGAGCTTTGCGAGTTTGATTTTGAGTTTCATAGTGGCCAAATCTTGCTTATCTGCAATAGAATAAGTTTCGTGAGTTTCATGGTCAATTGTCCCTTCATCTAAGAGGTGATCCATAATTAAGTTATGCAATTCATTTTTGTTGGCTCCATGGGGAACATCTAGTTGATACTCGCGTGCAAGAGTTTGTAATTCGGTCCTCTTGGCACGACTTAAGTTCCCTATTTCACTTGCTGGATCTGTACGGAAAGCTTGGAGACGAAACATGGTGAAAATTAGCAAATAAATGTACAACGAATATACTGTTGTGATATGGTGAATGTCAGAAACAGGACAACGTGGCAACTGGTACCTATCCTGTGAAATCGTTAACAATTAAAGTTAATTTCAAGATGGTAAATGATTAGTAAATCAAAGTCGCAGGAAATCTTGTACCCGGTACTCATTGTAAGAGAATAAGGGCAAGGCAAGAAAATTCTACTAAATAAGTGAAACTGAGATTCTAAAACAAATGAAACATTTAATTGCTCCAAAAGTGAATTAGGTAGTCCAAGAATGTAGGCATACCTTGCCGAGTCTCTATAGGACATAAGCAAGTCTTTCTCACTGAATGAAATATGATACTTACAGAATTAGCGAACGTTGTGCTCTGAAAAAAGAAAGCTAATTCCCTACGTAAGAAAATATCATCATCTCTGACCGACGTGTAGGGGTGCGATTGTCAACTGGTGACGAGAACTGCTGCTGAGGTCCCAACTCAGCAACAAAGTCCGTGCTAGAGGAACTATGGCCCTCTTTATCCTCCTAGAGTCGGATTGCAGAAGATTGGGTGCTTTTGACCCGAAGACAAACCAAAGTACCAGGGTACCCAAAATGATGATCTGCCGAAAATATGAGAAATATCTTAGAGACAAAAGGTGGTAAACACGAGTAATAACACAGAGGGAGAGATGAGCAATTAAGAGAATGACTGAGGCCTACAGTCACCACGTAATCCAAAGTTGTCTCACACTCACCATATGCTACTCCCGGAATGCACAATACACAGAGCACCATATGAATAATAAAATTGAATATTGAAAATATTGAAAATCAACTGTATCAAAGCCAAGTACGCTTACCACAAATTTACGTTCTGGTACTAGTACCTGAGTGAAGCTCCTAGGACAGGCCCCCATGAAATGTGACGGTAAAGTGTTGGAGTGTTGATGTTCGGCAGTCCTCCAATGGCAGGTGTCAATGCCTGGTCACACTTACAAAAAAAAGACTGCTTGCCTGTTGTCTGTGGTAAAGTAAGGGAAGACACGCAAAACTCAAAGTATAAACAATAAAACTTTAATTACTTTGAAAACAAAATATGAACAAAGACAATCCTTGGCTTAATTATAGTGAAATTTAAACAAGTCAAAAAATAATAGAACAATTAGTTAATAGGGAAGAAATGACTCTACAATAATATAATACAATAAAAATCAGGTGCTGAGAATATGGCGCTAGCTGCGAGACATCCAGCTGATACAGCAGTATCAGTTAGTTGTTCACTGCGTGGAGCACAAGGATATTCTGAAGGTGACGGCTTGAGCTGGCCCAGACGTCGACTCAGGTAGATGGCGTGACAGCGCAGGTGCAAGTGTGCTGTTGGCGGCTCGCCAATCAGGAGCAGGCAGGTGGAGAAGGGTAGTTAGCTCGTTGAAGACGGGTGGCGAGCCGGCTTGAAGGGGGTGAAGGGGGGTTTGCAAGGAACGTTTTGCTTCCTGGTCAAACGTTTTGTGCTACTGGTGGACTATCTTGAATGTAGCATCTTGTACTTGTATAATTGACGTGACTGAGATAGGGAAGAGCAGGCTCAATCTCTCTTGAAAGAGATTATCATCACAATATATATAGTATATATATATATATATATATATATATATATATATATATATATATTATATATATATATATAGATATATAGATATATATATATATATAGTATATAATAGATATATATAAGATATATATAATATAATATGTATATTATACTTATATATATATATATTATAATATATATATATATATATAATATATATATATATATTGTGTATGATAATCTCTTTCAAGAGGAACTTGAGCCTGCTCTTCCCTTCTCAGTCACGTCAATTATACAAGTACAGATGCACATTCAAGATAGCGCCACCCAGTAGCACAAAAGTTTGGCCAGGAAGCAAAACGTTCCTTGCAAACCCCCCTCACCCCCCTTCAAGCCGGCTCGCCACCCGTTTCAACGAGCAACTACCCATTCTCCACCTGCCTGCTCCTGATTGGCGAGCCGCCAACAGCACACTTGCACCTGCGCTGTCACGCCATCTACCTGAGTCGACGTCTGGGCCAGCTCAAGCCGTCACCTTCAGAATATCCTTGTGCTCCACGCAGTGAACAACTAACTGATACTGCTGTATCAGCTGGAGGTTCGCAGCTAGCGCCATATTCTCAGCACCTGATTTACCTGATGATGCACATACGAAAGGAGACAGTACAGCTATTGGGGTCATGAGGACCCGTACACCTTGTGCATCTGTGTAATTCTTGCAAACGATGAATTCGGTGTTATGGTCTGGATAAGTACTACACTTATAAGAGATGTTCATTATTGCAGAACAAACACTTCTTCACTATAGGAGAAGTCGTAGGAGTGGTGCTCA
>WNGS01000381.1:5361-15919 GCA_020271785.1 Procambarus virginalis
TTCCTCCAATCCGATACCTTGCCTCTGATCACGGCCCTCATTTTTACTATCAGTAGAATTTTATCCATGTTAGAAGCGTACCTCGTCACCTCACATAAAATTTTCCCGTTTCAGAACAACCTCTTATGTGACTCTGTCGAAGCACTTTTAGGTCCAGATAGATGCAGTCAGCCCAACCATCTTTTACTAAGTGTAATTACCTAAGTGTAGTTACAGGATGAGAGCTACGCTCGTGGTGTCCGTCTTCCCAGCACTCTTTGTCATATAACGCTTTGAAACTACTGACGGTCTTGGCCTCCACCACCTTCTCCCCAACTTGTTCCAACCGTCTACCACTCTGTTTGCGAAAGTGAATTTCTTATATTTCTTCGGCATCTGTGTTTAGCCAGTTTATATCTATGACCTCTTGTTCTTGAAGTTCCAGGTCTCAGGAAATCTTTCCTGTCGATTTTATCAATTCCTGTTACTATTTTGTATGTAGTGATCATATCACCTCTTTTTCTTCTGTCTTCTAGTTTTGGCATATTTAATGCTTCTAACCTTTCCTCGTAGCTCTTACCCTTCAGTTCTGGGAGCCACTTAGTAGCATGTCTTTGCACCTTTTCCAGTTTGTTGATGTGCTTCTTAAGATATGGGCACCAACAACAGCTGCATATTCTAGCTTTGGCCTAACAAAAGTCATGAACAATTTCTTTAGTATATCCCCATCCATGTATTTAAAAGCAATTCTGAAGTTAGAAAGCATAGCATAGGCTCCTTGCACAATATTCTTTATGTGGTCTTCAGGTGATAGTTTTCTATCTAGAACCACCCTAGATCTCTTTCTTTATCAGAGTTCTTTAAAGATTTCTCACATAATATATAGGTTGTGTGGGGTCTATGTTCTCCTATTCCACATTCCATAACATGACATTTATTAACATTAAATTCCATTTGCCAAGTGGTGCTCCATATACTTATTTTATCCAGGTCTTCTTGAAGGGCATGACAATCATCTAAATTCTTATCCTTCCTATTATCTTAGCATCATCAGCAAACATGTTCATATAATTCTGTATACCAACTGGTAGATCATTTATGTAGACAATAAACATCACTGGTGCAAGAACTGAACCCTGTGGTACTCACTTGTGACATTTCTCCAGTCCGATACATTGCCTCTGATCACAGCCCTCATTTTCTATCAGTCAGAAATTTTTCATCCATGTTAGAAGCGTACCTGTCACTCCTCCAATATTTTCCAGTTTCCAGAACAACCTCTTATGTGGAACTCTGTCGAAAGCCTTTTTTAGGTCCAGATAGATGCAGTCAGCCCAACCATCTCTTTCCTGTAATATCTCTGTTGCTCGATCATAAAAACTGAGTAAATTCGATACACAGGATCTACCAGATCGAAAACCATACTGTCTGTCTGATATTATATCATTTCTCTCCAGGTGTGCTACCCATTTAGTTTTAATTATTTTTTCCAATATTTTGACTATTACACTTGTCAATGATACCGGTCTATAATTAAGGGGGTCTTCCCTGCTTCCACTCTTGTAAATTGGAACTATGTTAGCCTTTTTCCACACATCAGCTACAACTCCTGTAAACAGGGATGCCTGAAAGATCAGTGAAGAGGGATGCTGAGCTCAGGTGCACATTCTCTCAGAACCCATGGTGAAACTCCATCTGGACCAACTGCTTTGTTCTTATTTAGCTCTTTGAGCATTTTTTCCACTTCGTCTCTAGACACCTCTATGTGCTCTATGTTGTTCTCTGGAATTCTTATTGTATCTGGTTCCCTGAAGATTTCATTTTGTACAAACACACTTTGGAACTTTTCGTTTAATGTTTCACACATTTCCTTTTCATTTTCCGTGAATCTATTTCCCATTTTCAACCTCTGAATATTATCCTTTACCTGCAATTTGTTGTTTATGAATTATAGAATAGACCTGGTTCTGTTTTACATTTGTCTGCAATCCCTTTTTCAAAATTTCTTTCTGCCTCTCTCCTCACTGCCGTGTAGTTGTTTCTCGCATCTTTGTATCGCTGGTATGATTGGGGGTTTGGCCTCTTCCTGTATTGATTCCATTTTTGTGTCTTTTGGTCTCTGGCCCTCTCGCACTTTCTGTCGAACCAATCCTGTTTCCTAGTTCTGCTTCTCTGTTTTGGTATAAATTTTTTTGTGCCTTTATCATATATTTCACAAAACTTGACATACATCTCATTCACTTCCTTGCCTAGCAACAAGTCTGTCCAATTATACTCCCTAAAAATTTTCTAAGGTTGCCATAATGTCCTCTCCTAAAGTCAGGTTTTTCAATTGCATCGACCATCATATTTCTTCCAGATTATAACGCATTGCATACTTTATCCCCAAAAAGACATGGTCACTTTTACCCAAGGGAGGAAGGTACTGAATGTCAAATATTTCTTCCTCCTTCCTGGTAAATATCAAATCTAGCATGGAGGGAACGTCACCTTCCCTCATCCTCGTAGCTTGTTTAACATGTTGATACAAGAATGTTTCCAGGATGAGGTCTACAAATTTACAGGTCCAGAAATCTTCTGTTTTAGCTTCATATGCTTCCCAATATGGTGAACCAATATGGTGAGGTGTGGTGAACCCCGTGTATCCGCGCCGTTTAAATAAATAAATAAATAATAAATATGTTTATTCAGGTAAGGTATATACATACAAGTGATGTTACATTAATGGATCGAATTATAGATAGAGCTAGTACATACAATGCCTAAAGCCACTATTACGCAATGCGTTTCGGGCAGGAAGAACATTAATATCTAGAACTTAATACTAATTGAGCATAAAGAATAAAATGTGTTGAGAACAAATACAAATAAAGATAAAAAAAAAAAGGGGGGAACATGACTGAAAAAGCAGCACAAATACAAAAGGTTGACAAACAGCATTGATTAAAAAATAACAGACATGGGTTGATAATCGAGGGGTAAGGTAGGTTACAAGGAATTTATTAGGTAGTGTTAGTTTTAATCTTAAACTGGTTGAGAGAGGTACAGTCTTTAACATGGTTGGGGAGGTCATTCCACATTCTGGGTCCCTTGATTTGTAGAGCATTTCTAGTTTGATTAAGTCGTACTCTTGGAATATCAAAACTGTATTTATTTCTGGTGTGGTGCTCATGGGTTCTGTTACAACCTTCAATGAAGCTTTTGAGTTCAGGATTGGCATTACAGTTCAGCGTTTTATATATGTATGATACACATGAGAGAATGTGCAGTGACTTAATATCTAACATATTCAGAGATTTGAGTAGGGGTACCGAGTGATGTCTGGGGCTAGAGTTGGATATTGTCCTAATAGCAGCTTTGTGTTGAGTAATTAGAGGACGTAAATGATTTGGGTAGTAGAACCCAAGCACAAATACCATAGTTGAGATATGGATAGATGAGGGAGTAATAGAGAGTCACCAGGGCAGGTCGGGGTACATAATATCTAATCTTAGAGAGAATGCCAACAGTTTTAGAAACTTTTTTGATATATTTAGAATGTGACCCTGGAAATTCAGCTTGTGGTCAATGAGAACGCCAAGGAACTTGCCATCTAATTTCTTACAAATTTGGGTATTGTTAATTTTGAGATTATTTGATTAGAGGATTTATTGCCAAACAGAATATAGAAAGTTTTGTCAATGTTAAGGGTAAGGGTAAGGGTTAAATCTTGCGTAGTACTCCAACACATCATATGATGTGATGCGCATTTGACTGGAACAACGTCCAACACGTCATATGACGTGATGCGCACTTTAATGGTTAACCCTTAAACCGCACATATTGCCACCAGGTAATGCACCAGGTACAAATATTGGGGGCGTGGAAGTGAAAAATAATCAAATTATGTAAAAATAACATAAAATGTTCCGCTCGATGACGTTCTCTCTTTCCTTAGACAGAAGGCGTCTGAGGGCCTTCTTCCTCTCCCGCTTCCCACTGATGTTTTCCTCAAACTCATTAGACTGTGTTGACTCTAACTCTTTCTCTTTCAACGGTAAATATTACACTCAAACTTTCGGTGTCGCTATGGGTTCCCCTCTCTCCCCTGTTCTTGCTAATTTCTACATGGAATACTTCGAAACCGTTCTTCTTCCTTCTATTGATACTCGTCCCTCTCTCTGGCTTCGCTATGTTGATGACATTTTTGCTTTATGGCCTCATGACCTTAGTCTTTTCCATCCTTTCCTCTCCTCTCTTAACAGTCTGGCTCCTTCTATACATTTCAAAGTTGAGTGGGAATCTAATTCCCTCCTTCCTTTTCTTGACGTTCACAGCTCTGTGTCTGGGTTCTCTTTCTCTGTCTACCGCAAACCCGTGCATAGTGGCATGTACATTCACTTCTTTTCCTACCATCCTCCTTCTGTTAAGAAAAGTGTCCTCGTCTCTCCCTCCGTGCTCTACGCATCAGCGACCCTCAGTTTCTTGATTCTGAAATTGCCTTTATCTACAAATCATTCTCTCGCCTTGGTTACCCTTTGCATTTCATCAACTGTGCCTACTCTCAAGCTAAAAGAAATTTCTTTCATCCTAAACCTGCTTCCAACACTAGTAGCACTCTACTATGCCTTCCCTTCATATCTGAACTCAAAACTTTTACCAATAAATTTCGTCCTCTTGACATTAAACTCGCCTTTCGACAAACTAACACACTTCGTAGCAATCTAGTTCACACTGCTCCTCCTGCTTCTAATGCTGCTGGTGTCTACTCTATTTCTTGTTCGTCTTGTCCTCTCCAATACTTCGGCAAAACTGGCCGTACACTGGATGACAGACTTAAAGAACACAAGAGAAGTGTTAAGTCTGCAGATACTAACAATGCTCTCTTCTGTCATGTGAGGGATTCTAATCATCCCATTGATTGGTCTTCCTCCAAAATAATCTTTCCTGCCTCGACTCTACACAGACGCCGTCTTGTTGCATCGGCTCTAATACACAATGTACCCCAACATGAACTTGAGTCCTGGCTTTGTTGCTGTGGACACTTCCCTTTCCCAGTATATACTCAAATGCTCTAATCTTTCTAACAAACGTGACCTAACATAAGCTTATCGTTCCATTTATCTTTCTTTTTCCTTTTCTTTCTCTCTTCTCTCTTTTTTTCTGTGCATTGTCATCTCCTACGTTTCCTTCCTATCCTCTTCTTTTTCCTATTACTATCTCCTCATTCGGTGGTTATATTAGGAGCTGCCTTGTATGGGCCAATAGGCCCTCTGCAGTTCTATCCTCTCTAATACACCTTACTTTGCTTCTCACCTCTCTCTTGCCTATTTATTGCCTGTCTCTACTTCATCACAATAGACTTGAGAATGGTCCAGGAAGGACCGAAACGTTGTCATCTCTTCACCTTCTAGTGTGTGGTCTGGTCAACATAAAAATGTTAAACAAATCTCCAACTGTTCAGTGTCAAGAAATTTTCATCAAAATATTTCCAGAAATTGATTTTAGATGAATTTTTAAAAAATAAGAATGTTTTGTTGATAAGGCGAACAGCTCCTATTAACTGGAACTGAAGGATAATGCAGTAATAAAAAGATGCAAGCACTTGTCCGATGCTCAAAGAAGAACAATAGTAATAAGAAGTGTCCACAAAGTGGTTATGCAGTTGGTGCCTTTATATCATTGCTAAGTAATACATAATAACACAATAATAATGAGTACTATGTTATTATGCTCTATTTTGTTATATATCATATAAATACATTATCCAATGTTAATATGTTACTTTCATCAATGTTTCAAAAAACATATCAATGTTTATCAATATCAATATCTTTCATCAATGTTTTTTTTTAGGGGAAATTTCTTTTTTATGTTAAGATTTTTTTTCTTTGTTTATTATCTGATTTTGTTTTAACCTTTACATTCTGGAGAGTGCTTATGTTTCCCTAACTATGTGAAGATAGAATAAAATTGGTCAACAAATAAATCAGTCACAACTCTCAGAACTTGGGACTTAATTTTTTTGGCTGATTTTTTCTCTGATTTCAAACTCTATTTTCTTTGTCTCTTTAGGTTGTTTTGATGATTAGGGGACCATATTAGGGCTTTTTTTACTTATATAAAGTATACCCTAAATATATCCCCTAAATCATTATAATTATTACAATTATCCCTATATTTTGTGTTTTTTTGGGGATTATTTTTCTCGACTTCATTTCAACACATATTGATCTACAACTTTAACATACAGTATTCGAGTACGAATGCCGAACAATCTTTATTAAAACATTCAATTAAATTAACGAATTAAAACTACCTTTATTCATTGTTGATAACTTCAACTTCAATTATCTGTGAAACTAGAGTTTCAAC
Source organism: Procambarus virginalis (assembly GCA_020271785.1). Lineage (NCBI taxonomy): Eukaryota > Metazoa > Arthropoda > Malacostraca > Decapoda > Cambaridae > Procambarus > Procambarus virginalis. The sequence continues at coordinate 11,695 of WNGS01000381.1, forward strand.
TTTGAGTGGCTTCTAAAATTCCAGTTTTTGACCAATTCTCACTATTTTGACATATTGTGTGCTCAGCTGTCTGTTCTACAATCCCTTCAGAATGGATTTTTCACAAACTTTATACATTTTGGAGTTATAATTTTTGTTGGTCTAAATTTGCCGCATATATCAAATGCCTTGTTGACGATTTTTTTTACAGTAAACTATACTGAAAACCTATATTTTAATTTGATGAAAATGAAGATCATATGCTATTCTAAGAGAATAACAACATTAAATAAACAATTGATGATAGTTCATATTTTCTGGTGGGAGCCCTGCGGCTCTCCGGAGCTATCCAGGCTAATATGCTAATGTCAGACTTTGGCATCAGTCATGTGTATGGAGTTCTGTGGGCCTACCGGGGACCATGAGCCAGAACCTGGCCACCCCCTCTCACAGAGACACGAGGAGCAATGGTCTATAGAACTCCCCCCCCCCCATGTGGTTGGAAGCATTCTATGTCAGCCATCAACTGGGACAGGCACCCAGAAAGGTAAGCATCCCAAAACAAACCCCTATTTTGGTGGAAATTGCTACAAGAAGCCAAACAAGTGGATAGAATTTCCCAAACAGAAACGAGCAAATGAGTATGACATCACACGACGATGCGCTGCCGTCTGCGCAGCTTCTCCCTCCCCGAAAGGGGAAGGGGGAGCGCCAGACCCCTGCGCCAGCCATCCACACCCCTAGTTCTGAGGCTGATGCTATAGGCTGCGGTCGTGTGCTCTGGCTCCTGTGATTGTTTTAGCACTGTGCCGTGAAGAGCTCAGTCCCCCAGGGTACTGTGCTTGCTCCAGTACTTTTTCTCATCCTCATATCGGACATAGACCAGAACACCAACTGCAGCACTGTATCATCCTTTGCAGATGACACTAGGATTTTCATGAGAGTTGGCAACATAGAGGACACGGCAAACCTCCAATCAGATGTAGATCAGGTCTTTCTATGGGCTACAGAAAATAATATGGTGTTTAACGAAGACAAGTTCCAGCTCATGCGCTATGGAAAGAATGAAAATATAAAAACTGAAACCACGTACAAAACTCAGGCAAATCATAACATAGAACGAAAAGGCAATGTAAAGGATCTGGGTGTACTCATGTCGGAAGACCTTACCTTTAAAGAACACAATAAAGTAGCCGTCACAACTGCAAGAAAAATGACAGGTTGGATAACAAGAACTTTTCACACTAGAGATGCTATACCGATGATGATACTTTTCAAAACGCTTGTGCTCTCTAGAGTGGAGTACTGCTGCACAATGACAGCCCCTTTCAAAGCTGGAGAAATTGCTGACCTGGAGAGCGTGCAGAGATCCTTTACTGCTAGAATCCACTCGGTAAAACATCTAAATTACTGGGACCGGCTAAAGAGCCTAAATCTGTATTCCCTTGAGCGTAGGCGGGAGAGATACATAATAATTTACACGTGGAAAATATTGGAGGGCTGGTCCCAAACCTGCACACAGAAATAACATCACATGAGACCAGAAGACATGGCAGGATGTGCAGAATACCCCCGTTGAAAAGCAGAGGTGCAACAGGTACTCTGAGAGAGAACTCTATCAACATCAGAGGCCCGAGACTGTTCAACACGCTTCCACTACACATAGGGGCATAACTGGCCGTCCCCCACAGTGTTCAAGAGAGAACTGGATAAGCACCTCCAAAGGATACCTGATCAACCAGGCTGTGACTCATACGTCAGGCTGCGAGCAGCCGCGTCTAACAGCCTGGTTGATCAGTCCAGCAACCAGGAGGCCTGGTCGACGACCGGGCCGCGGGGTACTAAGCCCCGGAAGCACCTCAAGGTAACCTCAAGGTAACCAAGTAGGTGCCCTAGTTGTGGTGGCTGAGCCTGTCTTCTAGGTGGTGCACGAGGCCAGGATGCTTTCCTTCAGTACTATGGGCTGCATGCGCTAGGGCTCCCTCCTAGGGCCCTCTAAGTACTGCTCTTGGGCCTGGGACCCACCTTTTCCACAAGTTCCTGGCGTTAGGTTCTGCTACGCCGTTTTCTGCTCGGTTTTCGGTCTCCCTTTGTGTACTGGGGTGTTTTGTCTCCCTTGTTTACTAGGGTAAGAGCAGTTTGCACTGGTATGGGCGCAGTATGCTCAGCTTGTTTCACCATTCATAGGAGATGAAAAAAGGGAAAGGAAGGAGGGACCCCAGATAAGACCACGAAAAACGCCACAATCAGTCCCCAACACGCATCCCCAGGCACCAAAAGTGCGCAAAATGTCATATCACAACATCCGGACACAGAACACAGTACCAGTGGCATTAGACAGAGAGTGGAGGCTGACTCCAGACGTTTCACATGTAGATATGATAGAGCCCAGGAAACCCGCACACAGGCGATTGACGGCGAGAGCGGGACCAAAAGAGACACCAAGCTTAACCCTTACAATGTGCTCAATCACTTCCATATGAAGTGCTAGGCTTTTTACCAGTCGACTGCTCTTCATTCATATGAAGTGTTGGAGCATACGAGATTTAAACGGCCCGCGGATACACGGGATTCAAATCACTCTTACTCAGGGCTCTTGTAAACCAGACCCCATTTTTAAAAAAAATGCGTGGGCCAAACTCCCGGGTGCTAGGGGGCCTTCCCCAGTTATCGCGTTAATCACAAGCCTGACGCACGCAGCATGAGCTCACAGCACTGCGGTTCACGCTTGTGACCCAGCTCGCCTAAAAATGCACATAATATACTTGTTCATGCTATTATGATAAATGATATTATTACAGAAGACCCGCGACCTGTGATATATATAAAGTGACCAGGGTTCTGATAATAGCAGAGATTGCTGGTGATATTTTGCGCTGTGCTCCATGGAGGCAGGAGTAAATGCTGTTGGAGGGAGGCTTGGTGGCGAGGTTTTTCTGACTGTGTCTGTTTGTGCCACCTTTTATTGACTGCACGCAGCATACCCGCTTAGTGGTTCGTATGTGAACCACAAAGTAGATACTCATATATATAACGTGGTAAGAGGGTATAAACAGGAACCGAGAATGTTGGATGCCGCCATTTTTGCGGTGAGGGCGGTGGGGCGTCGTCTGCACACGCCACGTGCAGACGACTGGTGTTGTTTATTGGTTACCACTACTGGTCTTGGGCACCATACCAGTTTAATTTGTACAAGTATGGTGAATAAAACAGGTAGATATTTATTTAAATGTGGTATATAGGTAATAACCACACACAGTATTGTTGAGGAGAAATATTAGTGTCGTGTGACAGTTGAGGGAGGCAGCCATCAGCTGACGTGTGTTAGATCCTATGTCTTTGTGAACTTTATTCACCATACAAGCTTAGATCTACATTATGGTGAACAAAACATGAGATACTTATATATACGTCTGTATATAGTGAATTGATAGCAAAAACAGTATTGTGGGGAGGGAGAATGGTGGGCGAGTACAGTGAATGGAGGGAGGGGGAGGAGGTGCCGGAAGGGGGATGTGGGGCTGCTGGTACACCGGCGGTCACTCCTCGTTACTTTTATGATTCATCAATAGCATACTTTAGTGGTTCGTTATTAGACGAACAAAACATGAAATACTTTATATAACCTGGCTTATAGTTGTAAAACCGACAAAGTTTTGTTCACTGATTGATGAACATACACTGAATCAACAATTTGCCACACCATATTTTTGAGTACAGCAATGATTCACTCATTTTATTATATAATGATATCAAACTACACACTATTGAATAATATACAGCAAAAAAAACTGAACATCAATCAGAGACATTGACAATAATTAGGTAATTATCTCTTTGTGGCAATCGCCTGACAGCTGGCGACGCAATCAGACCTGCCGGTGGACGCATGCTGAGTTCAGCGCCTTATATTTGCAGCCTTCCCCGACCTATACGTGGCAATATATGCAACTTATGATTTTTTTAATTATTTTTCCCGTGATCAGTGAACACAAATTAACAGGGTAGGAAGAAAAAATAATTTTTTTTTTTCAAAAGACATGCGCCCTGTGCGGATAGCAGTATATTAGACCCCGAGCATGTTAAGGTTTAATCCTCGCTAAGTGCAACCAGGTGAGTACAATTAGGGTGAGTACATAACCTGCACCTCAACCATCGTATCTCGTAACATGGATGAGCTGGGGTCCCCTTGAGCGACTCGAGCATGAGGTTGGGCCATGCATATGAGTGGGACTGGATGGGTAAT
>WNGS01000381.1:30543-47081 GCA_020271785.1 Procambarus virginalis
GGGTACATCTCAGGAGGGAGGGGCCGCCCAGACACTCGCCTTACCCCAGGTCGGGAGGGAACTTTAGGAGTTCAGGAGGAGCGAGGACGGGTGGGGACTCTCCCAAGAGTAGTGTGCCCGATGAAGTAGCCCGGTTCAAGAGCTCAAGGGACGCGGGAAGGAAGCCCCAAGCTGTGAGCAGTGGACCTAGCTCGGGAGCGATTGCCGCTGCCCGGGAACCGACGACGGGAAGTCCTAGGAGGACCCAGGGAACCTCTACCGTTGGTGCTACCAGGGTGACTAGTAGAGGGTCGCCCAGGAGAGGTGGTCGGTGTTACAACTGTGGGGGACGAGGACACTTCGCAAGGGAGTGCAGCCGCCCAAGGCACAGTGGGAATGTGGCTTTCGCGAGGATAGGAAGCGAAGAAGCCAACGATAATTCAGGTGATATGCCAGTGATAAGGGAGAAGAGGATTCACCCCTTTGTGTGTGAGGGGACGGTGAAGATAAGAGGAGCTGATCCTGTGCCAGCAAGGATGCTGAGGGACACTGGATCCGACTTCACCCTTGTTAGTGAATCCCTCTTCCCCGAGGACTACAGACGTTCCAGTACAGGGGAAGCCCTGATAAGGACGTTGGGGGGACAAGTGAGGATGCCCCTTCATAAGGTGACTCTTAATTCAGACTATGGTTGTCAGACTCTTGTAGTAGGGGTCTGTGCTCTACTGCCCAGGATGGAAGCTCAGGTGATCCTAGGGAACGACTCCTGTGGGGGATGTGTTCTCCCGAATTTGATTAAAAGTGAGGAGTGTATAGAACCCTATCGACAGAGCAGCAGGACGGGCGCCAGCAGTGGCGAATCGGAAATTGCGAGAGTGGCATTTCCGGTATGCGCGGTGACGTCGGGACGAGACGTGAGGGAAGATGATGTGAGCGGATCCAGTCACGCCGAAGAGAACATGCCGGGTGACCTGGGGCTCGATCATTTGTTCCGAGAGGAGGCCAGAGGAAAGCGACAGGTGAGGAAGGGTCGGATAGGAGTGTCCAAGTTACTCTCACCAGTCCTCTAGGCATTGACCGCACCCGTCTAGGTGAGCTGCAAAGGGAAGAGTTTCCTGAGTTGGTACGGGAGGCTGAAGGAGGTCTCGCCGGACCCGAGTCACCAACTCACTTCTTCGTGGAGAAGGGAGTGTTAATGAGGCAGTGGAGACCGGTTAGGGAAGAAGCGGGTGATGATGTGCTGAGAGTGAGGCGTCAGGTGGTGATGCCGGCGCGGTACAGAAACGCGGTACTGAAGCTTGCACACTCAGTGGATCCCGCGGGTCACTTGGGAGTGACCAAGACTTTAAGCAGGCTTCGGGAACATTTTTATTGGCCGGGCATGGACGCGGATGTAAGAAGAATTTGCAAGACGTGTTTCCCGTGCCAGAGAGCGGGAAAGAACGTCCCTGCCATCCCGAAAGCACCTTTGGTTCCAGTTCCGGCGTTCGGCCAGGCGTTTGAACGCCTAATAATCGACGTCGTGGGACCACTACCTAAGACCAGAAAAGGGAATAATTACTTATTGACTATCATGTGTGCTTCGACGAGATTTCCAGAGGCGATCCCAGTGCGGAAGGTGACATCGAGATGCGTCATGGGACACCTTCAGCGGTTCTTTGCTTGGGTAGGTGTGCCCAAGGAGATCCAGTCCGACTGTGGAAGCGTTTTCCAGTCGAAGTGGTTTAGGCAAGCTATGGCAAGCTGGGGAATAGCCCAACTACGATCGTCTCCTTATAGACCTCAATCGCAGGGAGCGATTGAGAGGTTCCATTCCACTCTGAAGACCATCTTAAGGGTGTATTGTGCAGAACAGGGAGCGGAATGGGATGAGGCTGTCTGTCCAGCCCTGTTTGCGATCCGAGATGCTATTGTTGAGTCTCTGGGATTCTCTCCATTCCAGCTAGTGTTTGGACACGAGGTAAGGAGCCCGTTATCGATGCTGAAGGAGCAGTTGACGGCGGGGAAAACATTAGTGACAGTGGAAGAGTATGTGCGGAGATTCCACGAACGGTTGAAAACGGCGAAGGAGCTGGCTGCTGATCACCTGAAGACAGCTCAAGAGAAGATGTCGATCTGGTACGACAAGAAGGCTGTCCCGAGGGAGTTCGAGGCAGGAGCCAGAGTGATGATGTTGCTACCTGGGAGAGGTAGAGTGACGGAATCACGCTTTGGTGGTCCATACTCGGTTGTTCGCCGTGTGGGTCCTGTAAGTTATGAGATCAGTAAGCCGAATCGCCCTAACAAGACACAGGTATGTCATATCAATCGTTTGAAGCCATACTTCCCAGAGGAGCAAGAGAGTTCGGGAGTGAAGGGAGCAACACCGTCCCAGGAAGGGAAATTGGCTCTGTGTATGGAGATGAGCCAAGTGTTGCCAGCAGAGGAAAGAAAGTGGGCCCGCGCCGATGGTACACGCCTGTCAAACACAGAGAGTTTGGTACATCTAGAAGAGAGGCTGCGTCATCTGGATAAAGGGAAAAGGAGAGATCTAGTGACGCTGATACGAAGGAACAAGTCGCTCTTCACGGATGTGCCCAGACGGCACAAGAGTGTGGTGCACGAAGTGGACGTGCGCGAAGGAAAGCCAATCAAGCAGAGCGCTTATCGGGTGAGTCCTGAAAAGAGGAAGATCATGCGACAGGAGGTGGAATATTTGCTAGCGAATGATCTCGCTGAGCCCAGCAATGGTGAGTGGAGCTCGCCCTGTGTGCTGGTCAAGAAGAGTGATGGATCCTATCGTTTTTGCACCGACTATCGCAAAGTGAATTCCATAACCGTGTCGGATTCTCACCCGATGCCCCGAATAAGTGATTGCGTCGACCAAGTGGGAAACGCAAGGTTTGTTACCAAGGTCGATCTGCTGAAAGGATACTATCAAATCCCTTTGTCTCCGAGTGCGAGAAAGATCTCAGCGTTTGCTACTCCAGACGGATTGTACCAGTGTAAGGTACTTCCGTTTGGTATGAAGAACAGCGGAAGTTGTTTTCAGAGGATGATGAACGAAGTGCTAAGAGGGATGGACGGTTGCGCCGTGTATATAGACGATATTGTGGTGTACGCCGATAGCTGGAAACAACACATGAGTCGACTGACGGAGTTATTCCAACGGTTGGAAGAAGCGAACCTGACGGTAAATCTGGCCAAGAGCGAATTCGGTAAGGCCCGATTAGAATACTTAGGTTTCATCGTGGGTCAAGGGAAGGTGACTCCGGTAGACCATAAAGTGAAGGCAATCAGAGAATATCCGAATCCCAGGACGAGAAAAGAATTGTTACGATATTTAGGGATGATCGGATACTACAGAGGATTTTGCAAGAACTTCTCGACAGTGGCACACCCTCTGACTGAATTGCTATCTAAGAACGTTAGATGGAGGTGGGGGGAAGCATGCCAGGAGTCCTTCGAGAAGACCAAGCAGTTATTAACCGAAGCGCCAGTGCTGATTTCGCCCGACTTCGAGTCGAACTTTATCTTGTACGTCGACGCTAGCGACGTGGGGATTGGAGCCATGTTAGCTCAAGAGAAGGACGGAGTTCACCGTCCAGTAGCATTCTACTCGAAGAAATTCGAAAAGTACCAGAGGGCTTATAGTACAGTGGAAAAGGAAGCCCTAGCCCTGATCCTGGCACTGAAACATTTCGACGTCTATGTGGGTGGAGGTACTAGACCGGTGCAAGTGTTCACCGATCATAACCCCTTGACGTTCGTGCACAGGATGAAGAACACGAACCAAAGGCTGACAAGATGGGCCCTACTGTTACAAGAGTACTGGCTAGAAATCCGGCACATTAAAGGAAGGGAGAATGTGGTAGCAGATGCCCTCTCCCGGATTCACTAACCGATATGACTCTTATTTTAAGGGGAGGGGTATGTTACGGTGCCCTCTCCTATCTCTTTCGTTGCCTGCTTTAAGAGTCATATCAACTCTCTCTACAGGGAGAAACTTACATTAAAGTTGAAAGTAAAGGGAAATTGGTGCCCCGATATAAATGAAAGAGTATCCCCTACTGCAGATATGACGTTTTAGAATGGACGCCCAGCTGTGTGCGGATTGGGTGACTCGGGTCACAGGCGACCAATCAGAGCCCGCCGTGACGTCACCGAGTACCCGGGCGGCGCCAACGTCAGAGTTTGACTGACAGTGGAAGCGTGAGGACGCATCTCGGTCAGCTCTCAAGAATTGGAGGCTTTACAGGCCTTTCTCAGTGGATTAGAGCTAGCCATCGCAGCCCACCTTATATATAGGAGGCCCCGCGCTTCTGGGAAGCAAAAAGGAACCAAGTTGAGTGGGCAGAGAAGTGCCAAACTTGGAGAATTGTCGGTACGACGCTGGGCGGCGACGCGTGACGTTGAGGGCCTGAAAGGTGTGGCGGGCAGGCATAGCTGTGACTGGGTCACATCCACTGAGGGTGTTGGAGGGACGACACCGTTCCTAGGACGAGGAGCAGTACCTTGTGGAAGGAACGTGTGTGCGAATATGGCGATTAGCTCAGCGCCCATTGATGGACCAGGACTGGGATAGCTGAACCCCAGGGATTGGAACGGCGAAGACGCGAAGGCTTCACGACACCTGAGGACCTGTGGGAACGTTCCTGGATCACCGAGGATCGACTCAGGAAGCATAGGACCCTCACACCATCGAGGGACAGGCGTCGTGAGCCAAGGATTGTTAAGGTAGATCATTTTCCCTCCCATTACCCCTTTGTGTGAGTAGGCTAGATAGGCCATTATATTCACTTATATATGTGGAAATAGGATATTGAGGCTTTAGTAGCAGAATAGGCTGCAGGGCAGCTTATGTCCAGGACTGTCAGAGAGGACAGTGTGTGTGGATGGCAGGACAGTGAAGAAGAGGAGCCGACGTGGTGAAGAGGCCCTTCTGTGAGAGAGTGTGTGACTCCTGTCTATCTGCCCAGTTGAAGGAGCCTGGAGAACGTGAGAGAAGAGTTGCTGACAATCTCCAGAGTTATTATTATTATTTTCATTTTCTTATATCACTTATAGTCATATGTGTGATCATGTATTCGTATCAGTAAATTCACACATTTTACTATTGTGTTTAAGTGTGCCTCCATTGCAAAATTTCTCTATTGAGCATACACGAGGGTTACCATAGTACCATCTAGGGAACATTACGTGCCCTATAGAATTTCGTATTGCCTAGGGAGTGGCAAACAGCACAGACTGATATAAGAGTGTATCCTTAGCCATTCGAGCAGTACTAGTGCCTGAATGGTGGTAACTAATAATGTGGTGGCCAGAGAGAGGTAAAGCCACACGGACCCTCAAGGGAGTGTACCCTGGGCCGACAGTCCAATAGTAGATCTTGGGAGTAGCAACACTGGCAACAAACAATATAATAATACACCCACTGAACTGCATTGCTGGGGTGCAGATATAATAACCCAGCTGGCGACCTTGTTGAGGAAAAGATAGAGAAGACAGGCGGGAAAGGAGTTCCTGCAACCTCTTTGTCTGGCAGGCAAGACTCAGGGAGGTCATTGTTAGAAAGTAAGCTCGAGTCTTCCTTCACTCCTCCACGGGTCTAGGCCGGAATTGCTGATAGCAGTTTCCCCGTGGTTGACTGAAGGGCTTCCAGGGTGAGTCAGTGGCACCCCTTCAGTGGTGGAAGCAAAGACCTGCGGAGGTGGGCATTGCTGGTCCTCTCCTGTGGGACCAAGGAGACTCCGGTGAATCCCGGGAGTCAGAGGGGCTGAGTATTCGGCCTTTCGAGCCCCTAGCAGCCGAGTGCTAGCAGAGCCCCGGCCCACCCCCTGTGACAAGGTGTTGAGTGGAGTGGAGTGGAGGTGTTGAGTGGAGTGGAGTGGAGGTGTTGAGTGGAGTGGAGTGGAGGTGTTGAGTGGAGTGGAGTGGAGGTGTTGAGTGGAGTGGAGTGGAGGTGTTGAGTGGAGTGGAGTGGAGGTGTTGAGTGGAGTGGAGTGGAGGTGTTGAGTGGAGTGGAGTGGAGGTGTTGAGTGGAGTGGAGTGGAGGTGTTGAGTGGAGTGGAGTGGAGGTGTTGAGTGGAGTGGAGTGGAGTGTTGAGTGGAGTGGAGTGGAGGTGTTGAGTGGAGTGGAGTGGAGGTGTTGAGTGGAGTGGAGTGGAGGTGTTGAGTGGAGTGGAGTGGAGGTGTTGAGTGGAGTGGAGTGGAGGTGTTGAGTGGAGTGGAGGTGTTGAGTGGAGCGGAGCGGAGTGGAGTGGAGGTGTTGAGTGGAGTGGGGTGGAGTTGTTGAGTGGAGTGGAGTGGAGTGGAGTTGTTGAGTGGAGTGGAGTTGTTGAGTGGTGTGGAGTTGTTGAGTGGAATGTCCACATATAGCATGAGAAGGCTGCATAATGAAATCCTGTGCCTGAAGATGGTAGGAAAAGTAAACCAAGCTGGCCTGGTTTAAAAGCTTTAGTTTATTCCAATTTCACTAAATGTAGAGTATTCCTGTTTCCTCCACTTGTTTTTAACACTATCGGTCACTTTGGACTGGACTCTCGTCCATTATTTTTCTCCCGAGTCCTAACTGAGGACCGAACTTGCGTCCGCTACAAAAATATTTGTATAAAATTCATTTTTTATCCAATCGACCTAGGGATTATATCAAAATAAGCGCCTTTAGAATGCGCACAATTTGACACCAAACTGAAAGATGTAACATGAAACTTGATGTCCGAACACTTATATGATTATAAATAGGTTTTTGGTAAAAATTTTAAAATATTTGTTAAAATTCTATTTATTATGTTGGGACTAGTTTTAAAATGCGCGCCTTTACGTCGCGAACAATTTGATACCAAAATGAAAGACGTAACACGAAAATTGTTGTTATCAAACTGAACGAGTATACACATTAGGTTGCAGTGTTCAAATTGATGCTCGTTCACGGGTAACTTTAGGCTTTTCTGTGGGGAGGCACTCCAAACTTTTGTACATTATATTCATACACATCTGTAGGGAATTTAATTGCGAACACAATGATACCAAAACGAGCAACGTAGCACGAGAATTAAGGTGAGAAAAATGGAACGAGTTTGCACATTTTACTGATTTTGTGCGCTCACGGGTAACTTTTGCCGACTTTAGGCTGTGCTGTTGGGAGTCACGCCAGGCTTTTGGACATTATATTTATACACACCTGTAGGGAATTTAATTGCGAAAACAATGATACCAAAAAGAGTGACGTAGCACGAGAATTAAGGTGAGAAAGCTGAAACGAGTATACACATTTAGGTGTCACCGCACGCTTGCCCGCACGCTCGCCCGCACGTTGGGTGCATGACCCCTAAGTTGACCGCGCGCCTGTCCGGTGACCGATAGTGTTAATATTTATATCACTAGTTATTAACTAAGGGTGGGGATAAGATGATAAATAATTGAATAATTAAAGAGGAGGAAACAGACATTTATATTACTTAGTTATGGAAAAAAGGGAGTAAGGGTATTTAAGGAGTCATCAATATCTCATCAATAAAGTTATCTGCATAGATCTGTCTCATCCTTGGCTAGAGAAACTGCATCATCTTCACAAATCATATATTATACCTCATATACAAACAGGTCAGCAAAAAACGAGCGGCTGAATTAATGCTGGAAGAACTTCGCAAGCTTCCAGCACTTCCCCCAACAACTCTGGTACGCATCAAGCGTAAACCCACCACCAAGAAGAAAAGCAGAAACCTCATCAAGGTGGGTCAAGAGGCAAGTACACCATCAATGCTTTTATTCCCGCATGTTTGTTTTGGCGGCTGAATAAGTCTTATTTACCAGGTTTGACAAAAGTCGTGAAAATATTTAGTATATTACCTGCTTGATGGGGTTCCTGGGAGTTCTTTTACTCCCCAAGCCCGGCTCGAGGCCAGGCTTGACTTCTGAGATCTTGGTCCAACAGGCTGTTTCTTGGAGTGGCCCACTGGCCCACATTTCCACCACAGCCCAGTTGGTCTAGCACTTCTTGAATCTAGTTTTCTCTTGAAGATGTCCACATTTTTTTTTTAATTATTTATTATATATAGAAGAGTTCTTACATTATTGTACAGCCACTAGCATGCGTAGTATTTCAGCCAAGACCTTAATCCTATGTTCCCCGGAATACAACCTGCCAAATCGTTTAACACCCAGGTACCCATGTTACTGTTGGGTAAACAGAGGCTACAGTTAAGGATTGATGCCCAGTAAATCCTCCTCAGGTGGGGTGAGGTGTTTCGTCCCTCCTCTTGTCTGCTTTATTTTCCCTCATTTGCTGGCATGTTTCAACTTTTTTTTTTTTTTTACTTCAGCCGTGTCTCTTTTTGTTTTGGCGGCCATATTCTTTTCTGCAGGTCGCTTCCCTGCCTGGCTGCCAGGGCGGCGCTGTGGTTCGTTTGTTTACATGTGCCTGGGAGTGTGTGCTCGCATTTTGGGGGAGTTTTGTCCTCATGTTGCTGTTTCTCTGTTTTGTTCTTTCTTCTAGGGCGTTCTGCCTTTCTTCTGTTCCTCTGGAAATGCTTGGGTGTTGATTTTTTCACCCGGTTTTGTGTTTTAAGTCTGTGTTTTGGTCTGGTCTGTTGGTTTTAGGCCCGGTGTCCCTGGCCGTTTGCCCTGCTTGCACCCACACCTTTTATCCCTCATTTCTCTGGGGGGAGCCCCTACGGCTCCCTGGAGCTATCCATGGCTGATATGGATACCCTAACTATTTTGCATCAGTCGATGTGGGTGGAGTTCTAGGCCTACCGGGGACCACGAGCCAGAACCTGGCCCCCTCAGAGAGGCACGGGGAGCAATGGCCCATAGAATGCACATGTGATTTGGAGCATTCTATATCTGCCATCGACCGGGACAGGCACCCAGAAAGGTAAGTGCCACAAAACAAACCCCTATTCTGGTTAACAACAAAAATTGACAAACGAGTGGACAGAACTCCCCCAGGAAAACGAACTAACAAGCATGACGTCACACGAGCCGCACCGCATGTCTGCGCAGCTCCCCCCTCCCCGGGAGGGGGAAGGGGAGCCCCAGACCCCCGCGCCGGCTATCCCCGCCTCAGTTCCTCGGCTGATGGGATCATGCACGGTCGTGTGGCTCCAGCTCCGGTCTTGTTACTGTGCTGTGACTTGTTTGCAATGCTGCTCTTACGGTGGTCTTGTGAACTGGGAGTAGTATTCTCAGGTACTCGGGCTGCATGTACTTAGGGTCACCTTCCCTGAGTGCCCTGTAAGTACCACCCTTGGGGCTTGGGGTTGCCTTCCACAAGTCACCTTGGGTCTAGCTCTGTTGGCTTTTCGCTGCTTGGCGTTTGGCCGCCCCAAGAGTTTGGGAGTTTTCCTCCCTTGTTACCTTGGGGTAAGTGGTAGTTGTAACACTGGTGGGGCGCAGGGCACTGCGTAGCTAGTTTTCACCTATAACAGCGGCCGGCTCTGTTCCCTCTGGGTACGTTGTCCACTTGTGTGGTTTTTCTTTTATATTTGTTTTTGCCTGGTAGGGTGGTCTGCCTTGTTCCCCCCCCCCCTTATATTAGGTTCGTTGTGTGGTGGCACCCCCTGCTTCGCCCTCACGGGTGGACACGTCCCGTGGGTTCAGCTTTAGCAGTTTGCTTGGTAGTTTGGGGTGCCGGTTAGCAGTGCCCTGCCTGGGATAACCCTTAGCAGACCCAGTCTAGGGGCCCTGGGAAACCCCCCGGGGGCTCTCGGGTCCGATTGTGGAGACCCTTGCGTCCCCTCTCGCTTTGTGCGAGTTGAGGGTTGCTCTGTCCCTTTGTCTCGGGGTGACTCTCCTTGTTTTTGCCTCCGTCATGCTGCCTGTTGGGTCGGTGACACATTCGACCCTGAGTCCTGCGAGCTTTGTTGCTTGTTCGTGACTCCATTCACCCAGTCTGCTGATGAATTCCCGTGGGTGCAGGCAGCTCGCGCGTTGCAGGGTAGGTTGTTGCAACGCGCTCAGTTTTGTCGCTTCCCCGGACGCCCCGATGCTGCCCCGCTTGTGTAGGGACACATTTTGGGGTTTTGGTCGCTTCGGCCTTGTTTCTTCGACGCCCAATGTTTTCCCCCTCTTGCTTCCGGCCCCTACGCATCTGTAGGCTTCGGGGTCGGAACGGGGTTCTAGGTTTCTGAGACTTGGGCAGTTTCGGGGGTTGCCCCGTCCGGGGTAGCTGCGGAGGCATTCGAGTTTGTTCCTCCGGCCGATGCTCCGGGCCCCTTGTCTTCCAGCTCTCTCGGCTGCCCCGGCTTTTTCTTCTGGGGCAGGGGCTTGGGAGGTCGACTCGGCCCCGGGGCCTGGTGTAGAGGCTCCTGGGGTTGGGGAGGAGCGACCTTGGGGGACTTTGTGCTCCGTTGCGCCCCGCCTGGACTCCGTCCTTCTGAGCGGGACTTACTGTTGCGAGGAGTGGGGTTTTTCTTTCCCCCCTCTGCGTACGATTTGGGCTTGGGTTCTGCTCCTCCCGGGTTCGGTTCCGTGTCCCTGTGGTTCCTTCGGTTACGTCTTCCGGAGTTTTTCGGCTAACCGCATCTCTTCGTCTGCGGTGCTGTTGGCCTTTGCGGCTTACCTCCTGCGTGTCCCGCTACTTGTAGCACTTTTGGGCTACTTGTAGCACTTTTGGGCTACTTGTAGCACTTTTGGGCTACTTGTAGCACTTTTGGGCTACTTGTAGCACTTTTGGGCTACTTGTAGCACTTTTGGGCTACTTGTAGCAATTTTGGGCTACTTCTCGCCCTGCGCATGCGCCGTGAGTTTTGTTTTGGTTCCGGGCGGTGTGCACACATGTTGTGCATCCATTTCTCTCGGGGGGGGGGGGGGGGCTTCGCCTCTCGCTCTTTTCTTCATCCACTCCGTGCTCCGTTGCTTGGGGGTTGTCTGGGGTGCTGATGTACTCACCTAGTTGTTTGCGGGGGATGAGCTCTGGCTCTTTGGTCCCGCCTCTCAACCGTCAATCAACAGGTGTACAGATTACTGAGCCTATTGGGCTCTATCGTATCTACACTTGAATCTGAGTATGGAGTCAGCCTCCACCACATCACTTCCTAATGCATTCCATTTGTCAACCACTCTGCCACTGAAACAGTTCTTTCTACTATCTTTGTGGCTCCTTTGGGCACTCAGTTTCCACCTGTATCCCCATGTGCGTGTGCCCCTTGTGTTACATAGCCTGTCTTTATCTACCCTATCAATTCCCTTCGGAATTTTACATGTGGTGATCATATCCCCATACGTGCCCCCTTCCCCGCTGTGGGGAAGTCACGAGGTTTTTCCCTGCGTTCTAGGGTGGGGAGCCTCCTTCGCCGCTCCCCTCCTCTCCAGCAAGGGCGCCCTGGCCGCCTCTGGCGGCTACGGACTCGAAAGCTTGCGTCATGGCCTTTCAGCGCCTATGTTCTGCAGGTGAGTTGGTGCGGTTTGGCGTTTCCTTCGTCCTGACGCTGTTTTTGGACGTAGGCATGGGTGTACGTACGTACTTGTGACCGTGGTCCGTATCACCCGAGGTGCCTGCTGCAGGGCTCTTAGCCCATATTGGGCTGCTCTTGTTCTCTCCACCTGATTCCTTCCTCGGTTCCGGGGTGTCTGCGGGTGGCCTCTTGGCCCTTTCGAGGCGACCTCTGCCTGTACTCCTGCCTCTCTCCTATGCTTGTCTAACCTTGCTTTGGGTTCGGGGCCCCGCCTCCGCCTTGTTCCACGGTGCAACGGTGGGGGTGCCTGTTTGGTGGTACGTTTCCTGTGTCGAGGGTGTTGTGTGCTGAGGATTGGGTTCTGGCTCTTTAGTTCCGCCTCTCCCTGTCGTTTGCCTGTTGAGCGGAGTCTGTGCTTCATGGGCGCTCTCGTCTCTGCTCTTGGGGCTGTGTATGGGATCAGCCCATGTTGGGCTGCCTAATGTGTTCCTTCGGTTGCCTGTTACACTGCACACGTTTCTCCTACCGTCCCTGTGGCTCGGTTGGGTGCTCGGTTTCCACCTGTATCTCCTTGTGTGCCACTTGTGTACGATTTATCTATCTTCTGTCACTTCCTCGGGGAGTGTGGGGACGTTTTGCTGCGGTTTTGGTACTGCAGCTGCGTGTCGGGGTTGGTTGTGGCATTATGTTCGGCCCTTCCGTGCTCCCTCTGGGGCCCTCCTTCCTTGCCGGTCTTGCTGTGCTGGGCCTGGTTTTTCCTGGTTCCTTGGATTCTCTGTCTTGTCCTCGCCTCGTGCTGGTTGGGGATGAGCTTGGGGTCTTCGTCTCGCCCCTCGCTTTTCCTCCGGTTTCCGTTCAAGTTCCGGAGCCTAGTGGGCTCCCTTCCTTGGGGTTTTTCCGTTCCCCCGCTCCGCCCGTGCTTTGTGGGCGTCGGTCCCTCCCTGGGCTCGGTTTTCCTTGTCCAGTGTGCCCGTTGTTTCCGTCCTGTAGGTGGGTGTTTTTCTACAGTCTTCGCCCCTTTTTCCAGGACGGACCTTCTCAGTCATGTCCCCCTCTTCTTGGGGTTCTGCATGACTTTTGGTCTCGGGTGCGACGGAGTTTTTTGTGCCTTCGTTCTTTGTTTGCTTCTTTTGTTTTCGAAGGTTTGGGACAGTTTTGGGGTAGCCTTGGTAGCTGCACCCAATTGCCGTGGGTAAGGAGAAAGCGGATAAACGGAGGGGAGATCAACACCCACTGTGAGCCGTTGACATGTCAGTCAGTCCGACCGGCGCAGGTCACAGTCCTAGCGCCGTATACTGCATTAGTCATCTGTTGGGGCTCGTGACACCCGTCACCGACATCTTTCTTCCTTGTCCCCGGTCGCTCGGTGGCTTCCGGCACCCACACCATAGAGAGACAGCAGCAGGCGATGACACTGCTGCTCCTCTCGTTGACAGGGCCGGCGCCTGCTACTCTGACGGCGTCTTGTGCTGGGCTTTCCTTGACACACTTCCCAGTGGGCCCCTCCTCCTTCACTCTACTGTAAACGTAAATGTACGTGTGCGGCGGAGATTGAACGGGCAGGAATAATGAGAGAGAGTGGGAAAAAGCAATTCTGGGTCTTCTAACCCAAGTCAGCTCCTTCCCGTTTTCTGGTACGTCTGTCGTCATTTGGTTGAGCTTCCCTCCGGTCCTTTCTAGGGCTTGTGGGACCTCTTCCAGGCAGTTTCTGGATGTTTGGCCTTCTTGTTCTTTTGTGCATCTCTCTCCTCTTCGCGCTGTCTCGGCGCTACTCGTTTTCCTGGGGGCGATTTTGCTCCTTTTCATGAGTCTTCGCTCCTGCCCTTCTGCGGGGTGTTGGTGCGGGGCGGCTCCTTATGCAGGTTCCTTCCCTGTCGGCTGCACTTGTGGTGGTGGACTTGCACGCTTGTGGCATTTTGGTTTTGGTCCTGCTTTTTCTTTTCCCTCCTGGGGCTGTCATAGGATTGGCTTGCAGAGGATGTAGAGGCGCTTGGGACTGTTCCTGGGTCTGGCACCTTGGTTTCTGCTGCTAGCTTTCAGTACCGATGTACCTTCTGTGCCGTTTCGCAGGCTGTATCGTGCATTGTTTCACCTCCGGCCGGTTTTCTGCACTGCCTGTGCCGTCCAGGTTTTTGGACAGGGTGCTCTCCTGTTTTTCTTCTCCTTGGTGGTTGTGGCTCCTTGGGGCCAGGTTTGCTTTGCCTCGGCTATCTTTTGGCATTGGCCTCTGGGGTCGTGTGGCAGAGCTTCATGCTCTTCTCAGGCAGTGGTTTCTTGGCTCCTATGATCTTGGTCATAGGTTTCTTCGTCTGCGGCCGTTCTCCCTTTTTTCTGGCGAATGTAGTGCCTGCTGCTTTCCGGAGGGGTCCTTTGGTTGTTGTCTCGACTTCGTGTTGAGGAGTGGTTCACCGACCGCCTCCCGGGTATGTCCCCTTGTTTTCCTGGTAGTCTTTGGTGAGGTAGCTCCGGGGAGCCGTAGGGGCTCCCCCCAGAAAACCAGCGTTGAATGTAATGAAACGCCATTTTCTGGGTGAGTCCCGGAGGCTCCCCGGCACCCTCCCACCCTCCGGTCGGCGGGTTTTTCGCGGTTTTGATATCCAGCCTCAGAACTGGGGCGGGGATAGCCGGCGCGGGGGTCTGGGGCTCCCCTTCCCCCTCCCGGGAGGGGGGAGCTGCGCAGACATGCGGCGCGGCTCGTGTGACGTCATGCTTGTTAGTTCGTTTTCCTGGGGGAGTTCTGTCCACTCGTTTGTCAATTTTTGTTGTTAACCAGAATAGGGGTTTGTTTTGTGGCGCTTACCTTTCTGGGTGCCTGTCCCGGTCGATGGCAGATATAGAATGCTCCAAATCACATGTGCATTTCTATGGGCCATTGCTCCCCGTGCCTCTCTGAGGGGGCCAGGTTCTGGCTCGTGGTCCCCGGTAGGCCTAGAACTCCACCCACATCGACTGATGCAAAATAGTTAGGGTATCCATATCAGCCATGGATAGCTCCGGGGAGCCTCCGGGACTCACCCAGAAAATGGCGTTTCATTACATTCAACGCTGGTTTTTTCTGGGGAGCCCCGTCGGCTCCCCGGAGCTATCCCAGGCTGATATGCTAATTTCAGACTTTGGCATCAGTCATGTGTATGGAGTTCTTAGGCCTACCGGGACCACGGCCAGAACCGGGCCCCCTCAGAGAGGCACGGGGAGCAATGGCCTATAGAAGCCCCCGTGTGGTTGAAGCATTCTATGTCTGCCATCGACCGGGACAGGCACCCAGAAAGGTAAGCGCCCCAAAACAAACCCCTATTCTGGTTAAAATTGCTACCAAAATCCGAACTAGTGGATAGAACTCCCAAACAAAAAACAAGCAAACTAGTGTGACGTCACACGTCACCGCGCCGCTGTCTGCGCAGCTCCCCCCTCCCGGGAGGGGGAAGTGGAGCCCCAGACCTCCCACGCCGGCTATCCACCCATCAGTTCTTCGGCTGATGCTATAGGCACCGGTTATGTGCTCCGGCTCCAGTGGTTGTTTCAGCACTGCACCTAGAGTGTGGTGTCTGTTTTCTAGGTGGTGCGCGAGCCGGGAGTGATTCTCCAGTACTCGGCTGCATGCGCCTAGGGTTCCCTTCCCTAGGTGCCCTGTAAGTACTGCCCTTGGGACTTGGGGCCACCTTCCACAAGTTCCTTGGGGTCTGCCCCTGCTAGGCCGTTTACTGCTTGGTTTTCGGCCGCTCTTTGTGTGCTCGGGTGTTCTGTCTCCCTTGTTCGCCTTAGAGTAAGGGGCAGTTTTTGCACTGGTGGGGCGCAGGGTACTGTGCAGCTTGTCTTTTCCCAATCATAGCGGCCGGCTCTGTTCCGCTTGGGTACGCTGTCCTCTTGCGGGGTTTTCTTTTTCTTTTTGTTTATCTACCTGGTGGGGGGGTCTGCCTTCGTTCTTGCCCCTGGTGTCCCTTGTGTTCTGAGTTTTCTGGTGGTACCCCCTGCTAGTCCCCGTGAGTGTACACGTCCCGGGGGTTCAGCTCTTAGAAAGTTGTTTGGTAGTTTTGGGTGCCGGTTAGCAGTACCCTGCCTGGGATTACCTGAGCGCGAGTCCTCTTATAGTAAACGCTCGGGACCCTGGGAAACCCCTGGGGGCGCGTGGGTCCGATGGATGTGACCCCAGAGCCCCCCCCTCGCTTCCAGCGAGTTTGAGGGTTGCTCACCCCTTGTCTCTGGGTGACTCTCTGTTTTGCCTCCGTCTGCTGCCTGTGGGGTCGGTGACACCTTCGACCCGAGCCCTGCGAGTTTGTTGCTCGTTATGGCTCGGTTACCCAGTTGTGCTCAGCTGGTGCGGGCAGCAGAGGCGTTGCACTTGAGCCTTGGTGGTGGCAACGCTCTCGTGGTAACTCCCCGGGAGCCCCGGGGCTGCCCCGTTTTGGTTCTTGTTTTTCCCCTGGATTCCCCTTCCTGCCTGCATCCGGTTCCTTACCGTCTGTAGGTTCAGGGCGGGTTTGTGGTGTTGAGACTCGGGCAGTCTCGGGGAAATCCCCTTCCGGGGTAGTGACGGGGGCATTCGAGCCTGTTCCTCCAGCCGTGTTGTAAGAGTCTGCCAGTGGGCTCCCTTCCTTAGTGTTTTCACGGCTGTCCCGGTTTTCTGGTACGGCCGGGGCTTTAGGGGACGGCTCGGCCCCGGGGCCTGTTGTGTGGGTTCCCGGGGCTGCGGAGGGCTGACTTGGGGGGCCTTGGCCCCATAGGACCCCGTGGGGTTTTTTATCCCCCTCTCGGCGGGGCTTGTGGTTACGCGGAGTGGGGTTTTCCTCTCCACTCGCCGTACGTGCTGTTGGGCGTCGCCCCTCCCCGGGCTCGGTTCCTTGGCCTTTGAGTCGGTTGTTTCCGTCCTGTGGGTGGATGTTTCCCCCCCCACCCTTTTTTTTTGGGACGGTGTTTTCGTCATGTTTCCCCGTTTTGGGGGTTCTACATGACTACTGGTCTCGGGTGCGCATGCGCCTTTGTGTGCCTTCGGGACTGGTTTTGGCTTCCGTGTTCTCGAGGGTTCGGAAGGTTTTTCCCTCCTTCCCGCGTTATTGGAACGTCTGTCGGCTCCTCGTCCTTGTTGGCGAGTTTGGGCTACTTGTACCCTGTTGGGCTCCTTGTGGTCCTGTTGTGCTCCTTGTAGCCCTGGGGGGTTTGGGCTACTTTTGGCCCGTTTTGGGG
>WNGS01000381.1:48677-78806 GCA_020271785.1 Procambarus virginalis
CGGGGCTGGTGGGCAGGCCTCTTTCTCTGTGCTCCGTCGGGTCATCTCGGAGTGGGTTTGCTTGGGCGTGGTTTGAAACGACGGCGTCCCTCAGGTGGGTTTCCCGCCTGTTTCCGGTCCCGAAATGGAACTGCGCAGACCTCCAGTTCATTCTGGACTTGTTCCGTCTGAACCCGTGGGTTTCTTGCCTTCAGTGTCATCCTTCAGGATGACTACTCTGTCCCAGGTCCGTCTTCTCTTGGAGCCGGGCGCTTGGATGGTGTCCCTGGACCTCAAGGACACGTCCCACGGCACGTCCCATTGGCACGTCCCAGTTCATCTGGGGTTCAGGGACTGGCTCGGTTTTATTGTGGGGCGTCAAGGTTACTGCTTTTGTTGTCTTCCCTCGGGTTGAATCTGGCGCCTTGCATTTTTACGCGCCTTACTCGGGTTGTAGTGGCCCGCCTGCGTCTGTTAGGTGTTCGGGTTCTGGCCTACCTCGAAGACTGTCTGGTTTGGGCTCCCAGCTGGTCCGCGTGTCTGCTCGCCAGGGATTTAGTTCTTTCCTAGTTTGCCGGGTTCAGGTTCTTGGTGAACTGGAGGAAGTCCCATCTGGTTTCCTCTCAAGTTTGGTCTTGGCTGGGTCTGCTTTGAGAAACTCGCACCACTTCCTTGTCTCTGCCTCTGGTGGCTCCCTGTTTTGCCTGTGGTCCCGCCTTTACCTGTTTCTGAGGGGTTCCCATGTCACGTGGTGGTTGCTCGAGAGTTGGTGCGGGAGCCTGAACTTTGCCATCATGATCTACCCGCCGGGTTGGGTGTGGCTTCGTCGCCTGTTCTGGTTCCTTCGGAGATGGCCCTTTCGCCTCTCTCGCGTTTGTTGGGTTCAGCCTCGGGGGGCTTTGTGTTGGTTGCTACGTTTCCGGCTTCCTCTTCGGGTTTTTCGGGATACAGTGCCTTGATGCCTATCCGAGCCCTCGCTCGATGTGTACACAGACGCGTCGTCTCTTGACTGGGGTTTTGTGACCAGTGCTCCCCAGGCCGGCCAGGGGCGGTGGGGTTCCTCTTTCCGTCGGGCTCACAGCACGGTCCGGAGTTCGCGGCGGTGTGGATGTCACTCCGGAGGGTTTGAGTCGCTGTGGTTCGAACCCCGGTGATTCATTGTCTGAACAGTGGGGGTTCGATGCGGTCCTTGGCTCTTTGGGGCTGGTCGCTTCAGGTGACTCGTCTGCTGAGTTCTCGGAGTTTGACTCTCCTGGCAGTTCATGTCCGGGGTGTGTTCAACGTCCTGGCAGACAGCCTGTCCCGTTTTCTTCCCCTTTCCACAGAATGGACGGTCGATGCCGACTCCTTCCATTGACTGTGCCAGACGTTCGGGACTCTGGACTTGGATCTCTTCGCGTCGGCGTAACCGAGGTGTCTTCCAGTATACGTGGCGCCCATTCCCGACTGCAAGGCCGTCGGGGTCGACGCCTTCAGGCAGAACTGGGCGAGGTGGAGTTCCCTCTACCTCTTTTCTCCGGTTTAGCTGTTGCTCCAGGTCCTGGCTCACTTGGAGACTTACCAGGGAAGAGTTGTCCTTCTGGCTCCGTGGTGGCCGGCCCAGCCTTGGTTTCAGGCGCTGCTTGCTCGGTGTCCAAACCTGAGGGTCTTCCCGAGGCACTGCCTCTTTCAGCAGACCGGTCCAGCCCGGTACGAGGCTGGTTCAGTCTTCTCCTCGAGTCTTCACATTTGGTGTTTTTGACCCAGGTTTATCATCACTTGTATGGTGCGCAGGTGGCTCCATTGTTGGTCTCCCACATGCGTGCTTCATCTCGGCGGCGGGTTGAAGATTCCTGGCGGTCCTTCTGGTTATTCCTATCACTGCGTAGGTATTCTTTGGTCTCTGATTGGGTTGTTTTGTCCTTTCACTCTTGGTTGTTTCAGGACTGTCATCTTATGCCTAATACTGTAGCCTAGTATCATGCGGCGTTGACGGAGCCGCTTCAGCTTGCTTTCAGTGTTGATGTTACTTCTGCCCCGTTTTGCAAGCTGTCTCGTGCGTTGTTTCACCTCCAGCCTGCTCATGCGCCACCTGAGCTGTCCTGGTCCTTGGACTGCGTGCTCTCATTTCTCTCTCTTCTCCTCGGTTTGTTGTTGCTCCTTCCGTTCGGGAGTGTTTTTCTAAGGCGCTTTTCCTCTTGGCATTGGCCTCTGGGGGTCGGGTTGGGGAGTTTCATGCTCTCCTCCGGCGCAGGAGTTTCTGCTCCTTCGGTCCCGGTGGTCGTTTTGTTTGCTTGCAGCCGTCTCCCTCTTTTCTGGCGAAGAATGAGACGGCTGCCTTCCGGAGGGGGCCTTTGGTTGTTGATGCTTGGTTGGTCAGGCCAGGGGTGCATCATGTGTTGTGTCCGATTGCAGCTCTACGCCGTTATTTACGCGCCTCAGCTTCGGTTACTGGGGATGCGCTTTGGGTGGACCTAGTATCCCTTCTTCCCTGTTCCCGGGCTCGGGTCTCTCAGGTTGTCAGCAGGGCTATTAAATCTAGCCAGCCTGCAGTCTATCCCCGGGCCCACGACGTTTGTAAGTTTTCTCCCTTGGCTGCCGTCTTTGGCAACATGTCGTAGGTGGACATTTGGGCCCGGGGTTTTTGGAGCTCGAACAGGGTCCTGGCCGCTCGCTACCTGTTGAATGTTTCTGGGCCTAGGCGGGCCTGCGTTGCATTGGGTCGGCGGTTGTAACCAGTTGTCTCGACTTTGCATTGAGGAATGAGGACGGACCGCCTCCTGGGTAAGTCCCTGTTTTTCCTTATCTTTGGGTAGTTAGCTCTGGGAAGCCGACGGGGCTCCCCCCAGAAAACCAGCGTTGAATGTAATGAAATGTCATTTTCTGGGCGAGTCCCGGAGGCTCCCCGGTTTCCCTCCCTCCCTCCATCCAGTCGGTGGTGTTTTTCGTGTTTTTAACATCCAGCCTAAGAACTGTAAGGTGGGTCACCGGTGGTTAGGTCTGGGGCTACCCCTTCCCTCTCCTGGGTAGGGGGGGGGGGTTTGCTCAGACAGCGGTGCGGCAAAGTGATGACGTCATGCTTCTTTCTAGTTTTTGTTTGGGGAGTTCTGTCCCATTTGTTCGGTCTTCGGTCACAATAGTTTTAACAGAATAGGGGTTTGTTTTGGGGCACTTACCTTTCTGGGTGCCTATCCCGGTCGATGGCAGACATAGAATGCTCCCAATAATAAAGGAGGGGTCTCTATAGGCCATTGTCTCTCTAGAGGGGGCCAGGTTCTGACTCGTGGTCCCCGGTAGGCAAGAACTCCATGCATTGACTGATGCCAAAAAGTTATACATATTCATTCAGCCTGGATAGCTCTGGGTAGCCTGCGGGACTCGCCCAGAAAGTGGCGTTTCATTACATTCAACGCTGGTCTTTTTTTCAATCAATCTGTAATTTATCTGCTTAAAATTACCTGTACCTGTAAAGTAAAGCTGTAAAGTACCTATAAACATTTGTTGTCACTTCTACTGTAAATTATCTATTAAAATATTATCTACTTCTATATAATAATAAAATATTATCTTATCTACTTCCGGGTGCCTTTTGTGTTCCTTTGATTCGTCCTTCCAGAGGTTTCCTTCCTCTCGGATTTTCCCTGGGCAGGTTTAGGAGGACCTTGGCGTGTACCTCCTTTGAAGTACGCTTTGGGTTACGCCTCTGTGATGGCTCCGGCTTCGTTTGAGTTTGTTTCTTCTTCCTTGTATTGTGTGTGTGTTATGAGGTTCTGGAGTCTTCCTGGCTCGCAGACTGCCCCTTTTTTTATCTATTGGAGCTTGGCATGGCTTTTGTCGTACCCACGCACTTGAATGGCGGGAGATTTCTTCGGTGTTACAGGTATTCTTGAATACCGGCCCAGCCTTAGTTTTAGGTGCTGCTTGCTCGGTGTCTGAACCCAGGCATTTTTCTGCAGTTCCGCCTCTTGCAGCAGGTTGGGCAGTTGAAGTTCCTCGCTGGTTCGACTTGCACTTATACTCTGTGCATCTGGTTTTTCTGGTGTGAGTGTATCGCCATTTGCATGGTGATTAGGTGGATTTTTTTATGGTGTCCCACCTGCTGTCTTTGTCTAAGTGACAATATGAAGTTTCTTTGTGGGCTTTTCTGCCATTTCTCTCTGTAATTACCTAAATGTAATTGCCTAAGTGTAGTTACAGGATGAGAGCTACGCTCGTGGTGTCCCATCTTCCCAGCACTGTCATATAACGCTTTGAAATTACTGACAGTTTTGGCCTAGACCACCTTCTCACTTAACATGCTCCAACTGTCTACCACTCTGTTTACAAATGTGAATTTTCTTATATTTCTCCTGCAGCTTTGTTTCGTTAGTTTAAATCTATGACCTCTTGTTCTTGAAGTTCCGGGTCTCGGGAATTCGTCCCTATCAATTTTATCAATTCCTGTTAATATTTTGTACTTGGTGATCATATCTCCTCTTTTTCTTCTATCTTCTAATTTTTGCATATTTAATGCCTCTAACCTCTTCTCGTAGCTCTTGTCCTTCAGTTCTGGGAGCCACTTAGTGGCATGTCTTTGCACCTTTTCCAGTTTGTTGATGTGCTTCTTAAGATATGGGCACCATACAAATGCTGCATATTCCAGCTTTGGCCTAACACAAATCGTTAACAATTTCTTTTGTATTTCTCCATCCATGTATTTAAAAAGCAATTCTGAAGTTAGAAAGTGTAGCTTACACTCCTCGCACAATGTTCTTAATGGGGTCCTCATGTGACAGTTTTCTATCTAGAACCATCCCTAGATCCCTTTCTTTGTCAGAATTCTTTAACGATTTCTCACATAATTTATAGGTTGTGTGGGGTCTATGTTTTCCAATTCTACATTCCATAACATGGCATTTATTCACATTAAATTCCATTTGCCAAGTGTTGCTCCATATACTTATTTTGTCCAGATCTTCTTGAAGGGCATGACAATCATCTAGGTTTCTTATTGTCCCTGTTATCTTAGCATCATCAGCAAACATGTTCATATATTCTGGTAAATCATTTATGTACACAGTGAACATTACCGGTGCAAGAACTGAACCCTGTGGTACTCCACTTTTGACATTCCTCCAATCCGATACATTGCCCCTGATTACAGCCCTCATTTTTCTATCAGTTAGGAAATTTTTCATCCATCCTAGAAGCTTACCTGTCATCCCTCCAAAATGTTCCAGTTTCCAGAACAACCTCTTATGTGGGAACCATGTCAAAAGCCTTTTCTGGGGGGAGCCCCTACGGCTCCCCAGAGCTATCCATGGCTGATATGGATACCCTAACTATTTTGCATCAGTCGATGTGGGTGGAGTTCTAGACCTACCGGGGACCACGAGCCAGAACCTGGCCCCCTCAGAGAGGCACGGGGAGCAATGGCCCATAGAAATGCACATGTGATTTGGAGCATTCTATATCTGCCATCGACCGGGACAGGCACCCAGAAAGGTAAGCGCCACAAAACAAACCCCTATTCTGGTTAACAACAAAAATTGACAAACGAGTGGACAGAACTCCCCCAGGAAAACGAACTAACAAGCATGACGTCACACGAGCCGCGCCGCATGTCTGTGCAGTTCCCCCCCTTCCCGGGAGGGGGAAGGGGAGCCCCAGACCCCCGCGCCGGCTATCCCCACCTCAGTTCCTCGGCTGATGGGATCATGCACGGTCGTGTGGCTCCAGCTTCGGTCTTGTTTCTGTGCTGTGACTTGTTTGCAGTGCTGCTCTTACGGTGATCGTGTGAGCTGGGAGTAGTATTCTCAGGTACTCGGGCTGCATGTGCTTAGGGTCACCTTCCCTGAGTGCCCTGTAAGTACCGCCCTTGGGGCTTGGGGTTGCCTTCCACAAGTCACCTTGGGTCTACCTCTGTTGGCTTTTCGCTGCTTGCCGTTTGGCCGCCCCGAGAGTTTGGGAGTTTTCCTCCCTTGTTACCTTGGGGTAAGTGGTAGTTTGTAACACTGGTGGGGCGCAAGGCACTGCGTAGCTAGTTTTCACCTATGACAGCGGCCGGCTCTGTTCCCTCTGGGTACGTTGTCCACTTGTGTGGTTTTTCTTTTATATTTGTTTTTGCCTGGTAGGGGGGTCTGCCTTGTTCCCCCCCCCTTATATTAGGTTCGTTGTGTGGTGGCACCCCCTGCTTCGCCCTCACGGGTGGACACGTCCCGTGGGTTCAGCTTTAGCAGTTTGCTTGGTAGTTTGGGGCGCCGGTTAGCAGTGCCCTGCCTGGGATAACCCTTAGCAGACCCAGTCTAGGGGCCCTGGGAAACCCCCCGGGGGCTCTCGGGTCCGATTGTGGAGACCCTTGCGTCCCCTCTCGCTTTGTGCGAGTTGAGGGTTGCTCTGTCCCTTTGTCTCAGGGTGACTCTCCTTGTTTTTGCCTCCGTCATGCTGCCTGTTGGGTCGGTGACACATTCGACCCTGAGTCCTGCGAGCTTTGTTGCTTGTTCGTGACTCCATTCACCCAGTCTGCTGATGAATTCCCGTGGGTGCAGGCAGCTCGCGCGTTGCAGGGTAGGTTGTTGCAACGCGCTCAGGTTTGTCGCTTCCCCGGACGCCCCGATGCTGCCCCGCTTGTGTAGGGACACATTTTGGGGTTTTGGTCGCTTCGGCCTTGGTTCTTCCACGCCCCTTGATTTCCCCCTCCTGCTTCCGGCCCCTACGCATCTGTAGGCTTCGGGGTCGGGGCGGGGTTCGAGGTTCTGAGACTTGGGCAGTTTCGGGGGTTGCCCCGTCCGGGGTAGCTGCGGAGGCATTCGAGTCTGTTCCTCCGGCCGATGCTCCGGGGTCTGACCAGTGGGCCCCTTGTCTTCCAGCTCTCTCGGCTGCCCCGGCTTTTTCTTGTGGGGCCGGGGCTTGGGAGGTCGACTCGGCCCCGGGGCCTGGTGTAGAGGCTCCTGGGGTTGGGGAGGAGCGACCTTGGGGGGCTTTGTGCTCCATTGCGCCCCGCCTGGATTCCGTCCTTCTGAGCGGGGCTTACTGTTGCGAGGAGTGGGGTTTTTCTTTCCCCCCTCTGCGTACGATTTGGGCTTGGGTTCTGCTCCTCCCCGGGTTCGTTCCGTCTTCCGGAGTTTTTCGGCTAACCGCATCTCTTCGTCTGCGGTGCTGTTGGCCTTTGCGGCTTACCTCCTGCGTGTCCCGCTACTTGTAGCACTTTTGGGCTACTTGTAGCACTTTTGGGCTACTTGTAGCACTTTTGGGCTACTTGTAGCACTTTTGGGCTACTTGTAGCACTTTTGGGCTACTTGTAGCACTTTTGGGCTACTTGTAGCAATTTTGGGCTACTTGTAGCAATTTTGGGCTACTTGTAGCAATTTTGGGCTACTTGTAGCAATTTTGGGCTACTTCTCGCCCTGCGCATGCGCCGTGAGTTTGTTTTGGTTCCGGGCGGTGTGCACACATGTTGTGCATCCATTTCTCTCGGGGGGGCTTCGCCTCTCGCTCTTTTCTTCATCCACTCCGTGCCCCGTTGCTTGGGGGTTGTCTGGGGTGCTGATGTACTCACCTAGTTGTGTTTGCGGGGGTTGAGCTCTGGCTCTTTGGTCCCGCCTCTCAACCGTCAATCAACAGGTGTACAGATTACTGAGCCTATTGGGCTCTATCATATCTACACTTGAATCTGAGTATGGAGTCAGCCTCCACCACATCACTTCCTAATGCATTCCATTTGTCAACCACTCTGCCACTGAAACAGTTCTTTCTACTATCTTTGTGGCTCCTTTGGGCACTCAGTTTCCACCTGTATCCCCATGTGCGTGTGCCCCTTGTGTTACATAGCCTGTCTTTATCTACCCTATCAATTCCCTTCGGAATTTTACATGTGGTGATCATATCCCCATACGTGCCCCCTTCCCCGCTGTGGGGAAGTCACGAGGTTTTTCCCTGCGTTCTAGGGTGGGGAGCCTCCTTCGCCGCTCCCCTCCTCTCCAGCAAGGGCGCCCTGGCCGCCTCTGGCGGCTACGGACTCGAAAGCTTGCGTCATGGCCTTTCAGCGCCTATGTTCTGCAGGTGAGTTGGTGCGGTTTGGCGTTTCCTTCGTCCTGACGCTGTTTTTGGACGTAGGCATGGGTGTACGTACGTACTTGTGACCGTGGTCCGTATCACCCGAGGTGCCTGCTGCAGGGCTCTTAGCCCATATTGGGCTGCTCTTGTTCTCTCCACCTGATTCCTTCCTCGGTTCACGGTGTCTGCGGGTGGCCTCTTGGCCCTTTCGAGGCGACCTCTGCCTGTACTCCTGCCTCTCTCCTATGCTTGTCTAACCTTGCTTTGGGTTCGGGGCCCCGCCTCCACCTTGTTCCACGGTGCAACGGTGGGGGTGCCTGTTTGGTGGTACGTTTCCTGTGTCGAGGGTGTTGTGTGCTGAGGATTGGGTTCTGGCTCTTTAGTTCCGCCTCTCCCTGTCGTTTGCCTGTTGAGCGGATTCTGTGCTTCATGGGCGCTCTCGTCTCTGCTCTTGGGGCTGTGTATGGGATCAGCCCATGTTGGGCTGCCTAATGTGTTCCTTCGGTTGCCTGTTACACTGCACACGTTTCTCCTACCGTCCCTGTGGCTCAATTGGGTGCTCGGTTTCCACCTGTATCTCCTCGTGTGCCACTCGTGTACGTTTTATCTATCTTCTGTCACTTCCTCGGGGAGTGTGGGGACGTTTTGCTGCGGTTTTGGTACTGCAGCTGCGTGTCGGGGTTGGTTGTGGCATTATGTTCGGCCCTTCCGTGCTCCCTCTGGGGCCCTCCTTCCTTGCCGGTCTTGCTGTGCTGGGCCTGGTTTTTCCTGCTTCCTTGGATTCTCTGTCTTGTCCTCGCTTCGTTGTGCTGGTTTGGGATGAGCTTGGGGTCTTCGTCTCGCCCCTCGCTTTTCCTCCGGTTTCCGTTCAAGTTCCGGAGCCTAGTGGGCTCCCTTCCTTGGGGTTTTTCCGTTCCCCCGCTCCGCCCGTGCTTTGTGGGCGTCGGTCCCTCCCTGGGCTCGGTTTTCCTTGTCCAGTGTGCCCGTTGTTTCCGTCCTGTGGGTGGGTGTTTTTCTACAGTCTTCGCCCCTTTTTCCAGGACGGGCCTTCTCAGTCATGTCCCCCTCTTCTTCGGGTTCTGCATGACTTTTGGTCTCGGGTGCGACGGAGTTTTTTGTGCCTTCGTTCTTTGTTTGCTTCTTTTGTTTTCGAAGGTTTGGGACAGTTTTGGGGTAGCCTTGGTAGCTGCACCCAATTGCCGTGGGAAAGGAGAAAGCGGATAAACGGAGGGGAGATCAACACCCACTGTGAGCCGTTGACATGTCAGTCAGTCCGACCGGCGCAGGTCACAGTCCTAGCGCCGTATACTGCATTAGTCATCTGTTGGGGCTCGTGACACCCGTCACCGACATCTTTCTTCCTTGTCCCCGGTCGCTCGGTGGCTTCCGGCACCCACACCATAGAGAGACAGCAGCAGGCGATGACACTGCTGCTCCTCTCGTTGACAGGGCCGGCGCCTGCTACTCTGACGGCGTCTTGTGCTGGGCTTTCCTTGACACACTTCCCAGTGGGCCCCTCCTCCTTCACTCTACTGTAAACGTAAATGTACGTGTGCGGCGGAGATTGAACGGGCAGGAATAATGAGAGAGAGAGTGGGAAAAAGCAATTCTGGGTCTTCTAACCCAAGTCAGCTCCTTCCCGTTTTCTGGTACGTCTGTCGTCATTTGGTTGAGCTTCCCTCCGGTCCTTTCTAGGGCTTGTGGGACCTCTTCCAGGCAGTTTCTGGATGTTTGGCCTTCTTGTTCTTTTGTGCATCTCTCTCCTCTTCGCGCTGTCTCGGCGCTACTCGTTTTCCTGGGGGCGATTTTGCTCCTTTTCATGAGTCTTCGCTCCTGCCCTTCTGCGGGGTGTTGGTGCGGGGCGGCTCCTTATGCAGGTTCCTTCCCTGTCGGCTGCACTTGTGGTGGTGGACTTGCACGCTTGTGGCATTTTGGTTTTGGTCCTGCATTTTCTTTTCCCTCCTGGGGCTGTCATAGGATTGGCTTGCAGCAGGTGTGGAGGCGCTTGGGACTGTTCCTGGGTCTGGCACCTTGGTTTCTGCTGCTAGCTTTCGGTATCGATGTACCTTCTGTGCCGTTTCGCAGGCTGTATCGTGCATTGTTTCGCCTCCGGCCGGTTTTCTGCACTGCCTGTGCCGTCCAGGTCTTTGGACAGGGTGCTCTCCTGTTTTTCTTCTCCTTGGTGGTTGTGGCTCCTTGGGGCCAGGTTTGCTTTGCCTCGGCTATCTTTTGGCATTGGCCTCTGGGGGTCGTGTGGCAGAGCTTCATGCTCTTCTCAGGCAGTGGTTTCTTGGCTCCTATGATCTTGGTCATAGGTTTTCTTCGTCTGCGGCCGTTCTCCCTTTTTCTGGCGAATGTAGTGCCTGCTGTTTTCCGGAGGGGTCCTTTGGTTGTAGTCTCGACTTCGTGTTGAGGAGTGGTTCACCGACCGCCTCCCGGGTATGTCCCCTTGTTTTCCTGGGTAGTCTTTGGTGAGGTAGCTCCGGGGAGCCGTAGGGGCTCCCCCCAGAAAACCAGCGTTGAATGTAATGAAACGCCATTTTCTGGGTGAGTCCCGGAGGCTCCCCGGCACCCTCCCACCCTCCGGTCGGCGGGTTTTTCGCGGTTTTGATATCCAGCCTCAGAACTGGGGCGGGGATAGCCGGCGCGGGGGTCTGGGGCTCCCCTTCCCCCTCCCGGGGAGGGGGGAGCTGCGCAGACATGCGGCGCGGCTCGTGTGACGTCATGCTTGTTAGTTCGTTTTCCTGGGGGAGTTCTGTCCACTCGTTTGTCAATTTTTGTTGTTAACCAGAATAGGGGTTTGTTTTGTGGCGCTTACCTTTCTGGGTGCCTGTCCCGGTCGATGGCAGATATAGAATGCTCCAAATCACATGTGCATTTCTATGGGCCATTGCTCCCCGTGCCTCTCTGAGGGGGCCAGGTTCTGGCTCGTGGTCCCCGGTAGGCCTAGAACTCCACCCACATCGACTGATGCAAAATAGTTAGGGTATCCATATCAGCCATGGATAGCTCCGGGGAGCCTCCGGGACTCGCCCAGAAAATGGCGTTTCATTACATTCAACGCTGGTTTTTTAGGTCCAGATAGATGCAGTCAACCCAACCATCTCTTTCCTGTAAAATCTCTGTGGCTCGATCATAGAAACTGAGCAAGTTCATTACACAGGATCTTCCAGTTCGAAAACCATACTGTCTGTCTGATATTATATAATTTTTCTCCAGGTGTTTTACCCATGTTTAGTTTTAATTATTTTTTCCAATATTTTGACTATTACACTTCTCAATGATACAGGTCTATATAATCTTACCTGCTGCCACTTTTGTAGATTGGAACTATGTTAGCCTTTTTCCACACATCAGCTACAACTCCTGTACACAGGGATGCCTGAAAGATCAGTTGAAGTGGAATGCTAAGCTGAGGTACACACACTCTCAGAACCCATGGTGTAGCTCCATCTGGACCAACTGCTTTGTTCTTACTTAGTTCCTTGAGCATTTTTTCCACTTTGTCTCTAGACACCTCTGTGTGCTCTATGTTGTTCTCTGGAATTCTTATTGTGTCTGGTTCCCTGGAGATTTCATTTTGTACAAACACACTTTGGAACCTTTTATTTAATATTTCACACATTTCCTTTTCATTTTCCATGAATCTATTTCCCGTTTTCAACCTCTGAATATTATCCTTTACCTGCAATTTGTTGTTTATGAATTTATAGAATAGACCTGGTTCTGTTTTACATTTGTTCGCAATCCCTTTTTCAAAATTTCTTTCTGCATCTCTCCTCACTGCTGTGTAGTTGTTTCTCGCATCTTTGTATCGCTGGTATGTTTGGAGGTTTGGCCTCTTCCTATATTGATTCCATTTTTGTGTCTTTTGGTCTCTGGCTCTCTGTAGGGTTTCATCAGTATCGGGCAAGGTTGTTTTGTCCTTTCTCTCCTGGTTTTTCTTGGACCGGTGTCTCATGCTGAATACAGTGGTACCTCGGAACACGAGTGTCCCTGTATGCGAGTTTTTCGGAATACGAGCAGGATTTCCTTGGAAAATTTGTCCCGGAAGGCGAGGGTTACCTCGGAACGCGAGTTTGTTGATATGTGTACAGGCCGGCTAGCGCGTGGTGGCACGGCGATCGCGCCTCAGTTTACTAGTGTCTCATGCCCAGTGACTATCCCACATGAATTCTTCAAAAGGATTTACAGTTTTTGTCATTTTTTTAGCCATTTGAGCATAAAAGTTGTCATTATATATCTCGCCATGGGTCTCAAGAAAGCCATTGGTAAGGTTTAACCTAAGAAAATAGCTGTGAGTAGAGGCAGTAGAGGATGTCTCTTCTTGATTAAGAAAATGTGTGAAGCATGGGAAGAACTGCAAAGTTTTGTTGAAAAAACTCACCCAGATAAAGCTGTAGCAGGCCGTTGCATTAACCTTTTAAATGATAATGTGATGTCTTACTACAGGCAAGTGATAAAATGTAGGGAGAAACAAGTGTCTTTAGACAAATTCTTAGTAAGACAAGCAAGTCCTAGTGGTATGCAGGCAAAATGTGCCAGAGTGTGCATACCAGTGAAGTCCTCACTGCCTGATTTGATAATGGAAGGGGGCTCCCCTTCCAAACAGTTACTCCTCTCCTCCTCCCCCCCTCCTCACCATCTTCCATACGCCTACAGCATTCAACAGCAAGGTAAGTAATAACTTGAACATAGTTATGTAGGTTTATTAGATGAATTAGGTATAAAAATTGTTTGATGTGGGGTTTTTGGGGTAGTCAGGAACGGATTAATTCATTTCCCATTATTTCTTATGGGGAAATTATCTTCGGAATACGAGTTTTCGGAATACGAGCCGTCTCCAGGAACGAATTAAACTCTTAAACTGAGGTACCCCTGTACTGTCACTTTTTCTTGTTAGGCATTGGTGGAGCCACTGATGTGGATGTCACTTCCGCATCATTCTGCAAGCTTTCTTGTGCATTTTTCACATTCGGCCTGCTCATGTGATGCCTAAGACTGGGTTCTTACCTCTGTCTTCTCCTCAGTTTGTCGTGACCCCTTTGGTTTGGGATTTTTTTTAGGGAGCCTTGTTTTTGTTGACTTTGGCCTCTGTGAGTCGAGTTCGGGAGCTGCGTGCTCTTCTCCAGTCCCAGAGATTCCGTTCAG
Organism: Procambarus virginalis; assembly: GCA_020271785.1. Taxonomy (NCBI): domain Eukaryota; kingdom Metazoa; phylum Arthropoda; class Malacostraca; order Decapoda; family Cambaridae; genus Procambarus; species Procambarus virginalis. The sequence continues at coordinate 61,821 of WNGS01000381.1, forward strand.
TTAGTCCTGAGGGTTGTTTTGTTCGTTGGCATGCTGCTTCTTTTTTGGTGAAGATTGAGACGGCAGGCTTCCGGAGGTAAGCCAGAATGTTAGGCTGGTTGGTTAGGTTGGTGGTGCATCATGTGATGTCTAGTGGTGGCTTTTCATCTCAACCTGCAGGCCACTAGTTTGGTGATGGTGGCCATGCTCTGGGTGGATCCAATTTCCCTGGTTCCCTGTTCCAGGGCTTGTGTGTTTTAGGTTATCCGCAGTGTCATTCAGTCTAGCCAGCCTGCGGTCTCCCCTCATGCCCATGTTGTGCAGAAGTATGCTGCTCTTGCAGCTGTTCTTGGTCCTATGTGTTGGGTCGACATTTGGGTGTGGGGGTTTTGGTGGTTGGACAGGGTCCTGGCCTCTAGGTATCTTGTGAAAGCCCTGGGCCCTCTACAGCCTGGGTTGCTCTGGGGGGGCCTGGCGTGGCCGTCTGTCGCTGCTTCACCTTGAGACCTGCGGTGCTGCCACCTCCTAGGCGAGTCCCTGTTTTTACTTATCTGTGGGTCGTTAGCTTCAGGGAGCCGACGGGGCTCCCCACCGGACACCACTGTTGAATGTAATGAAATGGTATTTTCTGGGCGAGCCCCCAGAGGTTCCTTTACACCCTCCCTCCCTCCCTCTGGTCGGCAGTTTTCAAAGTTTAAGAACTGGGGTGGTGGGCTCCTGGTTCACCTGAGCCAGTTCTCCCTTCCCTCTTCAAGGGGGGGGAGGGGGTTGTGCTAATGTGCGGGAGTGCTAGTTGGATGAAGTGTTGCTTGTTTGTTTTCTTCCTCTGGGAGTTGTTTTCCTCTTTTCGGACATGGGTAGCAGTTTTCACCAGATTGTGGTCTTTTTTTGTTTTGCCTCTCATTGTAGGTGCTTCCCTGATCGATGGCAATTTTGACATGCTTTAAATATAAAGTGCTCATAGGTCATTGCTCCCAGCACCTCTGAGGGGTACCAGATTCTGGCCTGTGGTCTCCAGTAGGCAAAAGGACTCCAGTGACTGATGACCCCAAGCCAATATAGCACATATCAGTTCATATAGCTTCAAGGAGCCTCTGGGGCTCGCCCAGAAAATGACGTTGCATTACATTCAACGCTGGTTTTGTGTAGAGAGCCCCTTCGGTTTCCCGGAGCTATGTGTATATATTAGACCTTGGCAATAGTCAGTCGAAGGAGTTCTAAGCCTACCGGGGACTAGAACCGGCACCTGGTCCCCTCAAGAGAGGCACGAGGAGCAATGGCCTAAAGACACCCCTGGTGTAATTGGAAGCAGTCTTTGTCTGCCATCTACCAGGTCAGGCACCCAGAAAGGTAGGAATCAAACAAACTACTGCTGGTTAAAAAAATTGCAAACCGAAAGCCAAACTAGCAAACAGAACTCCCCAATTAAAAACAAGGAAACAAACATGATGTCACCACACCCACCGTGCATCTGTCTGCTCAACCCCCCCCCCTCCCCAGGAGGGGGATGGGGGGGTCCCAAACCTCCATGCCAGCAACTCTCCTGAGTTCAAGAGACCGTTGTGTTGGCTCCACTCTCTGCACAGTGCTGCAGTGCGGTGTTGTTGCTCAGTTTTGGTGGTGCGAGAGCTGGAAGTAACACAAGAATACTGGGGCTGCTTGCACCTAGGGCTAACTTCCCTAGGTGCCCTGTAAGTACTGCCTTTGCAGCCTCAGGGTTATCTTCCATGAGCCATTCAGGAGCAGCTACCTGCGTGTGGTTCTATCGCTGCTCGGTGATTGCCCGCCCTTGAGGGTTCAGCTGGGGAGGTTCTTATTCCTGTTTGCCCATGGGTAGGAGATAGTTTCGTTGCTGGCTGGGGCGCGAGGTACTGTGCAGCTGTCTGATATACGCATAGCGACCAGTTCTGTCCATCTGGAAACATTGTGCTTTTGCGGAGTTTTTCCCTTGTTTTTTTGTTTTGCCTGGTGGGGATCTGCCTGGTGTGGTGGTAGGACCACTTGTAGGATTTTGGTGGCCCTCCACTAGGTCCCCGTGCTTGTGCACGTCGCAGGGGTTCAGCTTATACAGGGGTACCTCAGTTTAAGAGTTTAATCCGTTCCTGGAGACGGCTCGTATTCCGAAAACTCGTATTCCGAAGCTAATTTCCCCATAAGAAATAATGGGAAATGAATTTATCTGTTCCTGACTACCCCAAAAACCCCACATCAAACTAAATTTTTATGCCTAATTCATCTAAATAAACCTACAAAACTATGTTCACGTTATTATTTACCTTGCTGTTGAATGCTGTAGGCGTATGGAAGATGGTGAGGATGGGGGAGGAGGAGAGGAATTACTGTTTGGAAGCGGAGTCCCCTTCCATTATCACATCAGGCAGTGAGGACTTCACTGGTATGCACACTCTGGCACATTTTGCCTGCATACCACTAGGACTTGCTCGTCTTACTAAGAATTTGTTTAAAGACACTTGTTTTTCCCTTTAACACTTGTCTGTAGTAAGACATCACATCATTTAAAAGGTCAATGCAATGGCCTGCTGCAGCTCTATCTGGGTGAGTTTTTTCAACAAAACTTTGCAGTTCTTCCCATACTTCACACATTTTCTTAATCAAGAAGGGACATCCTCTACTGCCTCTACTCACAGCTATTTTCTTAGGTTGAACCTTACCAATGGCTTTTTTGAGACCCATGGCAAGATATATAATGACAACTTTTATGCTCAAATGGCCAAAAACCCGACAAAAAACTGTAAATCCTTGTGAAGAATTCAGGTGGGATAGTCACTGGGCACGAGACACTGGTAAACTGAAGCGCAATCGCAGTGCCACCACGCGCTAGTCGGCCTAGGAGCAGCCGACTAGATTTCACATATCAACAAACTCGCGTTCCAAGGTAACCCTCGCCTTCCGAGACAAATTTTCCGAGGAAATCCTGCTCGCATTCCGAAAAACTCGCATACAGGGACACTCGTATTCCGAGGTACCACTGTAGTTTGTTTGCTTGGTAGTTCTGGGATAACCGGTTAGCAGTACCTCGCCTGGGCTTCCCTTAGCAGTCAGCCTACGTGCCCCGGAAACCCCCTTTGGGGCTCAGTGGTCCGATGTAGGAGACCTCTGAGTCCCACCTCGCCCTCTGCAAGTTTAACCACTTAACTGCGCCAACCAAGTATTCTCGGTCGGTGGGAAACTGCGCCAACCGAGAAAACTCTTTTTGATTTTTCGGTACCCATTCTAAATGTGTACGAGGTTGGTTGTGTACGAAATGGACTCTTGGGACCTCCAGTGAGAGGTTGCTATCTTGAAAAAAATTCCCAGAATGCCCTAGCACTGCTGGCTGGGTTAGTTCTGAGTGAGCAACCGTGGGTGGCACACGTGCCCCCAAACACGTGTTCGACGCGGTGTTGAAAGATAACGCTCTGTCGGTGAAATTCAAACCTTATTGTTTGAAGAACACAAGGGTCATAATATTGGTGAAGCTAGGCGCAATAAGGACCTAACACAAAGGTCGGATGCAAGTGATACAGCACCTATGAGGACGTTACAGCGAGCGTATCCAGTTGTAGCTCTGAGCGTCACCCCTTGCAATCCTATGCTATCTTCAATTTATTTAGAGGATACATTGATGCATCGTTTTCTGCATTCAGTGATAATGCATCTGATACAAATAGCATAGATGAACAGTGTTAGCGGCTTCCATGGTGGTGTTTTCCATAGATATTTTCAAGAATACCTGAATCTCTTCCTGACTGACGGACACTCTTTGAGGCAAGCTGAATCTCTTCCTGTGTGGGACCATATAAGGCGATCTTTTCAAGACTACCTTACAAATTTATCTTTTTCCTATAATCTTTTCAATACTACCTTATGCTTTACAAACTTGGCTACATACAACCTTCAAGTACTAAAGCCAAGGGTGTATGTGAGTGCATTATTTGCAAGCACACAGAATGAAGAAACAGGAAGCAAAAATTTATCTGTACCTGGTGCAACGTGAGCGAAGTTGCGCTGTGAACCATGGACTACTTCATTGATTATTACTCTCTTTCAAAGTACTGAGTGTGTAGTACAGTGTGTTACTCTGTAAGTAGTGTGTGAAACTATACCTATTGTAATTTTAGTGAATTTTTAACACGTAATATTGCGACAATAAACATTTATTGTGGACTGACACATGTATCACAGTTTCATGGAACATTATGAACGTTCTACTGTATACAAATTGTAAAGGACACAAATATGCATCATATACGATAAAAAAGCAAATAAAATCGCTTTGGAACTACATAGAACAAATAATTGAAAATATATTTTTGGCAACACCTGGTGCTTGAATTGCCCGTGCGACCGTGTCTGGGCGATTCATGCACAGGCGACCAGGCCCTGATGATGTCACAGCACTCCTTGTCCATGTCCCCACAGCCATAATAAGTGGAATTTGGTATTTATTTTTACATAGACATGTTCTGGGAAGGGAATTTATCATTTTACAAAAAAAAAATTGGGGGGAACACTTTATTTCATGCGTACAGGTGGAATTTCACAATGAACTCGGCGCAGCACGGTGGTTAAAGGTTGCTCTGTCCCCTTGTCTCAGGGTGACACTCGCTGTCTGCCTCTGCCTTGCTGCCTGTTAGGATCAGTGACACCTATGACCCGGAGTCCTGTGAGTGGTGTTCTTTGCTTGTACTCCATTCACCCAGTCCACTGAGACTGATATTCAGGTGCAGGCAGCTTTAGCGTTGCATGCGAGGTTTAGGTTGCAGCAACGTGCGAGGTTGTTGCCTTTCTGGATGCCCCGCTGAAGTATACTGGTAGTGAAACTCAGGCGGCTTCGGGGATTACCCCTTCCAGATCAGCGGTGGAGGCATTCGAGCCTGGTCCTCCTGCCGGAGCTTTTGGGCCACACCAGCGGGCCCCCTTCATCCCTTCTTTTCCGGTGGACTCTGCTTTTTTTCTCAAAAGGCAGAGGGTTTGGAGGACGGCTCGGCCCTGGGTCCTGACGTGGAAGATTCCGGGGCTGGGGAGGAGTGGTCTTGGGGGGGCCCTGGGACCCATTTGTCCCTGCTTGGGTGTTTGGTACCCTCGGTACAGGGCTTGTTGTTACTGGGGGAGATGTTTTCCTATCTCCTTCCTGTACGATTTTGTTAATAACACTTTGGCGCACTGCGCCCATGAGACCCGCACTGTCCCGGGTAGCCTCCGGCGAGTATTGGCTCCCAGCCAATCCGCGTGTCCGCGTGCAGTAATTCTGAAAAGTGTATACTCTCTTCAATTTTGTCACCTCAATTCTCGTCCAGGGTTTTTCAATTTGGTATTATTGTGTTCGCAATAGAATTCTCTACACGACTAAAGACATATAAAGTCCAAAAGCCCGGCGTACCATCCACAACAAACAGAGAAAGTGAGTGTGTGTTACCTGGGAGCCCATAAGAGCAATAAAATGTGTACACTCTCTTCACTTTGGACATCTCAATTCTCGTCCTAGGTCTTTCATTTTGGTAACATTGTGTTCGCAATAGAATTCCCTACAGGAGTATATGCAAATATAAAGTCCAAAAGCCAGGCGTACCACCCACAGCAAACAGAGAAAGTGACGGAGCATAATCCCAGTGAGCGCTAATAAAATGGATATACTGTTTTCAACTTTGTTACCTCAATTCTGGTCCTAGGTCTTTCATTTTGGTATCAATGTATTCGCAATGAAATTCCCTACAAGAGTATATACATATAATATCCAAAACCACTGTGCGCCCCTCCCAAAGCCGCCACCAATTTGCCGCTGAAAACGATGTAATGCTGCGTCATTACCGGGAATGCTTCAACTAAAAAAACGACGCAATACTGCGTCGTTACCGGGCGAAAGTGTTGAGTTCGACTCCTCCCCGGGTTCGGATCCAAGTTCCCTTGGGTTCTTCAGTTCCCTCCTTCTGGAGGTTTTTGGCTTCCCACATCCCACTGAGGAAGGTGTGGGAAGCCCTTGCGGCTTACCTCCTGCGAGACTCAGATTACGCCTTGATATTGAAGCCTTCTTTTGTGTTTGGCTCCTCTTTTTCCTTAATGGGTGCGTTGCAAGATGCCGGAGTCTTCCTGGCTGGCAGACTGCCTTTTCTTTCGTTGGGGGCTTGGCATTCATCCTGTCGGACTGCGCACTTGGATGGCGAGAGTTGACTAAGGTCGTTCAGGTTTCCTGGGGGACGAGTTGGAGTACCTCGATGCATGCTTGTTCGCCCCCCCTCCTTCCTTATGATATCGGCCAGGTGCGACTTCATGTGCAGGTTCCTCCTTTTCGACATCCCTGGTGGCCGAGGATTTGGATGCCCGTGGGCACTTGCATCTGTTTTGGGCACTTGGCTTCGGTCTTGCACATCTTTTCCCTGTGGGTGCTGTCTTCGGTCTGGCTCGTGGTGGGTGTGGAGGAGCTGGGTTCCGGGCCAGTGGCCGGATGTGCTTGCTTCGACAGCTCGGGTGCCAGCTGCCTTGTTGAAGTTGTATTCGCCGTTTCTGAGGGAGGTGGTGTCTGTTCTTCGCTTCTCGTCTCTCGTGCTAACAAGTGGTGCTCGTCCTAATTTTTGGAGTTGTTTTGTGACCTGGCTCTTCGTTTTTCATCCCCGTTTTGTCTGTTGCTGTTTGCAGAGTCTGCGGTAATGCATTTTCTGCAGGCAGCTTCGACTAGTTGATGGCCTATATCGAACTTGTAGGCTCTCCAGCGAGGCCGTGGAGGTCCTGCCCGGAAGGGTCGCGCCAGGTCTCGGGGTTCCTTCGGTCGTCGTAAGCCAGTAGTGCCAGATTCGGGACTGGCCCTCCTGCGGAGTCGTTGGCTCAATGATCGCTCGTGAGTTTCAGTTGAGCTCTTGTAGGGGTCGTCGGCCCTTTCACGGTTCGCCCTGTTGATGGGGCGATGGGAGGGGGGGTCTCGCACTGTTTGTTCTCTTCTGATCCCACGATTTGTGGGCAATTCGGGTCCTTTTCCTCCGGCCAGCGGTGGCGTTGCTTCTTTCCTTCTCCTTTGGGGGGATTGGGGCTTGCAGGGCAGGCCTCTTCCCCTGCGCTCTGTCAGGTCATCCTGGAGTGGGTTTCCTGCCTGTCTTCAGTTCTGAAACGGGACTGGGCAGATCTGCGATTCATACTGGACTTGCCCTGTATGATCCCATGGGTCTTTTGCCCCTCCTTTCAGATAACCACTCCGTCTTGAGTCTGGCTGCTTTTGGCACTTGGATGGTGTCTCTGGACCTCCAGGACGCACATTAGCACGTCCTGATTCATCCGGTGTTCAGGGACTGGCTCGGTTTTGTCATGGTGTGAAACTGCTTCTTTGCCTTCCTTTAAATTGGATCTGGCACGTTGTGTGTCCACGCGCCTTAACTGAGTCGTGGTGATGCGGTTGCTTCTGGCTTATCTCGACGATTGGCTGGTGTGGGCTCCCAGCCAATCGGCGTGTCTACTTGCCAGGGATTTGGTTCCTTACCAGCTCGCTGGGTTCGTGTTCTTGGTGTACTGAAAGTCCCAATTGGTTTCCTCTCAGATTCGGACTGGGCTGGGTCTTGTGTGGGACTCTTGGACCGCTTCCTTGTCTCTCCCTCCTGCGGCATTGTTGCGGCTGCTGTCCCGCTTAGGACTGTTTTTGGAGGGCACCCGGGTCACACGTCGGCTGTATGAGCAGCGGTGTGGGAGCCTGATCTTGGCTGTGCTGGTCTACCTGTCGGGGCGGATGTTCTGGTTCTTCGGGGGCATCCCTTTCGCCTCCTTTGTGATCGCTGTTTTCGGATCCCGGGAGCCTTGCATCAGCTGCTGTGTCGCTGGCTTCCTCTGAGGGTTTTTTCGGGATTCTATGCCCTGATGCCTCCCCAAGCCCTCGCTCGAGGTGTTCACGGATGCCTCGTCTCTCGGCTGGGGTTTTGTGACTAGTGCTCACCAGGCCGGCCAGAGTTGGTGGGGTCTGTCCTTCCGTCGGGCTCACAGCACGGCGCAGGAGTTCGCGGTGGTGTGACATTCGCTTCAGAGGGTTCGTGTTCCTCCTGGAGCAATGATCCGGCTCCATTCGGATGCTCCTCGGTGGTTCATTGTCTGAACTGCTGGGGTTCGATACGGTCCTTGGCTCTTTGAAGCTGGTCACATCAGGTGACTCATTTGCCGAGTTCTCGGGGTTTGGCTCTCCTGGCCGTTCACGTTCAGGGGGTGTCAGATGTACTGGCGGATGGCCTGTCTTGGTTCATTCCCCTATCCATGGAATCGATGGTCATCACAGACTCGTTCAGTTGGCTCTGCCGGACATATAGGCACCTAGAGGTGGACATCTTCGCATCGACTTGGTCGAGGCATCCTCCAGTGTATGTGGCGCCCTTCCCAGACTGCGTGGCCGTCGGGGTCAATGCCTTTCGGCTGGACTGGTCGAGTTGGGGTTACCTGTTACCTCTTCCCACCGGTTCAGTTGTTGCTCCAGGTCCTGGTTAGCTTAGATAGACTTCCAAAGGATGAGTGGTCCTGTTGGCTCTTTGGTGGCTGGCCCAGCCCTGGTTTCAGGCGCCTCTTGCTCAATGTCCAAACCAGAGGGTCTTCCCGTGGCTTTGCCTCTTTCAGCAGGTTGGACCATTCCAGTACGTGGCTGGTTCAATCTTCTCTGCTTCTCGCGTCTGGTCTTCTTGACACGGGTTTATCACCACTTGTATGGTGATCAGGTGGCATAGTTGGTGTCCCACCTGCAAGTTTAGTCTTGACGGCAGTATGAAATTTCCTGGCTGTCTTTTCTTGTTGGCGTTTGCCTCTGGGGGTCTGGTTGGAGAGTTTCATGCTCTCCTCCGGCGCAGGGGTTTCTGCTCTTTCAGTCCTGGTGGTCTTTTCTTCGTTTGCAGCTGTTTCCTTCTTTTCTGGCGAAAAATGAGTGCTGCTTTCCAGAGGGGTCCTTGGGGTGTTGTTGCTTGGTTGGTTCGGCCAGGGGTGCATCTTGTTTTGTCTGTTTGTGGCCCTTCGCCGTTATTTGCGCGTTACAGCCTCTGTGGCAGAGGATGCTCTTTGGGTTGACCCAGTTTCCCCCTTCTTCCCTATTCCAGGGCGCAGGTCTCCCAGGTTGTCCGCAGGATTAATCAGTCCAGCTAGCTTGCGGTCTTTCCCCGTGCCCACGCCGTTCGTAAGTTCGGTATTCGGATGCTGCTTTAGTAATGTCCTGGCCTATCTTTTGGGCATAGGGCTACTGAAGGTCGAACAGGGTCCTGAGTGCACATTAACAAGGTAATGTTCCTAGTCCTTCTCGGGCATGTATAGCTTTGGGTCGCAGGTTGCGCCCTATTGTCTCGACTTTGAGTTAAGGAGCGAGTGACGACCGCTTCCCGGGTGAGTCCCTTTTCTTCTAATCTTTGGTTAGGTAGCTCCAGGGAGCCGAAGGGCTCTCCACAGAAAACCAGCGTTGAAAGTAATGAATGCCATTTTTTGGGTGAGACCTGGAGGCTCCCTGACATCCCTCCCTCCCTCCGGTCGGCGTTTTTTTCGCATTTTTGATACTCGGCCTCTGAACTGAGGAGAGTTGCCGGCAGCGGTCTGGAAACCACCCCCCCCCCCACCCCCGTCCCCCTCCCAGGGAAGGGGATGTGCAGACGGATACGCGGCGGTTGTGGTGACATCATGTTTGTTTCCTTGTTTTAATTGGGTTCTGTTTGCTAGTTCGGCTTTTGGTTTGCAATTTTTTGACCAGCAGTAGTTTGTTTTGAGATTCCTACCTTTCTGGGTGCCTGACCTGGTAGATGGCAGACAAAGACTGCTTCCAATTACACGGGGGTGTCTTTAGGCCATTTTTTCCTCGTTCCTCTCTTAAGAGGGGCCAGCTTCTGGCTCTGGTCCCTGGTAGGCTTAGAACTCCTCCGACTGATTGTTGCCACGGTCTAATATATACACATCAGCCTGGTATAGCTCTGGGGAGCCTCTGGGTCTCACCCAGAAAATGGCGTTTCATTACATTCAACGCTGTTTTTTTTTATAAAGACCTTGGAATACCATTGTAGCTGTTTTTGCAAATGATTCTCCCTGACAATGACATTCCATTATACCTATAATTAGAAATTTCTGGAAGATTTCAAGTTACTGAATGTTGAAAGTTGTTCAGAGCATAGTTGTTTTGATGTGCAATTTCCTTCCGATGTGTGTATAAAATTTTAAGAGAGCACCGTAAAAGTTGCACAGTTTTTATTGTTGAGATTTTGGTCTACTTTGTTTATCATTGAGGAAGCTTATAGTGTATTATAAGTGTAGGTGTCGTGGTGCAATACTTCCATAAGAGCCCATATTATTTAGTTTGAAGTGGATTAAGCTTGATAGAAATACAGTAGATTGCACATGGCAGGAACTTTAGTTGTCAGTAGAAATAATGGATTCTGTAACATTTTGCTTTGTTCTCAGTGTTACACAACTCTCCCAACACCGAGTATAACCTGGCACATGGAATTTCCTGGTTACTTCAGTGTGCCAAGGCTGTGTCCTACCTCCATGCCATACAGCCAAGACCTTTGTTACACAGGTACGTGGTGAACTACGTGATCATAGTGCATCATTAAATCAAAATCTCACTACACGGAGTTCTTTGTTAGTGTAATGATAGTTTTCAGGTGGGGTCCACAGTGGTTTCCTAGGCCCTGGTGAGTCATTAAAAGTCTACCAGGGACAAGAGGCTAAATCCTGGGCCCAGATTCACGAAGCAGTTACGCAAGCACTTATGAACCTGTACATCTTTTCTTAATCTTTGGCAGCTTTGTTTACAATTAATAAGCAGTTTATGAGCTCCGAAGCACCAGGAGACTATTTATAACAATAACATCAGTTGATTGGGAAGTTTTCATGGTTGTAAACTGTTTAATAAATGTAACCAAAGCCATCAAAGATTGAGGAAAGATGTACACATTTGTAAGTACTTGCGTAACTGCTTCGTGAATCTGGCCCCCTGGACCCCTTCCCCCCCCCCCCCCCCATCACAGTGGTGCAGAGAGTTGAAGATTCTTCATCACCCTCACCAAGAAATTACCTACCAGAAAAGCACACCTGACTTCCTCCAAGCCAATAAATTCAGCTTGTTAAGATTGTATACATTGTCATTATTGGACATTTTGTCAAATACTCCCAACCACAAAAAATATATATATAAAAATACATAGCAATGCATTACATCTTCACTAGATACTATAAACAAAACTCCACAGAACTTTGTATTGATAATAAAATATCTGTTGCCTAATGTGAGTACTCTCTAAGGGTCCTCATGTTTCTCCACATATGATCTTTGAATGATATTTAGGTGAGTATGGTTGTGTTAATTGAGGGAGAAGGTAGAAGTTATGTTTGGTGGCTCATTTTCATGTGGCTCATCTTCGGGTGTGAAATGACTCAAAAACCATTCATGAAAAATGCCTCTAGACATCCATGTACGAGGCTGTGTCTTATAAATCACAGGGAGAGTGCTATGACCATGACTGTTCAGTCTATGAAGGGTTTTGACTCTTAAATTACAAATGTTGATTGATGAGATAATGCAGTTATTATCACACATTGATTTTAGATATTATTGTCTGTTTCTTCTGGGAAGCACCTTGGTGGTTTCCTGAAGAAACTATGTATCGCACTATGTATCACATCAGTCATAGGAGTCCTGTTTGGCCTATCAGGGATCAGTGCTGGAACCTGGTCCCCTCATAAGGCGCAGAGAGCTGGCGATTATTACGATCACCTACACCTGTAAAGCAATACAGACAACTGCAGGGTTTACAAAAAAGGAAACACTGAAAGAGCCAAATGACTTTACAAACAATTCATTCAAAACAAATAGTTCACTCGAATCTAGCTGAAATCCCTTAGTGCAAATGGCCACCAGCAGGTAGAGTTTCATAGCTCCTGACTACCAACTAGAGCCAGGTAGTCCTCATGAGTTGCTGTGTAGATTTTACCAAATCGGCTCATCATAGCTTATCCTACTTCTTTCTCGGTTAAGTGCTGGCTATCCTTTGGACTTTGACTGGTGGGGGCCATTTGATTGTTTCTCTGTTGCATTTCTTGCATGGACTTGGTTTGTTATTCACTATGAGTTGCATGCATCTAGGGTAACCCATCCCTAGGCACTGGTCTAGTGTTGTATATACACTGATAGTTACTGCTTTAGTGTGTTCAGGAGTTTGCCACTGAGATGCCAGGCCACTGGGCTGGAGAGCTTTGCCCTGGGTAGTGCACAAGTTGTTGACTCCTCTGTTGGGTCCTACAGCTGGGGTCATTCTAGTTAGTTGTGATTTGGGGCATGCTAAGGTATGCACACTTGTTTATATGGCATTCTATGGACACCCTCAATAGCTGTGTTCATCCCTAAGCTGCATTTGGTGTCTGTTCCTTCAATAAGCCTCCCTAGTGTCTCGGTGCCCTGCTTAGTTAGATACCTTCAGGCTCGGGTAAATCCCCTGCAGGTCTGTGGCATGGCCCATTATGGATTGACACATTGAGTTGTGTCGAAGTTTGCACTCGTGTTTTGCAAGTTTGAAGGGTGCTCATTGGTCTTGTTACAAGTTGACGGTCATTCTGCCATGCCTCTGTTGGGTCGGTGACACATGAAGCCTTCGACATTTGCAGTTGTTGAGGCATGGTGAGATAATAAAAGACTCAAGAACTCAAGATAGGAAGCATATCTGGCAGCTGCCACTTTGTCGATCATTTTCCCCTACATTAATGGTTCATGGCATTGAATGTTTCAGATTTGGCCCTGTGGTGTTTAGGGACCTGGTTTTGGAGGGGTTGTTGTCTTCTTCCTGGGCTATGTCTAACCCTCCTCTTTCTTACCCTACTGGTGTGGTTTGCCCAGCATTTGGTCTTCCCTCTGGCTCCAACTCTAAAGCATTCAAGGTTTTGGAATTGTCATACCTGGTGTGATTGTCTTGAATTCTGAGATTCCGGCAGCTCTCTGCAAGTTGCTCGTTCCCCCCTTATGGGAGGCTATGGTGGCTTTTCACTTAGCCTGTCTCATATGTCAGCAGGCTTTACGGACCTGGGCTTTAGATTTGGCCTGGTCTTTAATCCTTTTGTCAGCCTTTCCCTTTTCACCTCTCTTTCCTGAGGAAGCTCTCATGTTATTTTGGCCACTATGGTGGCAATTTGGTCACTAAATCCGTTTTTTGTAAAGGGGTTCTTTCCCTTATGTTCGGAGGTGGCTCAGTTGGGTTGGGGCCTTGCCTGCTGTTAGTTGAGGTAGGACCCCAATGAAGCCAGATTCTTGGGCCCTTGCACTTCCTTCAGTTGTTGCCTTTTCTGCTTGTTGACACACAATGCACTGTGGGAGGATAGCTCTGCTTGTGGATCTTTGTGCCAGCCCTTTTCCAGTTTGCTCCTTTGATAATGGTGTGGGAGAGCATCTGGCCCGTTTTCCACACTCCTGGTCCCACGATTTGTGACCTTAACAGTTAACTTCCATGGCCTTCAGTGGAGTTGATTCACCCCTTCCCCACTGTTGGGTTTTGGGGTGTCAGGTCAGGAGTCTTTCCCTCAGCTCTATGCAGTTATTGCAATGTATGTAGTTGGACTAAGGTGTGGTTCAGTTAACCTCGGATTCTCGATGGGTGTGCTGGTTGTTCCCAGTCCCCAAGCAATACTCTGTAGACCTACATTTGTAACATCACAGGCCTGAACAGATTCATTCCCTGTCCTACCTTCCACATGACCACTTAGCGTTGGTTTGCCTGGTATTACAAGTGGATTACCAGACCCATACTAGCACATCCCCATTCATCTGGGATTCTGGGACTGCTTAGGGTTGGATGTGGGCTAGAATTTGGCTAGAATCCTTTGGCTAGAATCCCTTTGGCTAGAATCTGGCTCCTTCGATCTTCATCAGGTTAGTGTGGGTGGTTGTAGCTCAGCTGTGTGTCTTAGGGGTTTGTGTCTCGGCCTACCTCGACAACTCACTAGTTTGGACCCCTAATCAGTCTTGTGTGTCAACTGGCCAGGGATCTGGTTCTTTCCCCAGCTTGCCAGATTTGAGTTTGTGGTAAATTAGCAGAAGTCTCGGTTAGTTCCATCCCAAGTTAAATCTAATTTTGGATTCTCTGTTGGTGTCTTTTCCTGCCTCCCTTGGCTCTGCTCCACTTGCAGCAGCATTGCCACTGGTTTTGAATTGTCTCCAGGTGACCCGTCAGTTGGTTAAACAGTTTTGTGAGAGCCTAAATTTTGCCTGGTGATGTTTCCCTTGGGCAGAGTGTGGCTCCAGGCACTGTATTGGTTCCTCAGGTTCTTCCCATTTCATCACTACTTCGAACATTGGGTTCAAGCCCCACCAGCCTTTTGTCTGCTCTTGCTTTGCCAGCTTCCTCTTCAGGTTTTTCAAAGTTTCGGCTCCATGGCACTATCCTCCCCATTACTTGATGGATAACGTGGCTCTGGGTTGGGGCTTCATAACCAGCACTCACCAGGCCTCCGAGGTACTGTGGTCAGGTCCTCTCTGCTGGGTATATATGGGCATGTTTGTGGCTGTGAGGTAGGCCCTTTGGACTGATTCGTCTACCTCCAGGCTCTGTCCTTTGGCTCCATTCAGACTGCTTTCTGGTAGTTCATTCTCTGAACATTAGGAGGTCACTACAGTCCTTCCCCTATGGAGGAAGTCTCTTCGTGTAGGTTAGTTTCTCTGGGTGTGGTTCTCCATGCATATCACATCTGGGATGTATCCAACATTTTTGCAGTCGAGTTATCTCGCTTCCATTTTATTTCCATGGAGTGGACCCTTGATGACATGTCCTTCCATTTGCTTTGCGAGATATTCTGTTGCCTCGAGATTGCTCTCTTCACATTGGCTTGGAACTGACAGCTTCACTCCTATGTAACTGTTACCAAAACTGTAAGGCTTATGTGATGGATGCCTTTCAGCTGGACTGGTCATGGTGAGAGTTTATTTCTTTCTCCTGGTTCAGTTGTTGTTCTGGGATGTTGTCCAGATTGAAGAGGTACTCTGGTAAAGTGATCCTTCTGGCTCCATGGAGGCTGGCTTTGCCTTCATGTCCAGCTCTTCTGGCATTGTGTTCAAATTCAGACATTTTTCTGCAGCTCTGTTTCTTTCAGCAGATTGGGTCTGCAATGTACCTTACTGGTTCGACCTGCTCCACTGCATCTGGAGTGTCTGATGTTGATTTACCATCATTTGCACAGGTGGCTGAGTTGTTGGTGTCTCCTATTCTAAGGGATGTGTCCCTCAGGTTGTCTGTAGTAGTAGTATTAAAACTAGCCAGCATGTGGTCATCCCTCTGGCCCACAGTGCCTGAGGGAAGTATTGCCCAACACTCGGACCCAATGCCGAGTGCCTTGCTTATGGCCCTGTCTCTTCAACCTCCTGTCTCCAAGGGTAAACCCCTGCTGTGTTCTGCCAGGCAGGACTCCTGTGTTGCCTGGACTGGCATCTGATGGTGGACAAGTATAATTAGATTGTGTGTTTTGCCACAGTAATGATTGTTTACATGCTTACCATTTTCTCCAAGCAGTTGCTTGTTTTGAAGCAATTTGGCTTCCTGGTGTGTCTTTTACTACTTTGGAGGTCTGATTCCGAGGCTTCACTTGTTTGAGTTAAGCAGATTCTGGTCCTGGCCGAAGGTTGGTGTTACAGGCGCATGTCATTTTGAAAAAAAAAATTATTTTTTCTTCCTAACCTGTTAATTTGTGTTCACTTATCACGGGAAAAATAATAAAAAAATCGTAAGTGCCATATATTGCCCGCTATAGGGCGGGGAAGTCTGGCAAATTATAGGCGCTGACTCAGCATGCGTCCCAGGCGGTCTGTTGTTCGCCAGCTGTCAGGCCAGAGTTGCCACAAAGAGATAATTACCTAATTATTTCAATGTCTCTGATTGATTTTTCATAGTTTTTTTGCTGTAATATTATTCAATAGTGTGTAGTTTGATATATTTATATAATAAAATGAGTGAATCATTGCTGTACTCAAAAATATGGTGAGCATATTGTTGATTCAGTTATGTTCATCAATCAGTGAACAAATACTTTGTCGGTTATTACACTATAAGCACAGGTTATATATAAGTATCTGCATGTTTTGTTCACTATAAAGAACCACTAAGTAGCTATTATGAGTCAAAAAGTAACGAGGAGTGACCGCCGTGTACCAGCCAGCCACTCCCGCTCTCCCTCCAGTCATCTGACTCGCCCACATTCTCCTCCCACAATACTGTTTTTGCTATAATTCACTATATACAGACGTTATATATAAGTATCTACATGTTTTGTTCACCATAACTGTACATCTAAGCTTGTATGGTGAGTAAAGGCACAAAGACGTAGGACCTAACACAGTCAGCTGATGGCTGCTGCCCTCAAGGCCAGACGCACTAATATTTCTCCTCCAACAATACTGTGTGGTGTTATTACGCTATATACACACATTATAAATAAATATCTACCTGTTTTATTCACCATACTTGTACAAATAAACTGGTATGGTGCCCAAAGACCATCGTGGTAACCAGTAAACAACACCGTCGTCTGCACGGTGGCGTTGTGCAGACGACGCCACCGCCCTCACCAAAATGGCGGCTCCAAACCTTCTCTTGCTGTTTATACCCTCTATACACACGTTATATATAAGTATCTACATTTGTGTTCACTATAGCGAACCACTAAGCTGGTATGCTGAGTGCAGTCAATAAAAGGTGGCCACACACAGTCAGAAAACATTGCCACCACCCTCCCTCCCACAGCATTACTCCTCCCTCCACGGCGCACAGCGCTAAATATCATCGCAATCCTGCTATTATCAGAACCCTGGTCAGTTTTATCACAGTCAGGGGTCTTCTGTAATAATATCATCGCTACATAATAGCATAAACAAGTATATTTTGGCAATTTTAGGCGATGCTGTGGTCACAAGCTGAACAGCAGTGCTGTTAGCTCATGCTGCGTGCATCAGGCTTGGTTGCTCACTCAATACTGAGGCTAATAACACCGGGAGTTTGGCCCACGATTTTTTTTAAAAATGGCGTCTGTTTACAAGAGCCT
>WNGS01000383.1:9818-66143 GCA_020271785.1 Procambarus virginalis
AAGTAACAACATGTGTGTGTGGGACAAGTAACAACATGTGTGTGTGGGACAAGTAACAACATGTGTGTGTGGGACAAGTAACACACGTGTGTGTGACAAGTAACAACATGTGTGTGTGGGGCAAGTAACAACATGTGTGTGGGGCAAGTAACAACATGTGTGTGTGGGGCAAGTAACAACATGTGTGTGGGACAAGTAACAACATGTGTGTGGGGCAAGTAACAACATGTGTGTGGGAAAGTAACAACATGTGTGTGGGACAAGTAACAACACGTGTGTGGGACAAGTAACAACATGTGTGTGTGGGACAAGTAACAACATGTGTGTGTGGGACAAGTAACAACATGTGTGTGTGTGGCAAGTAACAACCGTGTGTGGGACAAGTAACAACACGTGTGTGGGACAAGTAACAACATGTGTGTGTGTGGGGGAAGTAACAACATGTGTGTGTGGGGGACAGTAACAACACGTGTGTGGGACAAGTAACAACATGTGTGTGGGACAAGTAACAACACGTGTGTGGGACAAGTAACAACATGTGTGTGTGGGACAAGTAACAACACGTGTGTGGGACAAGTAACAACATGTGTGTGGGGCAAGTAACAACATGTGTGTGGGACAAGTAACAAAGTCAGTAGACTAACAGATGTTGTCACAGCTCGTATAAGACTTGGCTACAAGTATCTCTGGCAGTTCGGCTTGTATAGGGATCTAGATGAAGTAAAGTGTAAAGATGTGATGGACAAAGACAGAGGACCACACTAGAACACTATATCTTGGATTGTAGTAAAATAATCAAGAGATACATTTAGAGGTAAATCTAAGCTCACTCTGTATGATATGGCAAACCATCTTATTACCATGGATAATTACCTGAAATCCTTGCACTGTATCCACATTTCGCTTCCAGTAGATGAACGACATATGAGATGAAGAAACAAGTAGTGTATTGTGAGGACTAACAAAAAACAGAAGCTCCCCTATGACTCTGTAATGTCCCCATTGGTCAAACTATTATGTATTAGTGATAAGACCTACCATTAATGTATGATGACTTACTGTAAATATGTAGCTCTTGTAATAGCACTTTCTCTGTAACTAGCTGACGTTGTAACTATAAGGTGTGAAGGATGAAATTGTTTATGAAATAATCTAAGATGAGGTCTGATAAAGACTTTTTGTGCCCTCTGTAATGCTTTTTGCGCTACCGCTCACAGGATGGGTATGGGGTGCACAATAAACTAGCCGTCGTCGGCGGCAACTATAGAAAACAATCGCAGTTTTCTCCATCTTCTGGTGCGTGGTTTGGTCAATATATCTTCAGCCCCCGTTATTGTGACTCATCGTCTGCCTGCACCTTATTCCAGTGGTCTCCCAGTGTCACCAAAAGTTCACCAGCGTCATTGTCAGCCTACAGTGGCACTGTTGACCTCTAGTGTGGCCAGAGGTCACTTGTGGTCACCAGTGCCTCACGAGGTCACTACTGAGCACCACCTTCACCTCTGCAGAGGTGGGGTACGTGCCCAAGATACAGCAAGCATTTCCTCTCTGGATCGCGCCACTGAGGCACCGGACTAGAAAACTGGCTGCTCTTGGGTCTCTGGTTTACCAAACGCGTTCCTCACCCACCTCATTATTAAGTGCGCACTTGCCTCAGGAGCCAAGGGTCTACGAGTCTATGGGCACGAACCTGTAGCAATGTCCTTGGTCCCTGTTTGTACACGTTTTCAAGTTCTTACTAAAGACGACAACCAAGCTGTTACTGACACACTGTACTGTAGAGAGGTGACAGTGACTCCACTCTCACACTGAGGGACGGTTGCACACTTGCAGCCCCTGCAACAATGACAGCGACTCATGAACCACTGACAAAGTAATAACGCTTCCACTGCCAACAACATAAATAAGAATCAAAGTTTTAGAAGCAAAACAGAAGTACGAAAAGCAATATAACCTGAAAATGAGCGTCAGATTACACAGGTTCCCGTGATAACGGTGCCAGCGGTGCCAGCGGCGGTGTCGTGTGGACCAAAGACTAAGGTGCCGTGACAGCTCCACCCTCGTATATATACAGAGAGGCGCGCGCCGTCCTGGCGTCGACCTTGGCGCGCGGCGACGGCTCACCGCGGGAAACAATATTCCCCCATCGTCATGTTTCCTTCCCCAGACACCACAGTCCTCTTGCTCACGGCGTCACGCGTCGGCTATAACTGCCTCACAACCTGGTGCCACATTGTACACTACAACAACAGATGATAATAATGGGTTACTGAGGAGGACTGAGCCCAACTGAACAGCTTGGGCACTTACGCCAAAAGTTACGTCAGACGAGGCGGTTATTGCGAGACAATGACGGTCGCCTCACGCGCCCAAGGACGTTCTTGTGCTCACTAGAACAAGGTGCCACTAACAACAAGGTGCCATTAACAACATGGTGCCACTAACAACATGGTGCCACTAACAACAAGGTGCCACTAACAACATGGTGCCACTAACAACATGGTGCCACTAACAACAAGGTGCCACTAACAACAAGGTGCCACTAACAACAAGGTGCCACTAACAACAAGGTGCCACTAACAACAAGGTGCCACTAACAACATGGTGCCACTAACAACATGGTGCCACTAACAACATGGTGCCACTAACAACAAGGTGCCACTAACAACATGGTGCCACTAACAACAAGGTGCCACTAACAACATGGTGCCACTAACAACATGGTGCCACTAACAACATGGTGCCACTAACAACAAGGTGCCACTAACAACATGGTGCCACTAACAACAAGGTGCCACTAACAACTGGTGCCACTAACAACATGGTGCCACTAACAACATGGTGCCACTAACAACAAGGTGCCACTAACAACAAGGTGCCACTAACAACATGGTGCCACTAACAACAAGGTGCCACTAACAACATGGTGCCACTAACAACAAGGTGCCACTAACAACTGGTGCCACTAACAACATGGTGCCACTAACAACAAGGTGCCACTAACAACATGGTGCCACTAACAACATGGTG
Source organism: Procambarus virginalis (assembly GCA_020271785.1). Lineage (NCBI taxonomy): Eukaryota > Metazoa > Arthropoda > Malacostraca > Decapoda > Cambaridae > Procambarus > Procambarus virginalis. The sequence continues at coordinate 12,849 of WNGS01000383.1, forward strand.
CCACTAACAACATGGTGCCACTAACAACAAGGTGCCACTAACAACAAGGTGCCACTAACAACAAGGTGCCACTAACAACATGGTGCCACTAACAACATGGTGCCACTAACAACATGGTGCCACTAACAACATGGTGCCACTAACAACAAGGTGCCACTAACAACATGGTGCCACTAACAACAAGGTGCCACTAACAACAAGGTGCCACTAACAACATGGTGCCACTAACAACAAGGTGCCACTAACAACATGGTGCCACTAACATGGTGCCACTAACAACATGGTGCCACTAACAACATGGTGCCACTAACAACATGGTGCCACTAACAACATGGTGCCACTAACAACAAGGTGCCACTAACAACATGGTGCCACTAACAACATGGTGCCACTAACAACAAGGTGCCACTAACAACATGGTGCCACTAACAACAAGGTGCCACTAACAACATGGTGCCACTAACAACAAGGTGCCACTAACAACAAGGTGCCACTAACAACATGGTGCCACTAAGAACATGGTGCCACTAACAACATGGTGCCACTAACAAGAAGGTGCCACTAACAACATGGTGCCACTAACAACATGGTGCCACTAACAACATGGTGCCACTAACAACAAGGTGCCACTAACAACAAGGTGCCACTAACAAGAAGGTGCCACTAACAAGAAGGTGCCACTAACAACATGGTGCCACTAACAACATGGTGCCACTAACAACATGGTGCCACTAAGAACAAGGTGCCACTAACAACATGGTGCCACTAACAACAAGGTGCCACTAACAACAAGGTGCCACTAACAACATGGTGCCACTAACAACATGGTGCCACTAACAACATGGTGCCACTAACAACAAGGTGCCACTAACAACTGGTGCCACTAACAACATGGTGCCACTAACAACATGGTGCCACTAACAACAAGGTGCCACTAACAACAAGGTGCCACTAACAACAAGGTGCCACTAACAACAAGGTGCCACTAACAACATGGTGCCACTAACAAAATGGTGCCACTAACAACATAATGCCATTAACAACATGGTGCCACTAACAACATGGTGCCACTAACAACATGGTGCCACTAACAACAAGGTGCCACTAACAACTGGTGCCACTAACAACATGGTGCCACTAACAACAAGGTGCCACTAACAACAAGGTGCCACTAACAACATGGTGCCACTAACAACATGGTGCCACTAACAACATGGTGCCACTAACAACAAGGTGCCACTAACAACTGGTGCCACTAACAACATGGTGCCACTAACAACATGGTGCCACTAACAACAAGGTGCCACTAACAACATGGTGCCACTAACAACATGGTGCCACTAACAACATGGTGCCACTAACAACATGGTGCCACTAACAACATGGTGCCACTAACAAAATGGTGCCACTAACAACAAAATGCCATTAACAACATGGTGCCACTAACAACATGGTGCCACTAACAACATGGTGCCACTAACAACAAGGTGCCTCATGCGTCTCAAGTCGCGATCTTTGTCTCTTTGTTGCGTCTGTGTCATCTTGGTCAGTTGGTTAGTGAGTAATGAACCACACAGAGGGAACCAGAGATCCTTCACCCACAGGGCTATAAACCCATGGAACCGCCTACCCGCCGAAGCCCAACATGCCAAAACTCTTGTTCAATTTTAAAGTCCAAGTGGAAAAAATCATCAAGGCAAATGGGAGGACATTTGACAAGCCGCCGGCTTCCTGTTCTCGCCGAGGCCACTAGTTTGATTGGCCCTCAGGTAAATTTAGGTAACTGCGCCATATTCACAGTCTACACTCTGTGTAGAACAGGTCTCGTACTCTGGACCACCACGCTCACCCTCTGTGGTTGAGTGGTCAATACCTCTGTGGTTGAGTGGTCAATACCTCTGTGGTTGAGTGGTCAATACCTCTGTGGTTGAGTGGTCAATACCACTGTGGTTGAGTGGTCAATACCACTGTGGTTGAGTGGTCAATACCACTGTGGTTGAGTGGTCAATACCTCTGTGGTTGAGTGGTCAATACCTCTGTGGTTGAGTGGTCAATACCACTGTGGTTGAAGGGTCAATACCTCTGTGGTTGAGTGGTCAATACCACTGTGGTTGAAGGGTCAATACCTCTGTGGTTGAAGGGTCAATACCTCTGTGGTTGAGTGGTCAATACCTCTGTGGTTGAGTGGTCAATACCACTGTGGTTGAGTGGTCAATACCACTGTGGTTGAGTGGTCAATACCTCTGTGGTTGAGTGGTCAATACCTCTGTGGTTGAGTGGTCAATACCACTGTGGTTGAGTGGTCAATACCACTGTGGTTGAGTGGTCAATACCTCTGTGGTTGAGTGGTCAGCACCACTGTGGTCTTCCCTCCAGTGGGGAGGTCCAGTTCCAGCTGTTATTTTCGTCTGAGTGGACCACCACAAAACAATGGTTTACATGTTAAAAGCCCTATTAAATCCCCCTTAACAAGGGCTTCACAACTGGGCTGTTCTACGAGCCGCTGGTGTCTGGACAACCAACACTCAGGTCTTCCCAGTGTACTCCAAGTACATTTCCCACGATATCGGAAAAGATTGCGACATTGTATTCTTGGAATTTAACAAAGCCTTTACCACTCAGCCTCACGAGGATTGGCGTAGAAACTGGAAACCCAATTTTTCTAATCTACAGTTTTCAAATTTGAAGTAGAAAACCCCACAATTTTTGGGTTTGTGAGGGTGGACTTGAACCTGTTCTTTCAACCAAACTGGAGTTAGTGTATATGGAATGACCGAGCTCAGTAAGACCCTGTTCTTAGTGGAGTGCCCTGGGGCTCTGTCCTGGGGCCTCTGTTGTTAGTGGAGTGTCCCGGGGCTCTGTCCTGGGGCCACTGTTGTTAGTGGAGTGCCCCAGGGCTCTGTCCTGGGGCCTCTGTTGTTAGTGGAGTGTCCCGGGGCTCTGTCCTGGGGCCTCTGTTGTTAGTGGAGTGTCCCGGGGCTCTGTCCTGGGGCCACTGTTGTTAGTGGAGTGCCCTGGGGCTCTGTCCTGGGCCCTCTGTTGTTAGTGGAGTGCCCCAGGGCTCTGTCCTGGGGCCTCTGTTGTTAGTGGAGTGCCCCGGGGCTCTGTCCTGGGGCCACTGTTGTTAGTGGAGTGCCCTGGGGCTCTGTCCTGGGGCCACTGTTGTTAGTGGAGTGCCCTGGGGCTCTGTCCTGGGCCCTCTGTTGTTAGTGGAGTGCCCCAGGGCTCTGTCCTGGGGCCTCTGTTGTTAGTGGAGTGCCCTGGGGCTCTGTCCTGGGGCCACTGGTGTTAGTGGAGTGCCCCGGGGCTCTGTCCTGGGCCTCTGTTGTTAGTGGAGTGCCCCGGGGCTCTGTCCTGGGGCCACTGTTGTTAGTGGAGTGTCCCGGGGCTCTGTCCTGGGGCCACTGGTGTTAGTGGAGTGCCCTGGGGCTCTGTCCTGGGCCTCTGTTGTTAGTGGAGTGTCCCGGGGCTCTGTCCTGGGGCCTCTGTTGTTAGTGGAGTGTCCCGGGGCTCTGTCCTGGGCCACTGTTGTTAGTGGAGTGCCCCAGGGCTCTGTCCTGGGCCTCTGTTGTTAGTGGAGTGCCCCGGGGCTCTGTCCTGGGGCCTCTGTTGTTAGTGGAGTGTCCCGGGGCTCTGTCCTGGGGCCTCTGTTGTTAGTGGAGTGTCCCGGGGCTCTGTCCTGGGGCCACTGTTGTTAGTGGAGTGCCCCGGGGCTCTGTCCTGGGGCCTCTGTTGTTAGTGGAGTGCCTCGGGGCTCTGTCCTGGGGCCTCTGGTGTTAGTGGAGTGTCCCGGGGCTCTGTCCTGGGCCACTGTTGTTAGTGGAGTGCCTCGGGGCTCTGTCCTGGGGCCACTGTTGTTAGTGGAGTGCCCCGGGGCTCTGTCCTGGGGCCACTGTTGTTAGTGGAGTGCCCTGGGGCTCTGTCCTGGGCCTCTGTTGTTAGTGGAGTGTCCCGGGGCTCTGTCCTGGGGCCTCTGTTGTTAGTGGAGTGTCCTGGGGCTCTGTCCTGGGGCCTCTGTTGTTAGTGGAGTGCCCCGGGGCTCTGTCCTGGGGCCTCTGTTGTTAGTGGAGTGCCTCGGGGCTCTGTCCTGGGCCTCTGGTGTTAGTGGAGTGCCCCGGGCTCTGTCCTGGGGCCTCTGTTGTTAGTGGAGTGCCTCGGGGCTCTGTCCTGGGGCCTCTGTTGTTAGTGGAGTGCCCCGGGGCTCTGTCCTGGGGCCTCTGTTGTTAGTGGAGTGTCCGGGGCTCTGTCCTGGGCCTCTGGTGTTAGTGGAGTGCCCCGGGCTCTGTCCTGGGGCCTCTGTTGTTAGTGGAGTGCCTCGGGGCTCTGTCCTGGGCCTCTGTTGTTAGTGGAGTGTCCCGGGGCTCTGTCCTGGGGCCTCTGTTGTTAGTGGAGTGTCCCGGGGCTCTGTCCTGGGCCTCTGTTGTTAGTGGAGTGTCCCGGGCTCTGTCCTGGGCCTCTGTTGTTAGTGGAGTGCCTCGGGGCTCTGTCCTGGGGCCACTGTTGTTAGTGGAGTGTCCCGGGGCTCTGTCCTGGGCCTCTGTTGTTAGTGGAGTGTCCCGGGGCTCTGTCCTGGGGCCTCTGTTGTTAGTGGAGTGCCCCGGGGCTCTGTCCTGGGGCCACTGTTGTTAGTGGAGTGCCCTGGGGCTCTGTCCTGGGCCTCTGTTGTTAGTGGAGTGTCCCGGGGCTCTGTCCTGGGCCTCTGTTGTTAGTGGAGTGCCCCGGGGCTCTGTCCTGGGGCCTCTGTTGTTAGTGGAGTGTCCTGGGGCTCTGTCCTGGGGCCTCTGTTGTTAGTGGAGTGCCCCGGGGCTCTGTCCTGGTCCACTGTTGTTAGTGGAGTGTCCCGGGGCTCTGTCCTGGGCCTCTGTTGTTAGTGGAGTGCCCCAGGGCTCTGTCCTGGGGCCACTGTTGTTAGTGGAGTGTCCCGGGGCTCTGTCTTGGGACCTCGCAGGACACCAAGGCTTTGCGGGCTCATATATATGTGCTGCGCGACAATCTCCATAAACTTTGAAAATGTAGAAAATATTGGCAGATTCAGTTTAATGCTAAAGAATTCCTATTTATGAGCCCAGGTGAAGATAGTCACAGTGAGAAAGATATCTGCGAGTCTTGATTAGTTTGGTTCTTAAGCCAAAGAAACGTCCAGAAAAAGGCGACGGTATTACTGGATATTTCTGGAAGCGTTAGAAGCAAGACCACAAACAAGGAGTGTATAAACAGAGAGGTGTGCAGGCGAGGAGTCACAATAACCTGGCTGAAATATATTGACCAGACCACACACTAGAAAGTGAAGGGACGACGACGTTTCGGTCGGTCTGGACCATTCTCAAGTCGATTGTCGAAACGTCGTCGTCCCTTCACTTTGTATCGTGTTGTGGGGTCACACAGAGAGGAATGTCCCATGTGTCGCTGTAAATACACTTAGTAGTTCACTTCAGCTGTGGACTATATCCTGGACGGAAGTAACCTTGCTAGGTGGACAGTAGACCATTGTTACGGCCTTAATAACAGGTTGACGGGCCTTAAGCCCAACAGTAAACCAATATATAGGTTTAGTCTTGAGCGTAATCCTCCAGTTAAGTGTTGGGCGTCATACTGTAGGAAGGATAACAGTTCACTTGAACACTTACGAAGAAAGATGACTTAGTTAACCCCAGGAATTATAAAGACGTCTAAACTTTACTAAGAAAGCTTAAGTTACATTTTCTATGAGGACGAGTCACTGGGTCACATTATTGAATTAAATGGATGAAAGAGTAAAAAAAGGGACATATAATAAATATATCCACACAAAATAGAACACGAAATAGTGGATATAAATTGCATAAGTTCAGATATAGGAAAGACCGGGGTAAATACTGGTGAATTGTGGATTTGTGGTACACTTTCCTGGGTAACATAATGGAAGTGGGATCTCGGGATTGTTTCAAGCGTAGGTTAGACATATATGAACGAGAGTGGCTAGTTATAAATCTGCCTCGTATACGCCATTGGGCCTCCTGGAACGACCAATTTGCTTGTGAAGTGTACCAGTGGTGTCTGCTCCCAGTGGTGTCTGCTNTTAAATAGTTATACCCACAAAACTGTTTTCTTATGATCAAGTTTTTATAGAAAAACGAATTGTAATTCTTAGAAGAGTAGAAACTAACGTTTCTGAAAGTATGCACATAATTCGCTTACTAAAAGTAGTTCAAGTTTCTTATATTCAAGTTTCCTTTAGAGAAAAAATATATCTTACTCTATTAAATGGGTAACTTTAGAGTTTCATCAAAGGTCACACACCATTACTCTCTAAAGAAGTAACCATATAAGAGATATTCGTCTCTTACCTTTAAGGAAATTCGAAACGTCTTGAAGCTGAGGAACATTGTCTCTCTGTAGCCACAGTTTTCTATGAGTAGAGGGAAGACAGTGTTGTGTTCCTTGCAGGCGTGGGTCTTGTAGAGCTTGGCCAGGTTCCGGAACACCACGCCCCACGTCTCCTTCTCCTCAGCCGTGTACTCCACTCGTGGGATCTCCTGATTGCTGCAACAAACATTAAATAAAAAATTCGTATATATCAGTTATATAATAATTACTCGAGACTACGTTCTCGTATAATAAATACGCAGAAATGGTTAAATAATGCGGCAGAGTTGAATGAAAGATTGGCTTTACTGACCTGACCAAATGTAAACTGTGTCAACAAAATTATTCGCACACCCTCCGTCACTATGTGATGGAGTGCGAAAAGATACGTGAATTTAGAGACAATTCTATAACCAATGTTCCAGCGATGTGTAAATATTTAATTTAAAATGATCTGCTACCAGAAATTTTAGCCAAATATCCCCAGTTTGCTAACTGTAGGTAGTAACTGAGTGATTGTAACCTATCGACCGCTGCCCACTGGATGGGGGGCGGTGTGTAGGACAAACATATAAATTGTGACACTAGCTCTCCACATATGTCAGTTGCTTAATTTAGAACCTGTACTTGAGGTCGATCTCGAACCCATTGTTGATGTGACGACTTATATTGAATTTTGTAACTAGCTCATCAAGATTGTAACTTGCTTAGCTAAATGAATTGTGGGGTTCAGTCCCTGAGCCCATTATGTGCCTCTGTAACCCTTTCCACTACCGCCCACGGGATGGGTATGGGGTGCATAATAAATGAACTAAACTAACTGTGAGGGAGTGGGAGATTGGGGTCATCACTCATCGAATAGTGTATCAGTGACGGGGCCCAGGAGCTCAAGTCGAACCTCAGTAAGCACAGAACATTTCCTCTAATGCGCTAAGTTAGGGAAGGCATCTGAAGGTGTGGTTGAGTACTCACTGCTTGTAGTGGTAGGCGATGTCAGCGAAGTACTTCCTGCGCGCCCTGTAGACGGGGTCCGTGAAGCCGGGATGGTCCGCGTCCAGCTCGGACCCGTACGACAGGATCTGGTTGGCGAAGCGGTCTAGGTCCGCGATCTTCCGGGGGAACCACGGCACGGTGCCTGGGGGGTAGTACAGGTGTGGTCAGGTGTGGCGGTGGCAGCCCGTCCTCCTAAGGTTCCCCAACGTCAAGAAACTGTCGTGCTAAAGTGCCCTTTTCCTAATCTACCAGAGGACTCAAAAGAGGAAACAGTATGTCAATTTTGAGCCGCTACCATATTCTAGTACGACGATTTTTGGCCTTAGGTAGACTATACGTCAAAATGCGACGCTCTATTAAGATGTCGGGTGTGGTCAGATGTGGGCGTGGTCAGGTGTGGGCGTGATCAGGTGTGGGCGTGGCTACCGTTACCTGTGGCAGGTGGCTACCGTTACCTGAGGGTGGAGGTGTATGGGTGAGGGTGGAGGTGTATGGGGTGAGGGTGAAAGTTTATGAGGCAGGGGGTGGAGGTGTATGGGGTGAGGGTGGAGGTGTATGGGGTGAGGGTGGAGGTGTATGGGGTGAGGGTGGAGGTGTATGAGGCAGGAGTGACAAACAAACAATAACATAAACTCACCCTTGTTGTCAAGATGGTTCCTGGAGATGACCTGGAAGTAGGAGCAGCTGGCCCTCATCTGCTCCATGGCGTTGCCGAGGTCTCCGGTGGTGGAGTCGCACTCCACCATGATCTCGTACTTGGCCTCTCGCCTCGAGGGCCTCGACTCAATGTGCAGGAGGTTGACGTTGTGTGCCTGTGTACACACCCTCACATCAGTCTGGGATACACTCCACTCAGGCGGTGTGTACCACACCCTCACATCAGTCTGGGATACACTCCATTCAGGCGGTGTGTACCACACCCTCACATCAGTCTGGGATACACTCCACTCAGGCGGTGTGTACCACACCCTCACATCAGTCTGGGATACACTCCACTCAGGCGGTGTGTACCACACCCTCACATCAGTCTGGGATACACTCCACTCAGGCGGTGTGTAGCACACTCTATTATTCTCCCTCTATAAGAACAGCTGTGTAACTAGCCTGACCTGCCCTATACGATATAGGTAACGGAAATGGAACGGTCTACCTGTTTGGCGGGTCTGGGTTCGATCCCCAATGGTCGAGGTGTGGGCCCTACCCTTCCCTCTGCTCTCACGTATGTTACTCCCAGCATAACACTCTCCACAACGACCATTCTTATATTAGTTAACTGTATCTGTCTGTCTCCTCAGTCGGTCCTCAGGCACAGTGGGCTACGTCCTCGGCTCACAACCAAAGGACCCGGGTTCAATCCCCGGGCTGGACAGAAACGGCTCGGTCCATTCCTTTTGCCGCATGCCTCTGCTCATCTATCAATTAAATAGGTTCCTGGGATTTGGACAGCTGTTGTGGGGAGCATTCTGCATCAGGTCAGCTCTTGGTCCCAAGGAACACGTCAGTACACATAAGTACAGGCTTCCTGTCCCCAAGAAGAGAATTATTCCCTAGTGTCGAGTGAGGTCCTGGGGACCTACACTGAACCCGGGTATACTGACCTGGCCTGAGTGAGGTCCTAGGGACCTACACTGAACCCCGGTACACTGACCTGGCCTCAGTGAGGTCCTGGGGACCTACAATGAACCCCGGTATACTGACCTGGCCTGAGTGAGGTCCTAGGGACCTACACTGAGCCCCGGTATACTGACCTGGCCTCAGTGAGGTCCTGGGGACCTACAATGAACCCCGGTATACTGACCTGGCCTGAGTGAGGTCCTGGGGACCTACACTGAACCCCGGTATACTGACCTGGCCTGAGTGAGGTCCTAGGGACCTACACTGAACCCCGGTATACTGACCTGGCCTGAGTGAGGTCCTAGGGACCTACACTGAACCCCGGTATACTGACCTGGCCTGAGTGAGGTCCTAGGGACCTACACTGAACCCCGGTATACTGACCTGGCCAGAGTGAGGTCCTGGGGACCTACACTGAACCCCGGTATACTGACCTGGCCTGAGTGAGGTCCTAGGGACTTACACTGAACCCCGGTATACTGACCTGGCCTGAGTGAGGTCCTGGGGACCTACAATGAACCCCGGTATACTGACCTGGCCTGAGTGAGGTCCTAGGGACCTACACTGAACCCCGGTATACTAACCTGGCCTGAGTGAGGTCCTGGGGACCTACACTGAACCCCGGTATACTGACCTGGCCTGAGTGAGGTCCTAGGGACCTACACTGAACCCCGGTATACTGACCTGGCCTGAGTGAGGTCCTGGGGACCTACACTGAACCCCGGTATACTGACCTGGCCTGAGTGAGGTCCTGGGGACTTACACTGAACCCCGGTATACTGACCTGGCCTGAGTGAGGTCCTAGGGACTTACACTGAACCCCGGTATACTGACCTGGCCTGAGTGAGGTCCTGGGGACTTACACTGAACCCCGGTATACTGACTTGGCCTGAGTGAGGTCCTAGGGACTTACACTGAACCCCGGAATACTGACCTGGCCTGAGTGAGGTCCTGGGGACCTACACTGAACCCCGGTATACTGACCTGGAAGATCTTGAGAGCGTTGGCAAGGGCCCCGACCTCCTCGGCCATGGAGAAGATGATAGTGGTGCTCTTGGGCTCCTCCTCGCCCTCCAGGATGTACTGGCCGCCCTCCATCAGTGTCGGGTGCTGCACGGGACCAATACAACACATTCTTAATGACACGCGGACGCTAGAAATGTTCTCTGTTGTGTTATCTGTGTTAAGTCTGACCTTCGGCTGAACATATTAACATCTGACACTTATCATTACCCAGTGTTCACTTGTGTTCACCATAAGACTAAGTTGAGCGTCAAGTTCCTTCAATGTTCAGGTCGGAAGAAAAAGATAACAAATGAACACAAGAACCGTATTGATGACCAAACAACACATCAGAAGATGAAGAGACGACGACGTTTCGGTCCATCTTGGACCAATATCAAGACACACCAGTTGATAATGGTCCACGACGGACCGAAAACAGTGCAAACTGGAACTAGCAGGTCCATTGTCCACTATAATGAAAAGTGTCAAGTAACAACACGTGTGTGGGGCAAGTAACAACACGTGTGTGGGGCAAGTAACAACACGTGTGTGGGGCAAGTAACAACACGTGTGTGGGGCAAGTAACAACACGTGTGTGGGGCAAGTAACAACACGTGTGTGGGGCAAGTAACAACATGTGTGTGTGTGGGACAAGTAACAACACGTGTGTGTGACAAGTAACAACACGTGTGTGGGACAAGTAACAACACGTGTGTGGGGCAAGTAACAACATGTGTGTGTGTGGGACAAGTAACAACACGTGTGTGGGGCAAGTGACAACACGTGTGTGGGGCAAGTAACAACACGTGTGTGTGACAAGTAACAACATGTGTGTGGGACAAGTAACAACATGTGTGTGTGGCAAGTAACAACATGTGTGTGGGGCAAGTAACAACACGTGTGTGTGGCAAGTAACAACACGTGTGTGGGACAAGTAACAACACGTGTGTGGGGCAAGTGACAACACGTGTGTGGGGCAAGTAACAACACGTGTGTGTGACAAGTAACAACATGTGTGTGGGACAAGTAACAACATGTGTGTGGGACAAGTAACAACATGTGTGTGTGGCAAGTAACAACATGTGTGTGTGGGGCAAGTAACAACACGTGTGTGTGGCAAGTAACAACACGTGTGTGGGACAAGTAACAACACGTGTGTGGGGCAAGTAACAACATGTGTGTGGGGCAAGTAACAACACGTGTGTGTGGGACAAGTAACAACACGTGTGTGTGGGGCAAGTAACAACACGTGTGTGTGGCAAGTAACAACATGTGTGTGGGACAAGTAACAACACGTGTGTGGGGCAAGTAACAACATGTGTGTGGGGCAAGTAACAACACGTGTGTGTGGGACAAGTAACAACACGTGTGTGTGGGGCAAGTGACAACATGTGTGTGGGGCAAGTAACAACACGTGTGTGGGGCAAGTAACAACACATGTGTGGGGCAAGTAACAACACGTGTGTGGGACAAGTAACAACACGTGTGTGTTGGACAAGTAACAACACGTGTGTGGGACAAGTAACAACACGTGTGTGGGACAAGTAACAACACGTGTGTGTGACAAGTAACAACACATGTGTGGGACAAGTAACAACACGTGTGTGGGGCAAGTAACAACATGTGTGTGGGGCAAGTAACAACACGTGTGTGTGACAAGTAACAACACATGTGTGGGACAAGTAACAACACGTGTGTGTGACAAGTAACAACACATGTGTGGGACAAGTAACAACACGTGTGTGGGACAAGTAACAACACGTGTGTGGGGCAAGTAACAACACGTGTGTGGGACAAGTAACAACACGTGTGTGTGGGACAAGTAACAACACGTGTGTGGGGCAAGTAACAACATGTGTGTGGGGCAAGTGACAACACGTGTGTGGGACAAGTAACAACACGTGTGTGGGGCAAGTGACAACACGTGTGTGTGACAAGTAACAACACGTGTGTGGGGCAAGTAACAACATGTGTGTGGGACAAGTAACAACACGTGTGTGGGGCAAGTAACAACACGTGTGTGGGGCAAGTAACAACACGTGTGTGGGGCAAGTAACAACACGTGTGTGGGGCAAGTAACAACACGTGTGTGGGGCAAGTAACAACACGTGTGTGGGGCAAGTAACAACACATGTGTGTGGGACAAGTAACAACACGTGTGTGGGGCAAGTAACAACACGTGTGTGGGGCAAGTAACAACACGTGTGTGGGACAAGTAACAACATGTGTGTGGGGCAAGTAACAACACGTGTGTGGGGCAAGTAACAACACATGTGTGTGGGACAAGTAACAACACGTGTGTGGGGCAAGTAACAACACGTGTGTGGGACAAGTAACAACACGTGTGTGTGGGACAAGTGACAACATGTGTGTGGGACAAGTAACAACATGTGTGTGGGGCAAGTGACAACATGTGTGTGGGACAAGTAACAACATGTGTGTGTGTGGGGCAAGTAACAACACATGTGTGTGGGGCAAGTAACAACATGTGTGTGGGACAAGTAACAACACGTGTGTGTGACAAGTAACAACATGTGTGTGTGGGACAAGTGACAACATGTGTGTGGGACAAGTAACAACACGTGTGTGTGACAAGTAACAACATGTGTGTGGGACAAGTAACAACATGTGTGTGGGACAAGTAACAACATGTGTGTGTGGGACAAGTAACAACATGTGTGTGTGGGACAAGTAACAACATGTGTGTGTGGGACAAGTGACAACATGTGTGTGTGGGACAAGTAACAACACGTGTGTGTGACAAGTAACAACATGTGTGTGGGACAAGTAACAACATGTGTGTGGGACAAGTAACAACATGTGTGTGTGGGACAAGTAACAACATGTGTGTGGGACAAGTAACAACATGTGTGTGTGGGACAAGTAACAACATGTGTGTGGGACAAGTGACAACATGTGTGTGGGACAAGTAACAACACGTGTGTGTGACAAGTAACAACACGTGTGTGGGACAAGTAACAACATGTGTGTGTGGGACAAGTAACAACATGTGTGTGTGTGGGACAAGTAACAACACGTGTGTGGGACAAGTAACAACATGTGTGTGGGACAAGTAACAACATGTGTGTGTGTGGGACAAGTAACAACATGTGTGTGTGTGGGACAAGTAACAACACGTGTGTGGGACAAGTAACAACATGTGTGTGGGACAAGTAACAACATGTGTGTGGAACAAGTAACAACATGTGTGTGTGGGACAAGTAACAACACGTGTGTGTGGGGCAAGTAACAACATGTGTGTGGGGCAAGTAACAACATGTGTGTGGGGCAAGTAACAAAGTCAGTAGACTAACAGATGTTGTCACAGCTCGTATAAGACTTGGCTACAAGTATCTCTGGCAGTTCGGCTTGTATAGGGATCTAGATGAAGTAAAGTGTAAAGTGTGTGGACAAAGACAGGGACACACACTCAACACTATATCTTGGATTGTAGTAAAATAATCAAAGATACATTTAGAGGTAAATCTAAGCTCACTCTGTATGATATGGCAAACCATCTTATTACCATGGATAATTACCTGAAATCCTTGCACTGTATCCACATTTCGCTTCCAGTAGATGAACGACATATGAGATTCAGAAACAAGTAGTGTATTGTGAGGACTAACAATAAACAGAAGCTCCCCTATGACTCTGTAATGTCCCCATTGGTCAAACTATTATGTATTAGTGATAAGACCTACCATTAATGTATGATGACTTACTGTAAATATGTAGCTCTTGTAATAGCACTTTCTCTGTAACTAGCTGACGTTGTAACTATAAGGTGTGAAGGATGAAATTGTTTATGAAATAATCTAAGATGAGGTCTGATAAAGACCTTTTGTGCCCTCTGTAATGCTTTTTGCGCTACCGCTCACAGGATGGGTATGGGGTGCACAATAAACTAGCCGTCGTCGGCGGCAACTATAGAAAACAATCGCAGTTTCTCCATCTTCTGGTGCGTGGTTTGGTCAATATATCTTCAGCCCCGTTATTGTGACTCATCGTCTGCCTGCACCTTATTCCAGTGGTCTCCAGTGTCACCAAAGTTCACCAGCGTCATTGTCAGCCTACAGTGGCACTGTTGACCTCTAGTGTGGCCAGAGGTCACTTGTGGTCACCAGTGCCTCACGAGGTCACTACTGAGCACCACCTTCACCTCTGCAGAGGTGGGGTACGTGCCCAAGACACAGCAAGCATTTCCTCTCTGGATCGCGCCACTGAGGCACCGGACTAGAAAACTGGCTGCTCTTGGGTCTCTGGTTTACCAAACGCGTTCCTCACCCACCTCATTATTAAGTGCGCACTTGCCTCAGGAGCCAAGGGTCTACGAGTCTATGGGCACGAACCTGTAGCAATGTCCTTGGTCCCTGTTTGTACACGTTTTCAAGTTCTTACTAAAGACGGCAACCAAGCTGTTACTGACACACTGTATGTAGAGAGGTGGCAATGACTCCACTCTCACACTGAGGGACGGTTGCACACTTGCAGCCCCTGCAACAATGACAGCGACTCATGAACCACTGACAAAGTAATAACGCTTCCACTGCCAACAACATAAATAAGAATCAAAGTTTTAGAAGCAAAACAGAAGTACGAAAAGCAATATAACCTGAAAATGAGCGTCAGATTACACAGGTTCCCTTGATAACGGTGCCAGCGGTGCCAGCGGCGGTGTCGGTGTGGACCAAAGACTAAGGTGCCGTGACAGCTCCACCCTCGTATATATACAGAGAGGCGCGCGCCGTCCTGGCGTCGACCTTGGCGCGCGGCGACGGCTCACCGCGGGAAACAATATTCCCCCATCGTCATGTTTCCTTCCCCAGACACCACAGTCCTCTTGCTCACGGCATCACGCGTCGGCTATAACTGCCTCACAACCTGGTCCACATTGTACACTACAACAACAGATGATAATAATGGGTTACTGAGGAGGACTGAGCCCAACTGAACAGCTTGGGCACTCACGCCAAAAGTTACGTCAGACGAGCGGTTATTGCAAGACAATGACGGTCGCCTCACGCGCCCAAGGACGTGCTTGTGCTCACTAGAACAAGGTGCCACTAACAACAAGGTGCCATTAACAACATGGTGCCACTAACAACATGGTGCCACTAACAACAAGGTGCCACTAACAACATGGTGCCACTAACAACATGTGCCACTAACAACAAGGTGCCACTAACAACATGGTGCCACTAACACAATGTGCACTAACAACAAGGTGCCACTCTACAACAAGGTGCCACTAACAACATGGTGCCACTAACAACATGGTGCCACTAACAACATGGTGCCCTAACAACAAGGTGCCACTAACAATGGTGCCACTAACAACAAGGTGCCACTAACAACATGGTGCCACTAACAACATGGTGCCACTAACAACATGGTGCCACTAACACAAGGTGCCACTAACAACATGGTGCCACTAAACAACAAGGTGCCACTAACAACTGGTGCCACTAANAGCAAACACAATACGCCTCCCAAAGTAACATGACGTCATCCGGAACAGGTTTATTTAACCGTACGAGGATCAGGCTCAACTCCAGCACACCCACACCTAAACACAGAGCCCGCTGAACCAGATGGAAGAAGGGCACCATGGAACAGGATGCACACAGTCAACAATGTCAAACCGCAAAGGATTCTGAGCATCATGCGCCACGCCGGAGGCCAAGACGAGAGGAGGGGCTCCTTCCCACGGGGCCGGGCAATGGGCAGCGCACTGGGAGCCTCCTCGGCTGCCACACAAGGCCCCGCGTCAACCACCGGACGTTGCACCTGCAGGGACCCCCCATGCTTGGCATCCTTCTTCAGCACCAGCTTAAGGCCTCGTCTCTCACCAGAACCCTCACCATCAACGTCCGTAGGAGCGACCACCCCCCACTGCGGAGAACCTTCTGCAGGAGAAAAAACAGGAGGTAAATCATACGCACAACCATTGTCAACAGCAGGCACATGGACGTCAGCAACCACCAGCGACGTAGAGCGCAAAGCACCCAGAACCGCCACATCATCACCCGAAGCTCCACCGGCGTCGAAGTCCTCCACATCAGCCCAAGCAGTAGAAGAACGCCTGGAACGCTTGGGCACCGGCCGCACATCCTCACAGCCGGAGGCGGACCCAGAACCACGGGCTTCACAAGCCGTGCGAACCGACGCCCGGCGCAATACGGCAGCAGCCTCAACCACAGGGGAAACCGGGCCGCACACAACAGGACGCTCCGCAGCCCCCCCAGCACCCAGCACAGCCGTAACACCTGGCGAGGGCGCAGGGCCAGGCGCATCAGCAGGAGACGAGGAAGATGAAGACGACTCGCAGAGACTATCCGGAAGACCCTCGGGAGCAACTGGCACAGCGAATTGACCAGCGACAGGAGCCACCGTAACACCCGGAGGAGGGACAGCAACCACCGGGGGCATGGCAGGCGACGCAGGGGGGCGCCACATCAGCAGCGAACGAGACCTGCCCCTCTTCATCTCCGGAATCCACGCCCTGAGGGAGCGGCGGGAAATCCTCTTCCCGGAACAAGTTGACAAGTGCAGCAGGGGCCCTCAGAGCACCCGGCAGCCTGATGCCCTTACTGGCCACATCGGAAACAGGTACGGGCCTGCCAGGCATAACACACCCGAACGTAGTAACCCAGCAGCCGGACAGAAGATGGGATATCCGACTGCAGGCGCATACCTAAGGTACGGATGTTCATCCGCCTCCCAGCATACTTCCCCGAGGAAAGCGTGTTCACCCGCACACTGATGACTGCACCATACCTCCCGAAGTAGCGCCGGAGAAGGTCTTCAGGGAACTCCAGGGGGCGCACCGTGTATACTGACATAAGTCAGGGCACCACTGCGGTCCGAGACCTCAACAGAGCCGGCGCCATCTGGCAACGGCAACGAACGCCCTTCGTATCGACGGTGGAAGTCCCGATACTCCGCCTCCCTCACGAACTTGATAATCACCCGGTGGGCCTAACAAGCTCAACTCCGTAGACAGCTTCCACAGGGACACGAAGCATGTCACACATCACCAACTCAATGGCTGGATAACCAGCCTTACACGAGAACTCCAGTCCCACGGAATTCACACGCAGAACAGGAGGAATGTGAAGGTCCCCCCATGTCAGGACCGCCACGTCAGCACGCAGCCAGGCAGGCAACAACACTGGGAGGGCAGAGACGCCCACACCACCTGGCGACCAAAATGGGCAAACAACCCCAGCAGTCACGGAAGCCGGGACACGTCCTCACTCTACGGCTGCTCAGGGTGGACTCTTATTAAGTGACATTGTTTCACTCCTGCTGTTATCTTCAGGGGACTGAAACACTTCTTGGTGGAATGTTTCACTCTGTGGGAAGGGAAGCGAACTCTCAGGGAAAAGCGCCAAGCCATTACGACTATATAGCACTAGGAAGGGGTCAGGATAAGGATTTAGGATGGGACGGGTGGAAGGAATGGTGTCCAACCACTTGGACGGTCGCGGATTGAAAGCCGACCTGCAAGAAGCGAGACCGTCGCCCTACCGTCCAATCCAAGTGGTTGGGCTCAGGGAGCACCCTACTACTGACTTGGAGACTGAGCTTCTCCAGCTTGAGTAGTCCTCAAGGCGTCCATCACCGTGCCTCAGACCCCACAGAGACGCACCAGCCGGCTGCCGGGCGCTAGTAACTGCTCTGTGTGGGAATCACCAAGTACAGCCTCACACACTCTCCTCACCAAGTACAGCCTCACACACTCTCCTCACCAAGTACAGCCTCACACACTCTCCTCACCAAGTACAGCCTCACACACTCTCCTCACCAAGTACAGCCTCACACACTCTCCTCACCAAGTACAGCCTCATACACTCTCCTCACCAAGTACAGTCTCACACACTCTCCTCACCAAGTACAGCCTCACACACTCTCCTCACCAAGTACAGCCTCACACACTCTCCTCACCAAGTACAGCCTCACACACTCTCCTCACCAAGTACAGCCTCACACACTCTCCTCACCAAGTACAGTCTCACACACTCTCCTCACCAAGTACAGCCTCACACACTCTCCTCACCAAGTACAGTCTCACACACTCTCCTCACCAAGTACAGCCTCACACACTCTCCTCACCAAGTACAGTCTCACACACTCTCCTCACCAAGTACAGCCTCACACACTCCTCACCAGAGGGCGGGTAGACTCCAGGGGTCACTGCACCTCTACCCTGGGAGCTCCCTACACCTCTATACCATCCTTCAGGGCCGGATTAAGGCTTGGGCCCACATTAGGGCCGCAGCCCAGGGCCAGACCGGCTGTGATTTACAGTAACTAACACATCAATTTACTGATGTTTTGGAGAAATTTCTTTTAAAGAAATTAGGCAAAGCAAATCTTTTCACATTAATTATTCTTAACCTTAAACAAATAAATTAGATTTTCCTTAACTTTTGTTTTTGAAAATATTTCTGGGGCCTTCAGTACCTGCACCCGGGCTCCTGACCTCCTCTGAAACTCTGCAAGAAGCCTCCATTGTAGTTCCTGTACCACTAATAAAAGCTCTTCTCTGCAATTCCTGTTCCACATAAGAAACAAATTTGACCTGCAAGTCTTACACAAAGTCTATGAGAATATACCAAGATATTCAGTAACCAGAGAAGTCACTTGGTGAAATTAGGTAATATTCACTTTACTTTATGTGCTGTGGAAGGTCTAACTTGAAGTAGTAATTGCAATTCAACCCCACTCATCTCAAAGTAAGTGAGGTGACGACACTTCTAAACGTTCAGTCAAGTTGTTGTGTCTTGCGTCCTGCATTACAGAGCTGCGTGATGTATCTATCAGGAAATAATAAAGCCATGGTGTGGGATCGAACTTCCGTACCTAGGCCGACTAAGGTTTTTTTTGTAGGAGTCGAGAGACGGGGGTTGGATCCCACCGCACGACTTCAATGTTATCTGAGAAGAACTTTATATTAATCCTAATTTAGGAACACGTTGAGTGGTGGCGAGAGGCAAGAGCAACACATTATGTGGAAGGAAATTAAACGTATTTTACTGATACATGTTTTATTATCAAGAAAATAATATAATTTCTACAACACTAATTGCATAATGATATGAGCAATATTGCAGGACCACAGCCGGCCTGTTGCAGCAGACGATCATAGTGAGAAATATCATGAGGACTGATGGTGAGAAGCCTGTCCCTGTGGGGCGACCCAGCACGGCGCCCTCACACTCTATACACTTATGTTAGTAGCTTATGTTATATATGCTTTCTCAAAGCTCAAGTTATGGGAAATATGAAGGACAGATCAGAGGAGAGTGGTGGTTCAGCATCACTTGGACACAGACTCATCAACACCTCGCCTCCGATGTAACCGGAGAGGTTCATACACGAGTACACACTGTAGGGAGGGTGAGTAGCAGAGGTCGTTCTGCGTGGAACACTTATCACAGGAGATGGAGGGGGTGAAGGGGGGTGGGGGGTGTCTTGGGTCTTGAGGGTCTTACGAATGGGTGTTCTGGAGGCCTAACTTTTTTCTGAAAAGCTTATTTACTTTTCAGAGCACTTCAGCGCCCGCGAACACCAGAACCTGCCTCACCCAGGCACCACACCTGCCTCACACCACCCTGCACACACAACCAATCAGAGAATGACTTACACATTAAAAACAAAACTTAAAACTAACAACGTATGGCAACGAGACCGTCCAAGACACACACCAAGCCAGAGGAGGCAGCAGTAGGAGGTCTAGGTGAGCTTGACCAGGGCGTCCATCAGGACCTGCATGTCGCAGTTGATCTCCCGCACCAGGGCCTTGATCTGGGGCTTGGAGTTGAGCAGCTCCACGGACTGCGTGTACGGGTTGTAGCGCACCGAGAACGGCCGGGGGATCGTCGTGGCGAATTGTCTGCAACGGGACACACCAACCACATTAGTGTATCGCTAGAGCGGTATACCTGAAAGGAACTTGTATATGTAACAGATTTAAACGTATAAAGTCATATACTACGCATGTGTGTGATTGACTTACGCGCGTGCTTTTACGAGCGCACTCGCGTGCTGTTACGTCTCAACGTTTCATGAATTGTCAACTAAGAAACAATGTCCTCCTGGTTATTAAAGCCGTGATGGTGAATTAACAACCTACAACTTCAACAACTTAATCAATACTTACATATGTTCTAACTTACAAGTTTTCTTAATAGTTCTGAACTCTATCCTGTAAGACCCCCACTGAACGCCAGAGTGCAGATACTCTGTGAACGCTATCATATAAGACCCCCACTGAACGCCAGGAGTGTAGGTACTCTGTGAATGCTATCATATAAGACCCCCACTGAACGCCAGAGTGCAGGTACTCTGTGAATGCTATCATATAAGACCCCCACTGAACGCCAGGAGTGTAGGTACTCTGTGAAAGCTATCATATAAGACCCCCCACTGAACGCCTGGAGTGTAGGTACTCTGTGGATGCTATCATATAAGACCCCCCACTGAACGCCAGGAGTGTAGGTACTCTGTGGATGCTATCATATAAGACCCCCACTGAACGCCAGGAGTGTAGGTACTCATGTACTCACATCATCTTCTGCTTGGCGTCCTCAAAGCTCTCGGCCACGTAGTACACAGGCTGGTACTCTGTTATGGGGTATTTCTGCTCACACGTCTTGGAGGGGTCGAAGGTCCTCAGCTCCGGCTGGTCACTGAGGCAGTACTCAAGCTCCCCGAACGATGACAAGAGACCCGCTCCAAACGCCTTGTTTTCACCGTTTTGGCGACAGATGCCGTACTCGACGGTGAACCAGTAGCACTGTGGAGAAAATGTATTATAAATTGCTAGGAAAGTAAGTGCATATTTACATAGTAAACCAATTGATAAGTCAGCCAACACTCTGAATACTTGGAATACAATACCCTGAATATTGGGTTAGAGTTCACACTAGAGGCCAGGTTAGCTTAGGTCACCATAGGTTAGGTTAGGTCACCATAGGTTAGCTTAGGTCACCATAGGTTAGGTTAGGTCACCATAGGTTAGCTTAGGTCACCATAGGTTAGGTTAGGTCACCATAGGTTTGGTTAGGTCACGAAAGATTGGATCAGGTTATAATTGGTCTCGCCACGTCAAGCCAGATTAAATTAGGTAAGGCTAGAAAAAGACAGATTAGATCGGGTGAGGTCAGGTCACGTTAGGTTAGGGCACGTGATTCTAGGTTAGGCTCAAATGCTGAGCCACTTATTGTTAAGTGTGGCCTAGCACACTTAGATACTGTCAACATGTTCGGCGCTGCTACCGTGAACCTCAAATACCACACATAACCTCATCACATCACCACGATGTATTGCTCAGAGAATCCTTAGACCAGGACTGGAATCGAACCAGTTTTAGGCGCGCCTTGACACCTGGACGACGACATGCTACAAGTAACCCTCCTCCATTACATTATCTGAACCAGTACAATAATCTACCAGTGGGGTGAGCAAGGGATGGGGGAGGAACTTTGATAAACCGCAGGCATCCTGTCCTCATAGGTACCACTAGTGTTAGTGGCTTTCGGGTAAACTCAGGTAAACTCACCGTGGCCAGCTTCTCGATGAACTCGTCCGGAGCGCCGAGGGACGCCAGGCCGATCTCCTGAGAGAACTGGGCGAAGGCCGGGTCGGCCAGGAGGGGCGCGTGGCCCAGTAACTCGTGGCAGATATCCGGCTCCGGGGTGTAGAGCGGCTTGCTGGGGTGCCGGATGTACTGCGTCGAGTGGAAGACCCGGAAGGCCAGACCTGCCAGGAAGTCTCGAGACGACAGCAGGCCGGCTACAGGCCGCAAGGTGAACCCGGTACAGTCTAGGGGGGGTGAGGGTGTGGTCAGTCAACCTCTGGACGCTTGTTAACGTCATTTCTAAAGCATATTGGCCAATTAACCAGCAAGTATACTTCAGCTTTAACCATTAGTCAAGACTAAAGCACACTGTCAATCTATAGCCATCGAGAATACATTTTACGTTGAGTATTTCTTGATATCCTAATCTATACGACGCAGTTCAAATATATGTATATGTATAATCCAAGCTAGATATGGTTTAAATAATACAATTCTTATTTTAAAGCTTAATGGTATTAATTGAAGAAAATACTGCATATTCTAAATTAATCTAACTAGAAAATATTATTAAATAAAGTTCATTAACTATATGCATATACTTACAATTAATATTACAGATAATTGTTAACGTGTGAAGAAATTTATATTTTATTAAATAGTTATCCCCACAAAACTGTTTTCTTATAATCAAGTTTTTCATAGAAAACGTAATTATAAATATCTTTAGAAGAGTAACTAACGTTTCTGAAAGTATGCACATAATTCGCGTGCTAAAGAAGTAGTTCAAGTTTCTTATATTCAAGTTTCCTTCAGAGAAAAAATATATCTTACTCTATTAAAATGGGTAACTTTAGAGTTTCATCAAAGGTCACACACCATTTACTCTCTAAAGAAGTAACCATATAAGAGATATTCGTCTCTTACCTTTAAGGAAATTCGAAACGTCTTGAAGCTGAGGAACATTGTCCTCTCTGTAGCCACAGTTTTCTATGAGTAGAGGGAAGACAGTGTTGTGTTCCTTGCAGGCGTGGGTCTTGTAGAGCTTGGCCAGGTTCCGGAACACCACGCCCCACGTCTCCTTCTCCTCAGCCGTGTACTCCACTCGTGGGATCTCCTGATTGCTGCAAACAAACATTAAATAAAAATTAGTATATATCAGTTATATAATAATTACTCGAGGCTACGTTCTCGTATAATAAACACGCAGAAATGGTTAAATTATGCGGCAGAGATGAATGAAACAATGGCTTCACTGACCTGACCAAATGTAAACTGTTTCAACAAAATTATTCGCACACCCTCCGTCACTATGTGATGGAGTGCGAAAAGATACGTGAATTCAGAGACAATTCTATAACCAATGTTCCAGCTATGTGTAAATATTTAATTTAAAATGATCTGCTACCAGAAATTTTAGCCAAATATCCCCAGTTTGCTAACTGTAGGTAGTAACTGAGTGATTGTAACCTATCCACCGCTGCCCACTGGATGGGAGGCGGTGTGCAGGACAAACATATAAATTTTGACACTAGCTCTCCACATATGTCAGTTGCTTAATTTAGAACCTGTACTTGTGGTCGATCTCGAACCCATTGTTGATGTGACGACTTATATTGAATTTTGTAACTAGCTCATCAAGATTGTAACTTGCTTAGCTGAATGAATTGTGGGGTTCAGTCCCTGAGCCCATTATGTGCCTCTGTAACCCTTTCCACTACCGCCCACGGGATGGGTATGGGGTGCATAATAAATGAACTAAACTAACTGTGAGGGAGTGGGAGATTGGGGTCATCACTCATCGAATAGTGTATCAGTGACGGGGCCCAGGAGCTCAAGTCGAACCTCAGTAAGCACAGACCATTTCCTCTAATGCGCTAAGTTAGGGAAGGCATCTGAAGGTGTGGTTGAGTACTCACTGCTTGTAGTGGTAGGCGATGTCAGCGAAGTACTTCCTGCGCGCCCTGTAGACGGGGTCCGTGAAGCCGGGATGGTCCGCGTCCAGCTCGGACCCGTACGACAGGATCTGGTTGGCGAAGCGGTCTAGGTCCGCGATCTTCCGGGGGAACCACGGCACGGTGCCTGGGGGGTAGTACAGGTGTGGTCAGGTGTGGCGGTGGCAGCCCGTCCTCCTAAGGTTCCCCAACGTCAAGAAACTGTCGTGCTAAAGTGCCCTTTTCCTAATCTACCAGAGGACTCAAAAGAGGAAACAGTATGTCAATTTTGAGCCGCTACCATATTCTAGTACGACGATTTTTGGCCTTAGGTAGACTATACGTCAAAATGCGACGCTCTATTAAGATGTCGGGTGTGGTCAGATGTGGGCGTGGTCAGGTGTGGGCGTGATCAGGTGTGGGCGTGGCTACCGTTACCTGTGGCAGGTGGCTACCGTTACCTGAGGGTGGAGGTGTATGGGTGAGGGTGGAGGTGTATGGGTGAGGGTGGAGGTGTATGAGGCAGGAGTGACAAACAAACAATAACATAAACTCACCCTTGTTGTCAAGATGGTTCCTGGAGATGACCTGGAAGTAGGAGCAGCTGGCCCTCATCTGCTCCATGGCGTTGCCGAGGTCTCCGGTGGTGGAGTCGCACTCCACCATGATCTCGTACTTGGCCTCTCGCCTCGAGGGCCTCGACTCAATGTGCAGGAGGTTGACGTTGTGTGCCTGTGTACACACCCTCACATCAGTCTGGGATACACTCCACTCAGGCGGTGTGTACCACACCCTCACATCAGTCTGGGATACACTCCACTCAGTCGGTGTGTACCACACCCTCACATCAGTCTGGGATACACTCCACTCAGGCGGTGTGTACCACACCCTCACATCAGTCTGGGATACACTCCACTCAGGCGGTGTGTACCACACCCTCACATCAGTCTGGGATACACTCCACTCAGGCGGTGTGTACCACACCCTCACATCAGTCTGGGATACACTCCACTCAGGCGGTGTGTACCACACCCTCACATCAGTCTGGGATACACTCCACTCAGGCGGTGTGTACCACACCCTCACATCAGTCTGGGATACACTCCACTCAGGCGGTGTGTACACACCCTCACATCAGTCTGGGATACACTCCACTCAGGCGGGGTGTACACACCCTCACATCAGTCTGGGATACACTCCACTCAGGCGGTGTGTACACACCCTCACATCAGTCTGAAATACACTCCACTCAGGCGGTGTGTACACACCCTCACATCAGTCTGGGATACACTCCACTCAGGCGGTGTGTACACACCCTCACATCAGTCTGGGATACACTCCACTCAGGCGGTGTGTACACACCCTCACATCAGTCTGAAATACACTCCACTCAGGCGGTGTGTACACACCCTCACATCAGTCTGGGATACACTCCACTCAGGCGGTGTGTAGCACACTCTATTATTCTCCCTCTATAAGAACAGCTGTGTAACTAGCCTGACCTGCCCTATACGATATAGGTAACGGAAATGGAACGGTCTACCTGTTTGGCGGGTCTGGGTTCGATCCCCAATGGTCGAGGTGTGGGCCCTACCCTTCCCTCTGCTCTCACGTAGTTACTCCCAGCTTAACACTCTCCACAACGACCATTCTTATATTTAGTTAACTGTATCTGTCTGTCTCCTCAGTCGGTCCTCAGGCACAGTGGGCTACGTCCTCGGCTCACAACCAAAGGACCCGGGTTCAATCCCCGGCTGGACAGAAACGGCTCGGTCCATTCCTTTTACCGTTGCCTCTGCTCATCTATCAATTAAATAGGTTCCTGGGATTTGGACAGCTGTTGTTGGGAGCATTCTGCATCAGGTCAGCTCTTGGTCCAAGGAACACGTCAGTACACATAAGTACAGGCTTCCTGTCCCCAAGAAGAGAATTATTCCCTAGTGTCGAGTGAGGTCCTGGGGACCTACACTGAACCCCGGTATACTGACCTGGCCTGAGTGAGGTCCTGGGGACCTACACTGAGCCCCGGTATACTGACCTGGCCTGAGTGAGGTCCTAGGGACCTACACTGAACCCCGGTATACTGACCTGGCCTGAGTGAGGTCCTGGGGACCTACACTGAACCCCGGTATACTGACCTGGCCTGAGTGAGGTCCTAGGGACTTACACTGAACCCCGGTATACTGACCTGGCCTGAGTGAGGTCCTAGGGACCTACACTGAGCCCCGGTATACTGACCTGGCCTGAGTGAGGTCCTAGGGACCTACACTGAGCCCCGGTATACTGACCTGGCCTGAGTGAGGTCCTAGGGACCTACCTGAGCCCCGGTATACTGACCTGGGCCTGAGTGAGGTCCTAGGGACCTACACTGAACCTCGGTATACTGACCTGGCCTGAGTGAGGTCCTAGACCTACCTGAACCCCGGTATACTGACCTGGCCTGAGTGAGGTCCTGGGGACCTCACTGAACCCCGGTATACTGACCTGGCCTTAGTGAGGTCCTGGGACCTACACTGACCCCGGTATACTGACCTGGCCTGAGTGAGGTCCTGGGGACCTACACTGAACCCCGGTATACTGACCTGGCCTGAGTGAGGTCCTGGGTACCTACACTGACCCCGGTATACTGACCTGGCCTGAGTGAGGTCCTAGGACCTACACTGAACCCCGGTATACTGACCTGGCCTGAGTGAGGTCCTGGTGACCTACACTGAACCCCGGTATACTGACCTGGCCTGAGTGAGGTCCTGGGGACCTACACTGACCCCGGTATACTGACGTGGCCTGAGTGAGGTCCTAGGGACCTACACTGAGCCCCGGTATACTGACCTGGCCTGAGTGAGGTCCTAGGGACCTACACTGAACCCCGTTATACTGACCTGGCCTGAGTGAGGTCCTGGGGGACCTACACTGAACCCCGGTATACTGACCTGGCCTGAGTGAGGTCCTGGGACCTACACTGAACCCCGGTATACTGACTTGGCCTGAGTGAGGTCCTAGGGACTTACACTGAACCCCGGTATACTGACCTGGCCTGATGAGATCCTAGGGACTTACACTGAACCCCGTATACTGACCTAGCCTGAGTGAGGTCCTGGGGACCTACACTGAACCCCGTATACTGACCTGGCCTGAGTGAGGTCCTAGGGACTTACACTGAACCCCGGTATACTGACCTGGAAGATCTTGAGAGCGTTGGCAAGGGCCCCGACCTCCTCGGCCATGGAGAAGATAATAGTGGTGCTCTTGGGCTCCTCCTCGCCCTCCAGGATGTACTGGGCCGCCCTCCATCAGTGTCGGGTGCTGCACGGGACCAATACAACACATTCTTAATGACACGTGCACGCTAGAAATGTTCTCTGTTGTGTTATCTGTGTTAAGTCTGACCTTCGGCTGAACATATTAACATCTGACACTTATCATTACCCAGTGTTCACTTGTGTTCACCATAAGACTAAGTTGAGCGTCAAGTTCTTTCAATGTTCAGGTCGTTTAGTTAGTTAGTTTAGTTCATTTATTATGCACCCCATACCCATCTTGTGGGCGGTAGTGGAAAGGGTTACAGAGGCACATAATGGGCTCAGGGACTGAACCCCACAATTCATTTAGCTAAGCAAGTTACAATCTTGATGAGCTAGTTACAAAATTCAATATAAGTCGTCACATCAACAATGGGTTCGAGATCGACCTCAAGTACAGGTTCTAAATTAAGCAGCTGACATGTGAAGAGCTAGTGTCACAATTTATATGTTTGTCCTGCACACCGCCCCCCATCCAGTGGGCAGCGGTGGATAGGTTACAATCACTCAGTTACTACCTACAGTTAGCAAACTGGGGATATTTGGCTAAAATTTCTGGTAGCAGATCATTTTGAATGAAATATTTACACATCGCTGGAACATTGGTTATAGAATTGTCTCTAAATTCACGTATCTTTTCGCACTCCATCACATAGTGACGGAGGGTGTGCGAATAATTTTGTTGACACAGTTTACATTTGGTCAGGTCTACATCGGCAGATAATGAATCAGGTCGGAAAAACAAGATAACAAATGAACACAAGAACCGTATTGATGACCAAACAACACATCAGAAGATGAAGAGACCACGACGTTTCGGTCCATCTTGGACCAATATCAAGACACACCAGTTGATAATGGTCCACGACGGACCGAAAATAGTGCAAACTGGAACTAGCAGGTCCATTGTTCACTATAATGAAAAGTGTCAAGTAAAAGATGTGTGTGTGGCAAGTGACAACACGTGTGTGTGGCAAGTAACAACATGTGTGTGTGGGGCAAGTAACAACATGTGTGTGGGACAAGTAACAACATGTGTGTGGGACAAGTAACAACACGTGTGTGGGGCAAGTAACAACACGTGTGTGGGGCAAGTAACAACATGTGTGTGGGACAAGTAACAACACGTGTGTGGGGCAAGTAACAACACGTGTGTGGGGCAAGTAACAACATGTGTGTGGGACAAGTAACAACATGTGTGTGTGGGGCAAGTAACAACATGTGTATGGGACAAGTAACAACATGTGTGTGTGGGACAAGTAACAACATGTGTGTGTGGGGCAAGTAACAACATGTGTGTGGGGCAAGTAACAACATGTGTGTGTGGGGCAAGTAACAACATGTGTGTGGGGCAAGTAACAACATGTGTGTGGGGCAAGTAACAACATGTGTGTGGGGCAAGTAACAACATGTGTGTGGGACAAGTAACAACACGTGTGTGGGACAAGTAACAACATGTGTGTGTGGGACAAGTAACAACATGTGTGTGTGGGACAAGTAACAACACGTGTGTGGGGCAAGTAACAACATGTGTGTGGGACAAGTAACAACACGTGTGTGGGACAAGTAACAACATGTGTGTGTGGGGCAAGTAACAACATGTGTGTGTGGGGCAAGTAACAACACGTGTGTGGGGCAAGTAACAACATGTGTGTGGGACAAGTAACAACACGTGTGTGGGACAAGTAACAACATGTGTGTGTGGGACAAGTAACAACACGTGTGTGGGACAAGTAACAACACGTGTGTGGGGCAAGTAACAACATGTGTGTGGGACAAGTAACAAAGTCAGTAGACTAACAGATGTTGTCACAGCTCGTATAAGACTTGGCTACAAGTATCTCTGGCAGTTCGGCTTGTATAGGGATCTAGATGAAGTAAAGTGTATTGGACAAAGATGAAGATGATGGACAGAAGATGGACAAAGACAGAGACACACACTAGAACACTATATCTTGGATTGTAGTAAAATAATCAAAGATACATTTAGAGGTAAATCTAAGCTCACTCTGTATGATATGGCAAACCATCTTATTACCATGGATAAATTACCTGAAATCCTTGCACTGTATCCACATTTCGCTTCCAGTAGATGAACGACATATGAGATTCAGAAACAAGTAGTGTATTGTGAGGACTAACAATAAACAGAAGCTCCCCTATGACTCTGTAATGTCCCCATTGGTCAAACTATTATGTATTAGTGATAAGACCTACCATTAATGTATGATGACTTACTGTAAATATGTAGCTCTTGTAATAGCACTTTCTCTGTAACTAGCTGACGTTGTAACTATAAGGTGTGAAGGATGAAATTGTTTATGAAATAATCTAAGATGAGGTCTGATAAAGACCTTTTGTGCCCTCTGTAATGCTTTTTGCGCTACCGCTCACAGGATGGGTATGGGGTGCACAATAAACTAGCCGTCGTCGGCGGCAACTATAGAAAACAATCGCAGTTTCTCCATCTTCTGGTGCGTGGTTTGGTCAATATATCTTCAGCCCCGTTATTGTGACTCATCGTCTGCCTGCACCTTATTCCAGTGGTCTCCAGTGTCACCAAAGTTCACCAGCGTCATTGTCAGCCTACAGTGGCACTGTTGACCTCTAGTGTGGCCAGAGGTCACTTGTGGTCACCAGTGCCTCACGAGGTCACTACTGAGCACCACCTTCACCTCTGCAGAGGTGGGGTACGTGCCCAAGACACAGCAAGCATTTCCTCTCTGGATCGCGCCACTGAGGCACCGGACTAGAAAACTGGCTGCTCTTGGGTCTCTGGTTTACCAAACGCGTTCCTCACCCACCTCATTATTAAGTGCGCATTTGCCTCAGGAGCCAAGGGTCTACGAGTCTATGGGCACGAACCTGTAGCAATGTCCTTGGTCCCTGTTTGTACACGTTTTCAAGTTCTTACTAAAGACGGCAACCAAGCTGTTACTGACACACTGTAGTGTAGAGAGGTGGCAATGACTCCACTCTCACACTGAGGGACTGTTGCACACTTGCAGCCCCTGCAACAATGACAGCTACTCATAATAGGTCAAGAACCACTGACAAAGTAATAACGCTTCCACTGCCAACAACATAAATAAGAATCTAAGTTTTAGAAGCAAAACAGAAGTACGAAAAGCAATATAACCTGAAAATGAGCGTCAGATTACACAGGTTCCCTTGATAACGGTGCCAGCGGTGCCAGCGGCGGTGTCGGTGTGGACCAAAGACTAAGGTGCCGTGACAGCTCCACCCTCGTATATATACAGAGAGGCGCGCGCCGTCCTGGCGTCGACCTTGGCGCGCGGCGACGGCTCACCGCGGGAAACAATATTCCCCCATCGTCATGTTTCCTTCCCCAGACACCACAGTCCTCTTGCTCACGGCATCACGCGTCGGCTATAACTGCCTCACAACCTGGTGCCACATTGTACACTACAACAACAGATGATAATAATGGGTTACTGAGGAGGACTGAGCCCAACTGAACAGCTTGGGCACTCACGCCAAAAGTTACGTCAGACGAGGCGGTTATTACAAGACAATGACGGTCGCCTCACGCGCCCAAGGACGTGCTTGTGCTCACTAGAACAAGGTGCCACTAACAACAAGGTGCCACTAACAACAAGGTGCCACTAACAACATGGTGCCACTAACAACAAGGTGCCACTAACAACAAGGTGCCACTAACAACAAGGTGCCACTAACAACATGGTGCCACTAACAACATGGTGCCACTAACAACATGGTGCCACTAACAACAAGGTGCCACTAACAACATGGTGCCACTAACAACATGGTGCCACTAACAACATGGTGCCACTAACAACAAGGTGCCACTAACAACAAGGTGCCACTAACAACATGGTGCCACTAACAACAAGGTGCCACTAACAACATGGTGCCACTAACAACAAGGTGCCACTAACAACATGGTGCCACTAACAACATGGTGCCACTAACAACATGGTGCCACTAACAACAAGGTGCCACTAACAACATGGTGCCACTAACAACATGGTGCCACTAACAACATGGTGCCACTAACAACATGGTGCCACTAACAACATGGTGCCACTATCAACATGGTGCCGCTAACAACATGGTGCCACTAACAACATGGTGCCACTAACAACATGGTGCCACTAACAACAAGGCGCCACTAACAACATGGTGCCACTAACAACATGGTGCCACTAACAACATGGTGACACTAACAACATGGTGCCGCTAACACATGGTGCCACTAACAACATGGTGCCACTAACAACATGGTGCCACTAACAACATGGTGCCACTAACAACATGGTGCCACTAACAACATGGTGCCACTAACAACATGGTGCCACTAACAACAAGGTGCCACTAACAACAAGGTGCCACTAACAACATGGTGCCACTAACAACAAGGTGCCACTAACAACATGGTGCCACTAACAACATGGTGCCACTAACAACAAGGTGCCACTAACAACATGGTGCCACTAACAACAAGGTGCCACTAACAACAAGGTGCCACTAACAACAAGGTGCCACTAACAACAAGGTGCCACTAACAACAAGGTGCCACTAACAACATGGTGCCACTAACAACATGGTGCCACTAACAACATGGTGCCACTAACAACAAGGTGCCACTAACAACAAGGTGCCACTAACAACATGGTGCCACTAACAACATGGTGCCACTAACAACATGGTGCCACTAACAACATGGTGCCACTAACAACATGGTGCCACTAACAACATGGTGCCACTAACAACATGGTGCCACTAACAACATGGTGCCACTAACAACATGGTGCCACTAACAACAAGGTGCCACTAACAACATGGTGCCACTAACAACATGGTGCCACTAACAACATGGTGCCACTAACAAAAGGTGCCACTAACAAAAGGTGCCACTAACAAAAGGTGCCACTAACAACAGGTGCCACTAACAACATGGTGCCACTAACAACATGGTGCCACTAACAACATGGTGCCACTAACAACAAGGTGCCACTAACAACATGGTGCCACTAACAACACGGTGCCACTAACAACAAGGTGCCACTAACAACATGGTGCCACTAACAACATGGTGCCACTAACAACATGGTGCCACTAACAACAAGGTGCCACTAACAACTGGTGCCACTAACAACATGGTGCCACTAACAACATGGTGCCACTAACAACAAGGTGCCACTAACAACAAGGTGCCACTAACAACAGGTGCCACTAACAACAAGGTGCCACTAACAACATGGTGCCACTAACAACATGGTGCCACTAACAAAATGGTGCCACTAACAACAAAATGCCATTAACAACATGGTGCCACTAACAACATGGTGCCACTAACAACATGGTGCCACTAACAACAAGGTGCCTCATGCGTCTCAAGTCGCGATCTTTGTCTCTTTGTTGCGTCTGTGTCATCTTGGTCAGTTGGTTAGTGAGTAATGAACCACACAGAGGGAACCAGAGATCCTTCACCCACAGGGCTATAAACCCATGGAACCGCCTACCCGCCGAAGCCCAACATGCCAAAACTCTTGTTCAATTTTAAAGTCCAACTGGAAAAAATCATCAAGGCAAATGGGAGGACATTTGACAAGCCGCCGGCTTCCTGTTCTCGCCGAGGCCACTAGTTTGATTGGCCCTCAGGTAAATTTAGGTAACTGCGCCATATTCACAGTCTACACTCTGTGTAGAACAGGTCTCGTACTCTGGACCACCACGCTCACCCTCTGTGGTTGAGTGGTCAATATCACTGTGGTTGAGTGGTCAATACCTCTGTGGTTGAGTGGTCAATACCACTGTGGTTGAGTGGTCAATACCTCTGTGGTTGAGTGGTCAATACCTCTGTGGTTGAGTGGTCAATACCTCTGTGGTTGAGTGGTCAATACCTCTGTGGTTGAGTGGTCAATACCTCTGTGGTTGAGTGGTCAATACCTCTGTGGTTGAGTGGTCAATACCTCTGTGGTTGAAGGGTCAATACCTCTGTGGTTGAGTGGTCAGCACCACTGTGGTCTTCCCTCCAGTGGGGAGGTCCAGTTCCAGCTGTTATTTTCGTCTGAGTGGACCACCACAAAACAATGGTTTACATGTTAAAAGCCCTATTAAATCCCCCTTAACAAGGGCTTCACAACTGGGCTGTTCTACGAGCCGCTGGTGTCTGGACAACCAACACTCCGGTCTTCCCAATGTACTCCAAGTACATTTCCCACGATATCGGAAAAGATTGCGACATTGTATTCTTGAAATTTAACAAAGCCTTTACCACTCAGCCTCACGAGGATTGGCGTAGAAACTGGAAACCCAATTTTTCTAATCTACAGTTTTCAAATTTGAAGTAGAAAACCCCACGATTTTTGGGTTTGTGAGGGTGGACTTGAACCTGTTCTTTTAACCAAACTGGAGTTAGTGTATATGGAGTGACCGAGCTCAGTAAGACCCTGTTCTTAGTGGAGTTCCCCGGGCTCTGTCCTGGGGCCTCTGTTGTTAGTGGAGTGCCCCGGGGCTCTGTCCTGGGCCTCTGTTGTTAGTAGAGTGTCCCAGGGCTCTGTCCTGGGCCTCTGTTGTTAGTGGAGTGTCCCGGGGCTCTGTCCTGGTCCTCTGTTGTTAGTGGAGTGTCCCGGGGCTCTGTCCTGGTCCTCTGTTGTTAGTGGAGTGTCCCGGGGCTCTGTCCTGGTCCTTTGTTGTTAGTGGAGTGTCCCGGGGCTCTGTCCTGGGCCTCTGTTGTTAGTGGAGTGTCCCGGGGCTCTGTCCTGGGGCCTCTGTTGTTAGTGGAGTGTCCCAGGGCTCTGTCCTGGGCCTCTGTTGTTAGTGGAGTGTCCCGGGGCTCTGTCCTGGTCCTCTGTTGTTAGTGGAGTGTCCCAGGGCTCTGTCCTGGGCCTCTGTTGTTAGTGGAGTGTCCCGGGGCTCTGTCCTGGTCCTCTGTTGTTAGTGGAGTGTCCCAGGGCTCTGTCCTGGTCCTCTGTTGTTAGTGGAGTGTCCCAGGGCTCTGTCCTGGGGCCTCTGTTGTTAGTAGAGTGTCCCGGGCTCTGTCCTGGTCCTCTGTTGTTAGTGGAGTGTCCCAGGGCTCTGTCCTGGGCCTCTGTTGTTAGTGGAGTGTCCCGGGGCTCTGTCCTGGTCCTCTGTTGTTAGTGGAGTGTCCCGGGGCTCTGTCCTGGGGCCACTGTTGTTAGTGGAGTGTCCCGGGGCTCTGTCCTGGGCCACTGTTGTTAGTGGAGTGCCCCGGGGCTCTGTCCTGGGGCCACTGTTGTTAGTGGAGTGTCCCGGGGCTCTGTCCTGGGGCCTCTGTTGTTAGTGGAGTGCCCCGGGGCTCTGTCCTGGGCCTCTGTTGTTAGTGGAGTGTCCCGGGGCTCTGTCCTGGTCCTCTGTTGTTAGTGGAGTGTCCCGGGGCTCTGTCCTGGGCCACTGTTGTTAGTGGAGTGTCCCGGGGCTCTGTCCTGGGGCCACTGTTGTTAGTGGAGTGCCCCGGGGCTCTGTCCTGGGGCCACTGTTGTTAGTGGAGTGTCCCAGGGCTCTGTCCTGGTCCTCTGTTGTTAGTGGAGTGCCTCGGGGCTCTGTCCTGGTCCTCTGTTGTTAGTGGAGTGCCCCAGGGCTCTGTCCTGGGCCTCTGTTGTTAGTGGAGTGCCTCGGGGCTCTGTCCTGGGGCCTCTGTTGTTAGTGGAGTGCCCCGGGGCTCTGTCCTGGGCCTCTGTTGTTAGTGGAGTGCCCCAGGGCTCTGTCCTGGGCCTCTGTTGTTAGTGGAGTGCCCCAGGGCTCTGTCCTGGTCCTCTGTTGTTAGTGGAGTGCCCCAGGGCTCTGTCCTGGTCCTCTGTTGTTAGTGGAGTGCCCCGGGGCTCTGTCCTGGTCCTCTGTTGTTAGTGGAGTGCCCCAGGGCTCTGTCCTGGGCCTCTGTTGTTAGTGGAGTGCCTCGGGGCTCTGTCCTGGGCCTCTGTTGTTAGTGGAGTGTCCCGGGGCTCTGTCCTGGGGCCTCTGTTGTTAGTGGAGTGTCCCGGGGCTCTGTCCTGGGGCCTCTGTTGTTAGTGGAGTGTCCCGGGGCTCTGTCCTGGGACCTCTGTTGTTAGTGGAGTGTCCCGGGGCTCTGTCCTGGGCCTCTGTTGTTAGTGGAGTGCCCCGGGGCTCTGTCCTGGGGCCTCTGTTGTTAGTGGAGTGTCCCGGGGCTCTGTCCTGGGGCCTCTGTTGTTAGTGGAGTGTCCCGGGGCTCTGTCCTGGGGCCTCTGTTGTTAGTGGAGTGTCCCGGGGCTCTGTCCTGGGACCTCTGTTGTTAGTGGAGTGCCACGGGGCTCTGTCCTGGGACCTCTGTTGTTAGTGGAGTGCCCGGGCTCTGTCCTGGGACCTCTGTTGTTAGTGGAGTGCCACGGGGTTCTGTCCTGGGACCTCTGTTGTTAGTGGAGTGCCCCGGGGCTCTGTCCTGGTCCTCTGTTGTTAGTGGAGTGCCCCAGGGCTCTGTCCTGGTCCTCTGGTGTTAGTGGAGTGCCTCGGGGCTCTGTCCTGGGGCAACTGTTGTTAGTGGAGTGCCCTGGGGCTCTGTCCTGGGCCTCGCAGGACACCAAGGTTTTGCGGGCTCATATATATGTGCTGCGCGACAATCTCCATAAACTTTGAAAATGGAGGAAATATTGGCAGATTCAGTTTAATGCTAAAGAATTCCTATTTATGAGCCCAGGTGAAGATAGTCACAGTGAGAAAGATATCTGCGAGTCTTGATTAGTTTGGTTCTTAAGCCAAAGAAACGTCCAGAAAAAGGCGACGGTATTACTGGATATTTCTGGAAGCGTTAGAAGCAAGACCACAAACAAGGAGTGTATAAACAGAGAGGTGTGCAGGCGAGGAGTCACAATAACCTGGCTGAAATATGTTGACCAGACCACACACTAGAAAGTGAAGGGACGACGACGTTTCGGTCGGTCCTGGACCATTCTCAAGTCGATTGTCGAAACGTCGTCGTCCCTTCACTTTGTATCGTGTTGTGGGGCCAACACAGAGAGGAATGTCCCATGTGTCGCTGTAAATACACTTAGTAGTTCACTTCAGCTGTGGACTATATCCTGGACGGAAGTAACCTTGCTAGGTGGACAGTAGACCATTGTTACGGCCTTAATAACAGGTTGACGGGCCTTAAGCCCAACAGTAAACCAATATATAGGTTTAGTCTTGAGCGTAATCCTCCAGTTAAGTGTTGGGCGTCATACTGTAGGAAGGATAACAGTTCACTTGAACAGTTACGAAGAAAGATGACTTAGTTAACCCCAGGAATTATAAAGACGTCTAAATCTTTACTAAGAAAGCTTAAGTTACATTTTCTATGAGGACGAGTCACTGGGTCACATTATTGAATTAAATGGATGAAAGAGTAAAAAAAGGGACATATAATAAATATATCCACACAAAATAGAACACGAAATAGTGGATATAAATTGCATAAGTTCAGATATAGGAAAGACCGGGGTAAATACTGGTGGATTGTGGATTTGTGGTACACTTTCCTGGGTAACATAATGGAAGTGGGATCTCGGGATTGTTTCAAGCGTAGGTTAGACATATATGAACGAGAGTGGCTAGTTATAAATCTGCCTCGTATACGCCATTGGGCCTCCCGGAACGACCAATTTGCTTGTGAAGTGTACCAGTGGTGTCTGGTCCAACAGCAACAAAGAGCCGGGGTGCCAGAAGCTGTGCCAGCAGACGCCTGCAGGCACCACTCCCGTGCACCAGTGACGCAACAAGCCCGCCCCACACTCCTGGAAACTCCTCCCGCGGGAGTGTAATTTTCCTGCTTCACACAGTAGCCTCAACATGGTGCCACTAACAACATGGTGCCACTAACAACATGGTGCCACTAACAACATGGTGCCACTAACAACATGGTGCCATTAACAACATGGTGCCACTAACAACATGGTGCCACTAACAACATGGTGCCACTAACAACATGGTGCCACTAACAACATGGTGCCACTAACAACATGGTGCCATTAACAACATGGTGCCACTAACAACATGGTGCCACTAACAACATGGTGCCACTAACAACATGGTGCCACTAACAACATGGTGCCATTAACAACATGGTGCCACTAACAACATGGTGCCACTAACAACATGGTGCCACTAACAACATGGTGCCACTAACAACATGGTGCCACTAACAACATGGTGCCACTAACAACAAGGTGCCACTAACAACAAGGTGCCACTAACAACATGGTGCCACTAACAACAAGGTGCCACTAACAACATGGTGCCACTAACAACATGGTGCCACTAACAACATGGTGCCACTAACAACATGGTGCCACTAACAACAAGGTGCCACTAACAACAAGGTGCCACTAACAACATGGTGCCACTAACAACATGGTGCCACTAACAACATGGTGCCACTAACAACATGGTGCCACTAACAACATGGTGCCACTAACAACATGGTGCCACTAACAACAGGTGCCACTAACAACAAGGTGCCACTAACAACATGGTGCCACTAACAACATGGTGCCACTAACAACATGGTGCCACTAACAACATGGTGCCACTAACAACATGGTGCCACTAACAACATGGTGCCACTAACAACAAGGTGCCACTAACAACAAGGTGCCACTAACAACATGGTGCCACTAACAACATGGTGCCACTAACAACATGGTGCCACTAACAACATGGTGCCACTAACAACATGGTGCCACTAACAACATGGTGCCACTAACAACAAGGTGCCATTAACAACATGGTGCCACTAACAACATGGTGCCACTAACAACATGGTGCCATTAACAACAAGGTGCCACTAACAACATGGTGCCACTAACAACATGGTGCCACTAACAACATGGTGCCACTAACAACATGGTGCCACTAACAACATGGTGCCACTAACAACATGGTGCCACTAACAACAAGGTGCCACTAACAACAAGGTGCCACTAACAACATGGTGCCACTAACAACATGGTGCCACTAACAACATGGTGCCACTAACAACAAGGTGCCACTAACAACAAGGTGCCACTAACAACATGGTGCCACTAACAACATGGTGCCACTAACAACATGGTGCCACTAACAACATGGTGCCACTAACAACATGGTGCCACTAACAACATGGTGCCACAAACAACATGGTGCCACTAACAACAAGGTGCCACTAACAACAAGGTGCCACTAACAACATGGTGCCACTAACAACATGGTGCCACTAACAACATGGTGCCACTAACAACATGGTGCCACTAACAACATGGTGCCACTAACAACAAGGTGCCACTAACAACATGGTGCCACTAACAACATGGTGCCACTAACAACATGGTGCCACTAACAACATGGTGCCACTAACAACATGGTGCCACTAACAACATGGTGCCACTAACAACATGGTGCCACTAACAACATGGTGCCACTAACAACAAGGTGCCATTAACAACATGGTGCCACTAACAACATGGTGCCACTAACAACATGGTGCCACTAACAACATGGTGCCACTAACAACATGGTGCCACTAACAACATGGTGCCACTAACAACATGGTGCCACTAACAACATGGTGCCACTAACAACAAGGTGCTACTAACAACAAGGTGCCACTAACAACATGGTGCCACTAACAACATGGTGCCACTAACAACAGGTGCCACTAACAACATGGTGCCACTAACAACATGGTGCCACTAACAACATGGTGCCACTAACAACATGGTGCCACTAACAACATGGTGCCACTAACAACATGTGCCACTAACAACAAGGTGCTACTAACAACAAGGTGCCACTAACAACATGGTGCCACTAACAACATGGTGCCACTAACAACATGGTGCCACTAACAACATGGTGCCACTAACAACATGGTGCCACTAACAACATGGTGCCACTAACAACAAGGTGCCACTAACAACATGGTGCCACTAACAACATGGTGCCACTAACAACATGGTGCCACTAACAACAAGGTGCCACTAACAACATGGTGCCACTAACAACATGGTGCCACTAACAACATGGTGCCACTAACAACATGGTGCCACTAACAACATGGTGCCACTAACAACATGGTGCCACTAACAACAAGGTGCCACTAACAACAAGGTGCCACTAACAACATGGTGCCACTAACAACATGGTGCCACTAACAACATGGTGCCACTAACAACAAGGTGCCACTAACAACAAGGTGCCACTAACAACATGGTGCCACTAACAACATGGTGCCACTAACAACATGGTGCCACTAACAACATGGTGCCACTAACAACATGGTGCCACTAACAACATGGTGCCACAACAACATGGTGCCACTAACAACAAGGTGCCACTAACAACAAGGTGCCACTAACAACATGGTGCCACTAACAACATGGTGCCACTAACAACATGGTGCCACTAAACATGGTGCCACTAACAACAAGGTGCCACTAACAACATGGTGCCACTAACAACATGGTGCCACTAACAACAGGTGCCACTAACAACAAGGTGCCACTAACAACATGGACCCACTAACATGGTGCCACTAACAACATGGTGCCACTAACAACATGGTGCCACTAACAACATGTGCCACTAACAACATGGTGCCACTAACAACATGGTGCCACTAACAACAAGGTGCCACTAACAACAAGGTGCCACTAACAACATGGTGCCACTAACAACATGGTGCCACTAACAACATGGTGCCACTAACAACATGGTGCCACTAACAACATAGTGCCACTAACAACATGGTGCCACTAACAACATGGTGCCACTAACAACATGGTGCCACTAACAACATGGTGCCACTAACAACAAGGTGCCACTAACAACAAGGTGCCACTAACAACAAGGTGCCACTAACAACAAGGTGCCACTAACAACAAGGTGCCACTAACAACAAGGTGCCACTAACAACATGGTGCCACTAACAACATGGTGCCACTAACAACATGGTGCCACTAACACATGGTGCCACTAACAACATGGTGCCACTAACAACAAGGTGCCACTAACAACAAGGTGCCACTAACAACAAGGTGCCACTAACAACAAGGTGCCACTAACAACAAGGTGCCACTAACAACATGGTGACTAACAACATGGTGCCACTAACAACAAGGTGCCACTAACAACAAGGTGCCACTAACAACAAGGTGCCACTAACAACAAGGTGCCACTAACAACATGGTGCCACTAACAACATGGTGCCACTAACAACATGGTGCCACTAACAACAAGGTGCCACTAACAACAAGGTGCCACTAACAACAAGGTGCCACTAACAACAAGGTGCCACTAACAAGAAGGTGCCACTAACAACAAGGTGCCACTAACAACAAGGTGCCACTAACAACATGGTGCCACTAACAACAAGGTGCCACTAACAACATGGTGCCACTAACAACATGGTGCCACTAAAAACAAGGTGCCACTAACAACATGGTACCACTAACAGCAAGGTGCCACTAACAACATGGTACCACTAACAACAAGGTGCCACTAACAACAAGGTGCCACTAACAACATGGTACCACTAACAACATGGTGCCACTAACAACAAGGTGCCACTAACAACATGGTGCCACTAACAACATGGTGCCACTAACAACAAGGTGCCACTAACAACATGGTGCCACTAACAACATGGTGCCACTAACAACATGGTACCACTAACAACATGGTACCACTAACAACAAGGTGCCACTAACAACATGGTGCCACTAACAACATGGTGCCACTAACAACATGGTGCCACTAACAACATGGTGCCACTAACAACATGGAGCCATTAACAACAAGGTGCCACTAACAACATGGTGCTGTAACGGGGGGAAGGAAGAAATGAAATAATGGGTAAGTAAGAAGTGAGTAGGATAAGTAGAAGAGGTAGAAGGGTAGATAGTAGAAGTAGAAAAGGCTGATAGTAGAAGTAGATGAGTAGATAGTAGAAAATAGAAAATAGAAAATAGAAAATGCTGCCACCATCCATTCTAGGTCATTACATACCAGACAAGGAATGGAACTTGTCTGTATCAACATAATACCCTCCAAGATGTTTCAAGAGGTATGCTCCCTCTGTATCATGTACTCATTCAAATCATGAAACCAGAAACCGCTGAGGTTTCCTCCTCTCACTCAAAACTCCAGGTAACAAAGTTAAACACACTTTAAATAATAACTTCACTTATATTTCACATGAAAAAGTATCATCATTTAAGCAATTAAAAATGTTGAAAATATATCTATGTAAAGTGAGTCATCATCCAAGAATTAGAGAACCCTACAACTCGACTGCCCCTGATCATCACACAACACCTGTTTAGTGAACACGACAAAGTCCCTCAATGTTCAACTCACCAAGGGAATAGAGAGGGGGGGGGGGGGGTCTGTAGTTGACAGAGACTGTCCCGCCCCACCGGCTGACCGCCTGGGTGGACGGCTGGCCGCTGCTGTCTGTTCTTCTGTCTATGGCTCTGCTTCTGCTGTCCTTCTCCTCTCCTGAATCGATAGCTCTCCGAGTATATATTGGGAAACCTAGTAGCTAACTCCGCCCACAAGTTAGATAGCCTGGGGCACTCTACCAAGCCACTCCTTAAACGTCGGCATGTTTGAAGGCTACCCGGCTCAATTATAAGATTAGCGAGAGCCAGGTGAGATTCGCCTGGCTGACCTCAGGTCACTTGGTTGTCAATTAACACTAGAGGTGTGAGATCCAGGCCAGACAAGTTGGCGTCTGTCAAATCCTTGTCTGTGACTCATATATCTCCATGTATGTATTAAATAAAATAAACCAAACACCTTTACAGTGTTACATCTCCC
Organism: Procambarus virginalis; assembly: GCA_020271785.1. NCBI lineage: Eukaryota > Metazoa > Arthropoda > Malacostraca > Decapoda > Cambaridae > Procambarus > Procambarus virginalis. Next base: position 54,419 of record WNGS01000383.1, read on the forward strand.
CTTCTCCCCGAAAATAAAGTTTTTGCAACACTGCTAAAGCAAGCTAGCTGTGTGCGACAACTTTATTAACGGAAAAAAATTACATCCTAGCTAACAAATATACATCATCCTACTCTAAAAATGAAATATGTAGACAGGCGTCCATTGTCTCTGGCTGGGCGACGTCACTGCTTGGTCCTGTAGATAGTCCTGTACCATATTTCTTCAACACAACTGCGTCCGTCGCTTCTCCGTCGTTAACGCACAACAACTCTTGCCAACCAGGAAGCCGTTACTACTTGAACTGCGCACAGGACCGTGGAATTCGGTTGTCCCAGCTGATCTGTAATTGGCCCTACGTCAGTCACCATGAGAGACGTATATTGGGGTTCTTCACAGCTATAGGGACTACAAGTTTCGAGACCTCCATATAGTTGGCACCGTAGAAATCCCATCCTACTTCTTCCCTCCCAGTTGCTCCAGTACGCCTCCTTCAGAGAGCCACTTCTGACAGCCACATCAAGTCCGCACGACACAGGAGGAATCACTCAACAGAGCACCATGCTTGCAGGAGGGGCGGCCAGTTAAGGCAAACGATCCTGTCTTGCAATTACGCTCCATGCAATGATGCTGACATCAGCAAGGGACACTAGGCATCGTGTCTCACTCAGCTTGGTCTTATCTTCTACTCTTCTTTCTTCTTCTTCTCTCTTCTTTCTTCTTTCTTCTCTCTTCTTTCTTCTCTTCTTCTTTCTTCTCCCATTTGACAAGCGACCTGGGGTCCATTGGGGTCTGTCCGTCCTGGGGTCCATCCTAGGTAGACCGATGTTGGTGGGACAGACTGGAGTCGTTGTTGCTCCTCTTCCATTTTTACTGGGTCGTCTGGGGTCGTCTGCAGAACGACCTGGGGTCCACTGGGGGTCCGTCCGTCCTGGGGTCCACTGGGGGCCGTCCGTCCTGGGGTCCCCTGGAGTCCAATGTTGACCGACCGAGTGGCTGCATCTTGGGGGTCCCCCGGGGTGATGGTGGTGGTGGAGCAATGACCTCCAGGTAAGGGGCAGGTCGTCGTGGTGGTGATAAGCCCCTGAGTGTACAAAGGCAGCCGTCTCCCTCTCCTGGGTGTGCGCGCCTCTCTCCTCTGGCGACAACCTGGGAATGAACATAAAGGCGACAATACCGTGTACCACCAAATGTTGTGTGACCCTGTAGTTTGTATAGGGTTCACACAGTCTAGACATAAGGCTCTCCTCCTGGCAACAACTACACTTAAATTTTTAAAATAATCCAATTAACACTGAATGATACTGACTTGGTGGAACAAAAACAGTAACAGAGGAAAGTTAGAGAAGAGAGAATAAGATCGTCACTACTTAAACTTGTCACTAAACGACTCTCCACAAAAATATCAATACTAATAGACCAAACACTAGCCTAACTTAACTGTACCGTTCTTAATCTTAAGTACTTAATTAACCGTTACTCCCACCCTTATCCTACAGTCACCTACGTGACTCGAGTGTTTCCCTCGCTTCTCTGCGGGTCCACAACTCAAACTTTTGCCACACCCTGTGACCAGACTTCAACGCTAGGCGTCCCTAGACGTGAGTCTACTGACATACTAGTCCCCCTAGCATGCTGTACAATACCAGTACACCTCGGGTTATTGCGTTCAAATGGAGTAAAACAGTTGATCGCAATAATCTGAGCAGAACCACCACTTAAAACTACTTAAGAAATACACCTGCCACTCCCCAACTGACCTGGGGACCAGCGGTGGCTGGGTGTCCCCGTGGGACATGCGGGTCACCTGTCACACTCAGATGACCTGCACACCACCAACCGCTAAGTTCCCAAATCACCAAATCTTATCACTAACATAAATCACTACACACGCAAGTTCTGGTGAACATTCCCTGAACTCCACAAAACTCACAAAATCACAAGAACACATCGCCAGAAAATCACTATCTCCTAACCTGAAAAAAAACTCGCTAACTCGCGAATCTTAAACACCTGTCAATATCTCCCTGATAGCGCCTGAGCGGCAAAAGGACACGTGAGACTGAACAATGTTAAATTAACACCTGCTACATTAACATTGTTCAACACCGCTGCCATCATTGTAACGGGGGGGGGGGAAGAAATGAAATAATGAGTAAGTAAGAAGTGAGTAGGATAAGTAGAAGAGGTAGAAGTAGATAGGTAGAAGTAGGAAAGANGTCAGTCAAATATTGACTTATGTGGGTCTTAATAAGTCAGTATTTGACTTAAACCCTCGTGACTGCTGTTGGTTAACCTCTCATGATGTGAGCTCGTTACTCTCTCTGGTCATACTTAATTACCTCACCCTTAAGTGTACTGTACAGTGTACTGTACAGTGTACTCTCCTTAAGTGTACTGTACAGTATACTCTCCTTGTTGTGTTTAGAGAGGTTGACCTTCCAGGGTGTGGCCAGGTGTGTGTGAGGATAGTCCAGGTAGCAGGCTACAGGCCACTAACCCCGTGTGTGTGGGAAAGTCCAGGTAGCAGGCTACAGGCCACTAACCCCGTGTGTGAGGACAGACCAGGTAGCAGGCTACAGGACACTAACCCCGTGTGTGTGAGGATAGTCCAGGTAGCAGGCTACAGGCCACTAACCCCGTGTGTGTGAGGATAGTCCAGGTAGCAGGCTACAGGCCACAACCCTACCGCTAGACCCCCTGTGTGGAGGATAGTCCAGGTAGCAGGCTACAGCCACTAACCCCGTGTGTGTGAGGATAGTCCAGGTAGCAGGCTACAAGCCACTAACCCCGTGTGTGTGAGGATAGTCCAGGTAGCAGGCTACAGGCCACTAACCCCGTGTGTGTGGGATAGACCAGGTAGCAGGCTACAGGTCACTAACCCCGTGTGTGTGAGGATAGACCAGGTAGCAGGCTACAGGTCACTAACCCCGTGTGTGTGAGGATAGACCAGGTAGCAGGCTACAGGTCACTAACCCCGTGTGTGTGAGGATAGTCCAGGTAGCAGGCTACAGGTCACTAACCCCGTGTGTGTGAGGATAGAGACAGGTAGCAGGCTACAGGTCACTAACCCGTGTGTGTGAGGATAGACCAGGTAGCAGGCTACAGGTCACTAACCCCGTGTGTGTGAGGATAGACCAGGTAGCAGGCTACAGGCCACTAACCCCGTGTGTGTGAGGATAGACCAGGTAGCAGGCTACAGGTCACTAACCCCGTGTGTGTGAGGATAGACCAGGTAGCAGGCTACAGGTCACTAACCCCGTGTGTGTGAGGATAGTCCAGGTAGCAGGCTACAGGTCACTAACCCCGTGTGTGTGAGGATAGTCCAGGTAGCAGGCTACAGGTCACTAACCCCGTGTGTGTTGCAGGGGAGCCAGGGAAGGACTATCCGGTGCACGCCGTCATCCCCGCCAGCAGCTTCTCTTGCAGGGACAAACTGCCGGGCTTCTACGCCGACGAAGCCTCCAGCTGCCAGGTGCTGTACCACGCCCTCCTGTCTTTGTTCTGTGCCATGCCCCTCTGTCTTTGTTCTGTGTCACGCCTCTCCTGTCTTTGTTCTGTGTCACGCCTCTCCTGTCTTTGTTCTGTGTCACGCCTCTCCTGTCTTTGTTCTGTGTCACACCTCTCCTGTCTTTGTTCTGTGTCACGCCTCTCCTGTCTTTGTTCTGTGTCACGCCTCTCCTGTCTTTGTTCTGTACCACGCCCTCCTGTCCGGTCCTCGTCCCAACAGACCGTGTCCGGTCCTCGTCCAACAGACCGTGTCCGGTCCTCGTCCCAACAGATCGTGTCTGGTCCTCGTCCCAACAGTCCGTGTCCGTCCTCGTCCCAACAGACTGTGTCTGGTCCTCGTCCCAACAGACGTGTCTGGTCCTCGTCCCAACAGACGTGTCCGGTCCTCGTCCCAACAGTCCGTGTCTGGTCCTCGTCCCAACAGTCCGTGTCCGGTCCTCGTCCCAACAGACCGTGTCTGGTCCTCGTCCCAACAGACGTGTCTGGTCCTCGTCCCAACAGTCCGTGTCTGGTCCTTGTCCCAACAGACGTGTCTGGTCCTCGTCCCAACAGTCCGTGTCTGGTCCTCGTCCCAACAGTCCGTGTCTGGTCCTCGTCCCAACAGACGTGTCTGGTCCTCGTCCCAACAGACGTGTCTGGTCCTCGTCCCAACAGTCCGTGTCTGGTCCTCGTCCCAACAGACGTGTCTGGTCCTCGTCCCAACAGTCCGTGTCTGGTCATCGTCCCAACAGACGTGCCTGGTCCTCGTCCCAACAGACGTGCCTGGTCATCGTCCCAACAGACGTGTCTGGTCATCGTCCCAACAGTCCGTGTCCGGTCCTCGTCCCATCAGTCCGTGTCGGTCCTCGTCCCAACAGCCGTGCCTGTCCTCGTCCCAACAGTCCGTGTCTGGTCCTCGTCCCAACAGTCCGTGTCCGGTCCTCGTCCCAACAGTCCGTGTCTGGTCCTCGTCCCAACAGTCCGTGTCTGGTCCTCGTCCCAACAGTCCGTGTCCGGTCCTCGTCCCAACAGACCGTGTCTGGTCCTCGTCCCAACAGACCGTGTCTGGTCCTCGTCCCAACAGACGTGTCTGGTCCTCGTCCCAACAGACCGTGTCTGGTCCTCGTCCCAACAGACCGTGTCTGGTCCTCGTCCCAACAGACCGTGTCTGGTCCTCGTCCCAACAGACGTGTCTGGTCCTCGTCCCAACAGACCGTGTCTGGTCCTCGTCCCAACAGACGTGTCTGGTCCTCGTCCCAACAGACCGTGTCTGGTCCTCGTCCCAACAGTCCGTGTCTGGTCCTCGTCCCAACAGTCGTGTCCGGTCCTCGTCCCAACAGACCGTGTCTGGTCCTCGTCCCAACAGACCGTGTCTGGTCCTCGTCCCAACAGACGTGTCTGGTCCTCGTCCCAACAGACCGTGTCTGGTCCTCGTCCCAACAGACCGTGTCTGGTCCTCGTCCCAACAGACCGTGTCTGGTCCTCGTCCCAACAGACCGTGTCTGGTCCTCGTCCCAACAGTCCGTGTCTGGTCCTCGTCCCAACAGTCCGTGTCTGGTCCTCGTCCCAACAGTCCGTGTCTGGTCCTCGTCCCAACAGACGTGTCTGGTCCTCGTCCCAACAGTCCGTGTCTGGTCCTCGTCCCAACAGACGTGTCTGGTCCTCGTCCCAACAGTCCGTGTCTGGTCCTCGTCCCAACAGTCCGTGTCTGGTCCTCGTCCCAACAGACGTGTCTGGTCCTCGTCCCAACAGTCCGTGTCTGGTCCTCGTCCCAACAGTCCGTGTCCGGTCCTCGTCCCAACAGTCCGTGTCTGGTCGTCGTCCCAACAGACGTGTCCGGTCCTCGTCCCAACAGACGTGTCCGGTCCTCGTCCCAACAGACGTGTCCGGTCCTCGTCCCACAGACGTGTCCGGTCCTCGTCCCAACAGTCCGTGTCTGGTCCTCGTCCCAACAGACGTGTCGGTCCTCGTCCCAACAGCCGTGTCTGGTCCTCGTCCCAACAGACGTGTCCGGTCCTCGTCCCAACAGACGTGTCTGGTCCTCGTCCCACAGACGTGTCCGGTCCTCGTCCCAACAGCCGTGTCTGGTCCTCGTCCAACAGACGTGTCTGGTCCTCGTCCCAACAGACATGTCTGGTCCTCGTCCCAACAGACGTGTCTGGTCCTCGTCCCAACAGACGTGTCTGGTCCTCGTCCCAACAGTCCGTGTCCGGTCCTCGTCCCAACAGACGTGTCTGGTCCTCGTCCCAACAGTCCGTGTCCGGTCCTCGTCCCAACAGACGTGTCTGGTCCTCGTCCCAACAGACGTGTCCTGGTCCTCGTCCCAACAGCCGTGTCTGGTCCTCGTCCCAACAGACCGTGTCCGGTCCTCGTCCCTACAGACGTGTCTGGTCCTCGTCCCAACAGTCCGTGTCCGGTCCTCGTCCCAACAGACGTGTCTGGTCCTCGTCCCAACAGACGTGTCGGTCCTCGTCCCAACAGACGTGTCCGGTCCTCGTCCCAACAGCCGTGTCCGGTCCTCGTCCCTACAGACGTGTCTGGTCCTCGTCCCAACAGTCCGTGTCCGGTCCTCGTCCCAACAGACGTGTCTGGTCCTCGTCCCAACAGACGTGTCCGGTCCTCGTCCCAACAGACCGTGTCTGGTCCTCGTCCCAACAGTCCGTGTCCGGTCCTCGTCCCAACAGTCCGTGTCCGGTCCTCGTCCCAACAGACCGTGTCTGGTCCTCGTCCCAACAGTCCGTGTCTGGTCCTCGTCCCAACAGTCCGTGTCGGTCCTCGTCCCAACAGACCGTGTCTGGTCCTCGTCCCAACAGACCGTGTCTGGTCCTCGTCCCAACAGACGTGTCTGGTCCTCGTCCCAACAGACCGTGTCTGGTCCTCGTCCCAACAGACCGTGTCTGGTCCTCGTCCCAACAGACCGTGTCTGGTCCTCGTCCCAACAGACGTGTCTGGTCCTCGTCCCAACAGACCGTGTCTGGTCCTCGTCCCAACAGACCGTGTCTGGTCCTCGTCCCAACAGACGTGTCTGGTCCTCGTCCCAACAGACCGTGTCTGGTCCTCGTCCCAACAGTCTGTGTCTGGTCCTCGTCCCAACAGTCTGTGTCCGGTCCTCGTCCCAACAGACCGTGTCTGGTCCTCGTCCCAACAGACCGTGTCTGGTCCTCGTCCCAACAGACGTGTCTGGTCCTCGTCCCAACAGACCGTGTCTGGTCCTCGTCCCAACAGACCGTGTCTGGGTCCTCGTCCCAACAGACCGTGTCTGGTCCTTGTCCCAACAGACCGTGTCTGGTCCTCGTCCCAACAGTCCGTGTCTGGTCCTCGTCCCAACAGTCCGTGTCTGGTCCTCGTCCCAACAGACCGTGTCTGGTCCTCGTCCCAACAGACGTGTCTGGTCCTCGTCCCAACAGACCGTGTCTGGTCCTCGTCCCAACAGACGTGTCCGGTCCTCGTCCCAACAGACCGTGTCTGGTCCTCGTCCCAACAGACCGTGTCTGGTCCTCGTCCCAACAGACCGTGTCTGGTCCTCGTCCCAACAGTCCGTGTCTGGTCCTCGTCCCAACAGACGTGTCTGGTCCTCGTCCCAACAGACGTGTCTGGTCCTCGTCCCAACAGACGTGTCTGGTCCTCGTCCCAACAGACGTGTCTGGTCCTCGTCCCAACAGACGTGTCTGGTCCTCGTCCCAACAGTCCGTGTCTGGTCCTCGTCCCAACAGACGTGTCTGGTCCTCGTCCCAACAGACGTGTCTGGTCCTCGTCCCAACAGACGTGTCTGGTCCTCGTCCCAACAGACGTGTCTGGTCTCCACATGCCACTTGTATACACTACTTTGAGGTTATCTTGAGATGATTTCGGGGCTTTAGTGTCCCCGCGGCCCGGTCCTCCACCCCCACGAAGCAGCCCGTGACAACTGACTAACACCCAGGTACCTCTGTTACTGCTAGGTAACAGTACCATAGGGTGAAAGAAACTCTGCCCATAGTTTCTCGCCGGCGCCCGGGATCGAACCCGGGACCACAGGATCACAAGTCCAGCGTGCTGTCCGCTCGGCCGACCGGATCAGATCAACCGATGATAGATCAGATAGACGGATCAAGTGGCCGTCTGGAGCCAATTTAATGTATACTCATAATGATTTCTTATTAACTTTTAATTCTCTTTTGTTTGTGTGTCTTACTTTAGAATCCGCCTTCCCCTCCCACCCCCCTTGCTTTTCTTACTGACTCTCCTCAGTACAGTCCTGAATTAACTCAACCATCTCATCCTTATGAAACTCTACATGAATGCCCCCCATGTTCACCAGGAGGAATAGTCAGAGACCGGCTCGTAGAAGCATTGATCGTCGGAACTAGGATCCGAGGATCATTAAGATTACCATCACACCTCTTAGATTAGATCCTAAATACTCAAGGTGACCACTTTATCTCTCTCAGCACTACCTAACTTGTGCTCCCCATCTCCCCACACCACTGCCCGTCTCTTCTCCTCACACCAGTGCCTGTCTCACCCCTGGGGCTGAGCTAACTAAGGTGTCCTGCGTGTGCTTCAGGTGTGGCACTACTGCAAGACTGACGGTCTGATGGAGTCGTTCCTCTGCCCCAACGGGACCATCTACAACCAGGCCAACCGGGTGTGTGAGTGGTGGTTCAACGTCCGCTGTGACTCCGACACCATCGCCAAGCAGGAGAGGGTCAGTATACACGCACGCACGCGCGCACGCGCATACACACAGACGCACGCGCGCGCACACAGACACACACAGAGTTCCTTGACAGGGACGTTAGAAAGAACTTTTTCAGTGTCAGAGTAGTTAACAGGTGGAATACATTAGGCAGTGATGTGGTGGAGGCTGACTCCATACACAGTTTCAAGTGTAGATATGACAGAGCCCAATAGGCTAAGGAACCTGTACACCTGTTGACTGACAGTTGAGAGGCGGGCCGAAAGAGCCAGAACTCAACCCCCGCAAACACAACTAGGTGAATACAACTAGGTGACATACATTCATACACACTGCACAGTGTGTGAGGAGCACAATGGCAGCTTCCATGGAGTGTTCACCACTGAACACTCCCAGAGCCAGGTGAGGAAGCAGCCCCCCTCATGAGAAACTACTTAATATTGAGGTAACAGCACAGGCAGTCAGCTGGCATCACTGGAAGTAACTAAAGCTACTGGGCCAGATAGAGTATCACCATGGATGGTAATAGAAGCAACCCAGGCCCTCAGCATACCTCTAGCACTAATCTATAATGAGTCACTTACACAGGGGGAATTGCCTAACTGCTGGAAGAAGGCAATTGTGGTGCAAAGGCAAATGTTTTCTACTGATGACCAAACTACACATCAGAAGTTGGAGAAGCGACGACGTTTCGGTCCGTCCTGGCCCATTATTCAGTCGTGTGAGATACGACTTGACAATGGTCCAGGACGGACCGAAACGTGGTCGTCTCCTCGTCTTCTGGTGAGTGGTTAGGTCATCATATCTTCAGCCCCGTTACTGTGGGTCACCATCCAGCCTTACACTCAGGTTAGGACACCTGGCACTATCACTCACCTGTACTTGGTCAGTCCGTGGTGTGAAGAGGTTCTCCTTGTCTCCTGCAGGTGAACGAGGACCTGTACATCGTGCCGTCCCCCAAGCCTGACGAGGAGTACCCAGCAGCCCCGGCCAAGTACTCCCCTACCAGGTCCCAGTACACCCCAGAGCGCCAGTACGACTCCGACTCCCAGTACCAACAGCCATCGTACGACCAGTACCAAGACCAACCCGCGTTCTAGTTCACGCTCAAAGTATTATTAAATACTATGATATATATTGTTATTATTTTAAGACTTATAATCGTACAGAGCTTGCTGGATATTGTGCCTTCAACAGCGTATACGAAGTGGTCTGTACGTTGGTACACCAGACGCCAGATTCACGAAGCAGTTACGCAAGTACTTACGAACGTGTACATCTTTCCTCAATCTTTGACGGCTTTGGATACATTTATTAAACAGTTTACAAGCATGAAAACTTACCAATCACTTGTTGTTATCGTTATAAACAGCCGCCTGGTGCTTCGACGCTCATTAACTGTTTAATAATTGTAAACAAAGCCGCCCAAGATTGACAAAAGATGTACAGCTTCGTAAGTGCTTGCGTAACTGCTTCGTGAATACGGCTCCAGAGACGCCCTCGTTGATCTTGTTAACGCTCGTTCTCAAAGATTAACTTCGTTCTCCGTTGTCATGCCAGAACGTCTTTCTTTAACTCAACATTTGCTACAACTTTGCATTAGTAGAGAGCGCTGTCGGAATGTTTTGCATTCACGAATGTTACTCCTGTGCTTTCATTCACTTTATGAATGTAATGGATGTATGAGTAGTTGTTATTCTCACCATGTTGAAGCTGGAATGCATGCATGCGTCGCTGTTTGAATATGCAACCATTGCAGGCATCTGCGGACGCTCCCTGCTGGGTAGTGTCCGTGGCAGGTCTGCATCTATGCCATTATTTTGTAATAAATCTTGAAATCAGTTTTTCTGTTATATTTAGACCCTTCCATTTGTGTTTATTATTGTTGGAGAGAATGTGTCAACAAGGCGGCTGCAACAGGTGAACAAGAGTATGCATGTGAGCTGAAACTGAGGACGTTTCGGTGCGTCCTGGCCACATATTAAGTGACATTTTTTTTTTAATTTTACATGCGAACATGCGAATAAAGACAATAAAATAAATAAAATAAAATAATAAACAAGAACAAACAATCAGAACATAACAAAAAAATTACAAAAGCACAAAACAAAGAAATAAATACAAATACATTTAATACACCAAATACCGGCCTGAAGGGCCGACAACAAAAACACAACATGCTCACTTATGTCAGTATACACGGTGCGCCCCTGGAGTTCCCTGAAGACCTTCTCCGGCGCTACTTCGGGAGGTATGGTGCAGTCATCAGTGTGCGGGTGAACACGCTTTCCTCGGGGAAGTATGCTGGGAGGCGGATGAACATCCGTACCTTAGGTATGCGCCTGCAGTCGGATATCCCATCTTCTGTCCGGCTGCTGGGTTACTACGTTCGGGTGTGTTATGCCTGGCAGGCCCGTACCTGTTTCCGATGTGGCCAGTAAGGGCATCAGGCTGCCGGGTGCTCTGAGGCCCCTGCTGCACTTGTCAACTTGTTCCGGGAAGAGGATTTCCCGCCGCTCCCTCAGGGCGTGGATTCCGGAGATGAAGAGGGGCAGGTCTCGTTCGCTGCTGATGTGGCGCCCCCCTGCGTCGCCTGCCATGCCCCCGGTGGTTGCTGTCCCTCCTCCGGGTGTTACGGTGGCTCCTGTCGCTGGTCAATTCGCTGTGCCAGTTGCTCCCGAGGGTCTTCCGGATAGTCTCTGCGAGTCGTCTTCATCTTCCTCGTCTCCTGCTGATGCGCCTGGCCCTGCGCCCTCGCCAGGTGTTACGGCTGTGCTGGGTGCTGGGGGGGCTGCGGAGCGTCCTGTTGTGTGCGGCCCGGTTTCCCCTGTGGTTGAGGCTGCTGCCGTATTGCGCCGGGCGTCGGTTCGCACGGCTTGTGAAGCCCGTGGTTCTGGGTCCGCCTCCGGCTGTGAGGATGTGCGGCCGGTGCCCAAGCGTTCCAGGCGTTCTTCTACTGCTTGGGCTGATGTGGAGGACTTCGACGCCGGTATGAGCATATGAGCATATGAGCATAAACAGAATGGAACACAGGAAAAAGAAACAACAATACCGGACAGGAGGGTAACGGAAATACAATAAATACAACAAAACAACTGTCATGAGAACAAACACAACACCGGCCTGAAGGGCGCACAATAGGTACAACACATGTGAAACAAACCACAGGTACAAGCACACACCAAACACACAGCAAGCACACAGACTACTCAAAATGCTCATACTTATCCGGCCACTCCGCCGCCGGGAAGCAAACACAATACGCCTCCCAAAGTAACATGACGTCATCCGGAACAGGTTTATTTTAACCGTACGAGGATCAGGCATCAACTCCAGCACACCCACACCTAAACACAGAGCCCGCTGAACCCAGATGGAAGAAGGGCACCATGGAACAGGATGCACACAGTCAACAATGTCAAACCGCAAAGGATTCTGAGCATCATGCGCCACGCCGGAGGCCAAGACGAGAGGGAGGGGCTCCTTCCCACGGGGCCGGGCAATGGGCAGCGCACTGGGAGCCTCCTCGGCTGCCACACAAGGCCCCGCGTCAACCACCGGACGTTGCACCTGCAGGGA
>WNGS01000383.1:66168-84630 GCA_020271785.1 Procambarus virginalis
GACATGTCTGTTGGGACGAGGACCAGACACTGTCTGTTGGGACGAGGACCAGAACACGGTCTTTTGGGACGAGGACACGGACACGGACTGTTGGGACGAGGACCCGACACGGACTGTTGGGACGAGACCAGACACGTCTGTGGACGAGACAGACGGTCGGGAGGACCAGACACGTCTGTGGGGAGAGACGACGGACTGACGAGGACCAGACATGTCTGTTGGGACGATGGACCAGACACGGACTGTTGGGACGATGACCAGACACGGACTGTTGGGACGATGACCAGACACGGACTGTTGGGACGAGGACCCGACACGGACTGTTGGGACGAGACCAGAGACGGACTGTTGGGACGAGGACCAGACACGGCTGTGGGAGAGGACGACAAGGCTTTGGAGGACAGCACGCTGTTGGACGAGACCAGACACGGACTGTTGGGACGAGGACCAGACACGGACTGTATGGGACGAGACCAGAACGGTCTGTTGGGACGAAGGACCAGACACGTCTGTTGGGAGGAGGACAGACACGGTCTGTTGGGACGAGGACTCAGACACTGGTCTGTTGGGACGAGGACCAGACACTGTCTGTTGGGACGAGGACCAGACACGGTCTGTTGGGACGAGGATGCATCGGTTGACGAGACGGCAGACTGTTGGGACGATGACCAGACACGGACTGTTGGGCACGAGGACCAGAAAACGGTCTGTTGGGACGAGGAACCAGACATGTCTGTTGGGACGAGGACCAGACCGGATCTGTGACGGGACCAGACATCGTTGAGAGCCACGGTCTTGACGAGACCAGAACGTCTGTTGGAGGAGACGCTGGCGAGGACCAGACACGGACTGTTGGGACGATGGACCCGACACGGACTGTTGGGACGAGGACCAGACCGGACTGTTGGGACGAGGACCAGACACTGTCTGTTGGGACGAGGACCAGAAACGGTACTGTTGGGACGAGGATCCAGACACGGACTGTTGGGACGATGACCAGACACGGTCTGTTGGGACGATGATCAGACACGGACTGTTGGGACGAGGACCGACACGGACTGTTGGGACGAGGACCAGACACGGACTGTTGGGACGATGACCAGACACGTCTGTTGGGACGAGGACAGACACGGACTGTTGGGACGATGACCAGACACGGACCGTTGGGACGAGGACCAGACACGCTGTACGACGGCAGCTGTTGGGACGAGGACCCATCTTGACAGAGCACCGGAATCTGTTGGGACGCTCTTGCGAGACGAAGGACTGGGACAGACACCGACTGTTGGGACGAGGACCGACACTGCTGTTGGGACGAGGACCAGACACCGTGGAGAGACCAAGTGTTGGGACGAGGACCAGACACGGTCTGTTGGGACGAGGACCAGGACACGGTCTGTTGGGAGAGGACCAGACACGGTCTGTGGGGACGAGGACCAGACACGGACTCGTTGGGACGAGGATCAGACACGCGTAGCTCGGACCGACGTCTGTGGACGAGGACGACATCGGACGGACCGCACTCTGTTGGGACGAGGACCAGACACGGACTGTTGGGACGAGGCCAGGACACGGATCTGTTAGGGAACGAGGACCAGACAGGTACTGATTGGGACGAGGACCAGACACGGATGTCTGTGGGACGAGGACCAGCACGGCTGTTGGGACGAGTACCGGACACGGATGGGAGTACCAGACGGACGGGACGGAGGCACTCTTGGGACAGGACCGGAACCTTGGAGGCAAGTCTGTGGGACGAGACGGACAGCTTTGACGACCAGACACGGACTGTTGGGACGAGGACCAGACACGGACTGTGGGGACGATGGACCAGACACGGACTGTTGGGACGATGACCAGACACTGACTGTTGGGACGATGGACCAGACACGGACTGTTGGGACGAGGACCAGACACGGACTGTTGGGACGAGGACCAGACACTGACTGTGTGGGACGAGGACCAGACGCGGACTGTTGGGACGAGGACCAGACACTCTGTTGGGACGAGGACCAGACACGGACCTGTTGGGACGAGGACCAGACACGGACTTTGGGACGAGGCCAGACACGGACTGTTGGGACGAGGACCAGACGGGACGGACGACACGCGTTGGGACGAGGACCAGACACGGACTGTTGGGACGAGGACCAGACACGGTCTGTTGGGAGGAGGACCAGACACGGTCTGTGGGGACGAGGACCAGACACGGACTGTTGGGACGAGGACCAGACACGGTCTGTGGGACGAGGACGGACCAGACTGTGCAGGACCGACCGGACTGTTGGGACGAGGACCAGACACTGTCTGTTGGGACGAGGACCAGACACGGATCTGTTGGGACGAGACCAGAACACTGATACTGTTGGGACGAGGACCGACACGTCTGTTGGGACGAGGACCGGACACGGTCTGGTTGGGACGAGGACCGGACAGGAGGGGCGTGGTACAGAACAAGACAGGAGAGTCGTGACACAGAACAAAAGAAGAGGGAGAGGCGTGACAAAGACCAAAGAAGGAGAGGGCAGTGACACAGAACAAAGACAGGAGAGGCGTGACACAGAACAAAGACAGGAGAGGCGTGACACGAGAACAAGACAGGAGAGGGCATGAAACAGTGACAAAGGAAAGGAGGGGCCAGGCAAGACAAAGACACGGAGGGGCGCTGGTACAGCACTTGCAGCTGGAGGCTCGTCGGCGTAGAAGCAGGCAGTTCTGTCCCTGAAAGGAGAAGCTGCGTCGGGGATGACGGTACGTGCAACGGATAGTCTTCACTGGCTCCCCTGAAACACACACTGGTTAGTACCTGTAGCCTGCTACCTGGACTATCCTCACACACACGGGGGTAGTGGCTTGTAGCCTGCTACCTGGACTATCCTCACACACACGGGGGTAGTGGCTTGTAGCCTGCTACCTGGACTATCCTCACACACACGGGGGTAGTGGCTTGTAGCCTGCTACCTGGACTATCCTCACACACACGGGGGTAGTGGCTTGTAGCCTGCTACCTGGACTATCCTCACACACACGGGGGTAGTGGCTTGTAGCCTGCTACCTGGACTATCCTCACACACACGGGGGTAGTGGCTTGTAGCCTGCTACCTGGACTATCCTCACACACACGGGGGTAGTGGCTTGTAGCCTGCTACCTGGACTTTCCTCACACACACGGGGTTAGTGCCTTGTAGCCTGCTACCTGGTCTATCCTCACATAACGGGGTTATTGACCTGAGCCTGCTACATGGTCTATCTCAACCCACGGGGTTAGTGACCTGTAGCCTGCTACCTGGACTATCCTCACACACACGGGGTTAGTGGCCTGTAGCCTGCTACCTGACTATCCTCACACACACGGCGTGTTACTTGGCCTGTAGCCTGTACCGGAACCCTATCCTACACACACGGGTTGTGGCTCTGTAGCCCCTGCTACTGGGCCTCCTCCCACACACACCGAGCCCTGGTTCAGCTGGCGTCGTTGTAGCTGCTAACAGGACTATTATTCCCACTTCAGACAACGGGGTTAGTTCTGCTTTCGCTCTCGCTCATGCTTGCATGTCTGATGACTATCTCACTTCATCACCCTCACACGGGTGCCACATTAGTCGCTGCCTGTAGCCACTACTCATGTATGTTACAGGCTCCCTTGAAACAACTACGGGAGTTAAGTCGAGCGTTTTCACACGCACCCCACCCCGTCTCAGCTTAACCTGAGACGACTATTCCCTCACATTAACCAACCACAAAATGTTTGTCTTTCTCCTCTATCTTCACCAAGACTCCTCACCCCTGTGTTCGCCCCCCCGCGCCACTACAGCCTTACACATTCTTAGACACTGACACTGTATACACCTCCTTCACACACTGCATTAACCATTGGCCACACCCTGGAAGGTCAACCTCTCTAAACACAACAAGGAGACAGTGAGTATACTGTACAGTAACTTAAGGATGAGTACACTGTACAGGACATGTACAGTTTACCTTAAGGTGAAGGTAATTAAGTCCTATGAAAAACCAGAGGAGAAGTCACGAGCTCCACACATGAGAGGTTAACCACACAGCAGTCACAGAGGGTTTAAGTCAAATAACCTGCCTATGTAAGCTACCACTTTACACATAAGTCCATTTTTTGATGCTACGTATCCCATCTTGACCATGCCGGGAGGTATGCACTCTAAGACATGGTTCCTTCACTCTCACCTTGTAGTGTAAACACTCACCCTCACTCACACAACACTTGAGATAACTGAGGGAATTTAATCTATAAATCAACCAAAACCACATACACATAAGACCTAACACCTATATAACTAAACAAACTTACCTGAACAAACCTAAAACCTTACCTAACCTAATATGCTAAACCTTACCAATATATAATAATTTATGTCAGGAAAAAAGTATAGTGTTATACCCAATGAAGGAATCGCTAGCCGTCAAATGACAGTATGGTGCATAAATGCGACGCGAAATTGGGTACTGGAGTTATAAACTTGAGGTCGAGGATGTGTTGGGCTACCGTACCTGGGTTGTGTTTGACGGTAATTCATCGTACTCGTCCTGTTCCCGTCTGACCTGGTACTTCTTCTGGTACTTGGGCGGCTGTTGGTAGGTCTCCGTCTCGGGGGCCGGGTACCTAGGGACAGATAGGTACTGTACAGTTACAGACAGGTACTCGTTCGAGGACAGAACCACTTTACTGTACAGTGACAGACAGGTACTGTTCAGAGACAGTAATCCAGGTACTGTCTGTCTTTTTTTTGCAAATAAAAAAGAACAGTATTACCATTGACTCTCTTGATAGGTCTTGGGGGGCTCTCTGTAGGCCTGGGGAGGCTCTCTGTAGGCCTGGGGGAGGTCTTCTTTAGGCCTGTCGGGAGGTCGCCGGAATTCCTGAGCGACTGGGGGCAAGCCTGCGACTACACCACGTTCCATCCACCTTTGGAACGTATCCAGCTCACGACACTATTATTATCACATAACACAAGCATTCACACCACAAACGAACCACACACAAACACCACACACACACACACACGCACACGGACTACACTGCACATAGAGGCAGCAACCACAGAATGAGAGGGCAATTAACTATGTTCATCAATTGACCCAAAATCAGGGAGAGAGATTGACGGGACATGGAGAAGGTCCATGGGGGGAGGGAAGTGGGGTATCCTCACCCTGGAGTGAGGAGACCTCACTCCATGAGGTCTGCTGAGTGCAGCTGACTGCTGGGCACCGACCTGTGGTGAATGAAAGTTTACCTCTGGGGAAGGAATCCCGGAATGTTGTGGAGAAGTATGATGGCCGCTCCTTTCAGCTCCCTTGATGTGGCAGAGAAGCGTTGTGGGTTGTAAACTTAACACCCTAGTTGCAGTGCATAGAGCATATATGAGTTATATCCCGACGATTCCTAGTCAAGCAATTCTCCAGATTTTGGGGCGGCGAGTGAGTGTCCGTCGGAAGATAATTTGTGAGTGGTAGATGGGCGTGTGTTGTGCCGAGGGGAAACCGCACGTTGGACAGGCGCAACTCACCACTTACTGTGCTGTCGTAGGTTATGCTGTGGTTTAGTCGCGATGTTCAAGCGGGGACATCAAATGGACTAGTCGTTTCCGAGTGCTGCTCTCGGGTACCAGGCTTGCAGGTTGTGGTGAGCGGAACCGTAAAAGGTTGACAGATGAAGGCCACCTTCATCTGTAACCTTTTTCCGGAGTAAGATTTTCCCCCCCACCGGACGATCCCCCGACCTACTTCTCTCTGTCCTGATGTAGTGTATTTAACATAGTTGTGCTTGTGGGTGTTGAGCAGCAACCCCCCAACGCGTGGGGCAAGGTCTGTAGGCTTGCTACCTGGGTGCTACCTGGAGGCATGGGTGCTACCTGGGTGCTACCTACACCCCCCCCCCTCCAGGGATCGTGCGATTGTGTGCTCTTGTGCGTCCTCCCGGGACTGGCCGGGGGTTCTCTGAGGTGCCTCCAGGGGGGCCGACGTTCCCATGACCTGCAGCCCGAGCTCTCCAAGCGGTCGAGGCGTTACCCTCAGTTTGTGTCCTCGTCGTGGGGTGGCCTGGGCCGACGTGAAGGAATATGGCGACTCTGGCAGGTTTTATCCCTAATGACAACATTGGTGGTGTGCCGTGGGCTGTGGCGGGCCCCCTGCTAGTGGTGTGGCCGGGATGGTGGCTGGTGTTGTGTCGTGGAGGCGAGGGGCTGATGTGGGGGGCCTCGCCTCTTGCTTCTGTCATCTCGCCGCGCCCTCGTGTTCCCGTTCACCGGCGCTGGGTGGGGGGGGGGGGTTGTGCCCCCTGACTGTGGAGAAGGTGTGGCCCGTGACCTGGTCATTGTGTTGAAGAAGGAAGCACGCCAGGTGGGCTCTGTGCCCGTGCCGCCTGTCACGCAGTCCCTTGTGCTGCTCTCCCTCTGTGATGCTGCGTCCCTTCGCTGCCGCCCCCTGTGATGCTGCGTCCCTGTGCTGCCGCCCCTGTGATGCTGCGGTCCATTCGCTGCCGCCCCCTGTGATGCTGCGTCCAGTGCCACCGCCCCCTATGTCGCCACCCCATACAAGGGGGAAGGTCAACGTGACGAAGGACGTTGTGACGGATACCGCCGTCAGGATCATGTCCCGTGCTCGGAGGTACACGTGAGGCGACCGGCCTCCTGTGTGGGTGGGGCGAAGTGGGGCGGCGCTTTTATACGACTTCCGAGACTCCGAGAGCTCATGTAGCGCCTGCATAAGCCCTGGAATTTAGCCTTACTAAATGGGATTGGGTGCTCTGGGATGTGTATTGTCTGCGGTATCTAAGGCAATGCATTTCGTGGCCTAAATATATGTAAGGCCTTGCCTTGGGTTTGCTGTATTTATTCAGGTGAGTTTGTACATGTGGTGGGTATGTGGGCCTGCGGGCCGCTCCAAGCAACCGCCTAGTGGACCAAACTCTCACAAGTCAAGCCTGGCCTCGGAGCCGGGCTGCGGAAGTAGAAGAACTCCCAGAACCCCATCAACCAGGTTATCAACCAGGTATCATGTGAACTGCGCACCCACCGTGTTCGGGTAACTGAGTGTACTTATGTTTCCGTTATTGTTTGACGTTTTCGGTGTTCCCGGTTTTTACTTACACGTATTTTCCTGTACTTGTGCTGAGTTTTCGCATACATGTTGTTGTTGGTGTTTGGGGGGACTTCGGTGTCTTTTATTTGACTATATTTATGTAGCATGCCTTTGGCAGTATATTAAAAACCAAACAAAATAACGAAACATAAGAAGAATATCAGATAAAACTATGACTATAAAACTGAACTCCAAGCAGAGTTACTACACATCCATATATGAGTTACTACACATCCATATATGAGTTACTACACATCCGATTATATGAAGTAAAGTGTCAGTGAATTAGTCGAGATTCAGCCAAGTGCAGGACACATGTGCTGGAGAAGGGTCGACTGAGGACCAGAGCAGGGCCTGGAGCAGACGGAGACAGGTTACATGCAGACCTGGGAGACAATTCTAGGCTCAGTTGTTATCCTGGGAGAGACAGGTGACTGAGGAATGGCTTGCTGAGCGGTGACCTGGAGAAGCCAAGCGATGTCCTGGAAGTGCAGCCTGGGGAGACGACAGGGGGGTCTGGGTAACCTGCGAGAAAGTGACGTGAGAGACAGTGTGTACTGGAACAGGGTACGAGAGCGGATGAGACAGGTGTACCTGGGAGAGACGGGTATCCTGGACAGGAATGTACCTGAGGACGGTGTTCTAGGGCGACCGTGTGTACCTGGGGAAGATGTACCTGGGAGATACAGGTGTACCTGGGAGAGACAGGTGTACCTGGGAGAGCAGGTGGGGGTCTGGTGTACCTGGGAAGAGACAGGTGTACTGGGAGAGACAGGTGTCCCTGGGAGAGACAGGTTGTACCTGGGAGAGACAGGTGGAGGTCTGGTTTGTACCTGGGAGAGACAGGTGTACCTGGGAGAGACAGGTGTACCTGGGAGGGACAGGTGTACCTGGGGGAGACAGGTGTACCTGGGAGACTCTAGAAATGCATGTTGTACCTGTTTGTATCCGCACGGCAGACAGGTGTGTTCTCGGTGTCCTTTTTTCAGCGGCTAGTGATTTGATGATACAGGTAGCGCTGGGTTCTTGTTCGAATTTGATCCATATGGGAGACAGATGGGATCTTGTGCTACTGGAGACCTGTGGGGGGTTCTGGCTCTTGTAGACAGCTGCCGACCCGTAGCCCCATACGGTGCCCGGTTGGTCTTTATTCTTGGTATCCTGGGATTGAGAAGGTGCTTCTGGCTTCTGGTGTTGTACCCTGTTGGAGGAGATATAGTGGTTTTCTTCGTGCCGCGTGTTTTATTGCGGTACCTTCGGAGACGCACCCATTAGTGGCGGCGCCCCTCGCTTTTTACTACTTTGGGGGGGGTGGTGTTACCCCTCGGGAGAGACAGGTGGTGTCTGTGCTGTACCCTGGGAGAGACAGGTGGGGGGTCTGACCCTTCGTACCCCTGGGAGAGCACAGGGTGGGTGCTGGTGTACACCCCTGGGATGTAGACCCAGGCCTGCGGGCGTTGGTGTACATGGAGAGGACCAGCGTGAGGGTATGGTGTACCGAGGGCGTTTTGTACTCAGGTGCGGCGGCCTTCTGGTGTACCTGGGAGCAGGCCAGGTGCCGCGGTCCGCTCTCGCGGTGCCTACCCTGGGAGAGACATAGCGCCCGCTGGCCCAACTACCGGGAGATGTGAAGGGTTACACTTTGTGTGAATGTGACCTTGTTGATCACGAGAGAACGGTCGGGGCTTATCGGCGCTTTGTACCTTGGGAGTAGAGACCACGCTTGGTGGCGACCCCTGGTGTCATTCACGATGCACCGTACTAGGTTTGGCGGGTGGTGTTACCCGGGATGTAACCGACCGGCTTTGGGGGTTGTCTGGGTGTACCCTGTGGCCACCTTGAGACAGGTGGTGGGGTCTGTTGTTTTGTACCTTGGCGATTGAGCCACCCCACCGGTGTTTGGTCTTGCTGTTGTACCTGCGGAGCAGCCCACACGGTGGGGTCTGGTTCGTACCTGGGTAGTAGAAGGTGGCTTGTGTACCTGGCGACCTAGGTACCCCAGCCCCACACCGTCTCTCTCACCATTTTGTTTCCGAACCCAGACCCCCCCCACCCTTGTCTTTCTTCCCTCCAGGTACTACCAGACACCCACCCTGTGTCTTTTCCCAGGTTACACCAGGACCAATTCTACAACCTGTCTTCTACCCAGGTACTATTTTCACCCAGCACCCCCCACCATCAAGTTTTCTCTCCCTATAGCGCTACACAACCCACCTGTATCTCTCCCATGTCACTCTACAAATGGCACCCACTTTTTCTCTCCCTAGTGTACAGCCCCCCACCTGTCTCCTCCCAGGTACTACCATACCCCAGCACCCTCGTCTCTCATCTGTCTGTCGACACCAGATACACCCCATGTACATTCCATTACACCAGTATTTCCACCCACCTGGCTACACTCAGACATCCCAGCACAACTGTCTCCTCACCAGGACTACCAGTCACCACCCACCCGGTACTCCCCACCATTTACAACAGGTCTCCACCTGTCCTCCCCAGCGTTACACACCAGACCCCACCACCTGTCTCTCCCCCCCAGGCTACAATTGTGATCCACACCCTAGACACCAGACCACCACCTGTCTCTCCCAGGTACACCAGACCCCCCACATGTCTCTCCCCGGTACCCAGACCCCACCTGTCTCTCCCAGGTCCACAAGACCCCACACCTGTCCTCTCCCCCGGGTATCACCAGATCCACCGTTCTCTCCCAGGTCACACCTGAAACCCCCACCTGTCTGCTCCCAGGTACACCACAGATCCCCACCTGTTCTCTGCCAGGTACACCCCACCCCCCCACCTGTCTACTCCCAGGTACAACACCTGTCCTTTCTCCCAGGTACACCTGTCTCTCCTAGGTACACCTGTCTCTCCCATGTACACCCTGTTCCTCTTTGCCCAGGTTACACCGTCCAGGTAACCGGTCTCTCCAACCCAGACCCCCACCTGTCTCGTCCCAGGTCACACTGTCTCTCCCAGGTACACCTGTCTCTCCCCGGTAACTGTCTCTCCCAGGTACACCAGACCCCCACCTGTCTCTCCCAGGGTACCACCTGTCTCTCCCAGGTACACCTTATATCCCCAGGTTACATCTGTCTCTCCCAGGTACACCTGTCTCTCCTAGGAACACCCCTGTCTCTCCCAGGTCCACCTGTCTCATCCCGGTACACCTGTCTCTCCCAGGTACACCTGTCTCTCCCAGGGCCTACCCTGTCTCTCCCAGGTACACCTGTCTCTCCCAGGTACACCTGTCTCTCCCAGGTACCAAGACCCCACACCTGTCTCTCCCAGGTACAACTGTTCTCTCCCACCAGGTACACCTGTCTCCCCCAGGTACACCTGTCTCTCCCAGGTACACCAGATCCCCCACCCTGTCTCCTCCAGGTACCACCTGTCTCTCCCCAGGTAACACCTGTATCTCCCAAGGTCTACCATTCTGTCTCTCACAGGTACACCTGTCTCTCCCAGGTAACACCCTGTCTCTCCCGGTATCACCTGTTCTCTCCCAGGTATCACCTGTCTCTCCCAGGTACATCCAGACCCCCCCGTCTCTCCTCACGGAACCAGACACCATATGATGGTCTCCTCGCACTCTGGCGTGATCTGCTCACTGGAACATTCACTGACACTTTACTTCATCTATGGATGTGTCGTAATCATATATGGATGTGTAGTAACTCATATATGGATGTGTAGTAACTCTGCTTGGAGTTCAGTTTTATAGTCATAGTTTTATCTGATATTCTTCTTATGTTCGTATTTTGTTTGTTTTTATATATACGTGCCAACGGCATGCTACATAAATATAGTCAAATAAAAGACACCGAAGTCCCCCACAACAACAACAACAACATTACAAAACTCAGCACAAGTACAGGAAAATACGTGTAAGTAAACGGGAACACGAAAACGTCAAACAATAACGGAAACATAAGTACACTCAGTTACCGAACACGGGGTCGCAGTTCACATGATACCTGGTTGATACCTGGTTGATGGGGTTCTGGGAGTTCTTCTACTCCCCAAGCCCGGCCCGAGGCCAGGCTTGACTTGTGAGAGTTTGGTCCACTAGGCTGTTGCTTGGAGCGGCCCGCAGGCCCACATACCCACCACATGTACAAACTCACCTGAATAAATACAGCAAACCAAGGCAAGGCCTTACAGATATTTAGGCAGAAATGCAGCCTTAGGATACCGCAGACAATACACATCCCAGAGCACCCAATCCCATTTAGTAAGGCTAAATTCCAGGGCTTATGCAGGGCGCTACATGAGCTCTGGAGTCTCGAAGTCGTAGAAAGCCCCCCACTCGCCCCACCCACACAGGAGGCCGGTCGCTCACGGACCTCCGACACGGGACAGTCCTGACGGCGGTATCCGTCACAACGTCCTTCGTCACGTTGACCTTCCCCCTTGTATGGGTGGCGACATAGGGGGCGGTGGCACTGGACGCAGCATCACAGGGGGCGGCAGCGAAGGGACGCAGCATCACAGGGGGCGGCAGCACAGGGACGCAGCATCACAGGGGGCGGCAGCGAAGGGACGCAGCATCACAGAGGGAGAGCAGCACAAGGGACTGCGTGACAGGCGGCACGGGCACAGAGCCCACCTGGCGTGCTTCCTTCTTCAACACAATGACCAGGTCACGGGCCACACCTTCTCCACATCAGGGGGCACAACCCCCCCCCCCCACCCACGCCGGTGAACGGGAACACGAGGGCGCGGCGAGATGACAGAAGCAAGAGGCGAGGCCCCCCACATCAGCCCTCGCCTCCACGACACAAACACCAGCCACCATCCCGGCCACACCACTAGCAGGGGCCCGCCACAGCCCACGGCACACCACCAATGTTGTCATTAGGGATACAACCTCCAGAGTCGCCATATTCCTTCACGTCGGCCCAGGCCACCCCACGACGAGGACACAAACTGAGGGTAACGCCTCGACCGCTTGGAGACCGGGCGCAGGTCATGGGAACTGTCGGCCCCCCTGGAGGCACCTCAGCAGAACCCCCGGCCAGTCCCGGGAGGACGCACAAGAGCACACATCGCACGATCCCTGGAGGGGGGGGGGGGTGTAGGTAGCACCCAGGTAGCACCAGGTAGCACCCAGGTAGCACCAGGTAGCAAGCCTACAGGACGCTTGCGGGGGTTGCGCTCAACACCCACAAGCACAACTAGGTGAATACACGACATCAGGACAGAGAGAGGAGTCGGGGATCGCCGGTGGGGAAATCTTCCTTCCGGAAAAAGGTTGACAGGATGAAGGTGGCCTTCATCCTGTCAACCTTTTTACGGTTCCGCTCACCACAACCTGCAGCCTGGTGACCCGAGAAGCAGCACCGGAAACAGGTCCAGTGTTGGCCCGCGTAGAACACGCGGACAGTAAAACCCAACAGCATAACCGACGACAGCACAGGAGTGGTGAGGCGCCTGGCCAACGTGCGGGTTCCCCTCGGCACACCCGCCCATCTACCACAACAAATGATCTTCCGACGGACACTCAGCTCCCGCCCAAATCTGGAGAAGTGCTGACTTAGGAGATCGTCGGAGAACTCATATGATGCTCTATGCACTGCAACGTAGGTAGTTTACACCACAACGCTTCCTCCACCATCAGGGAGCTGAAAGGAGCGGCCATCATACTTCTCCACAACATCCCGGTATTCTTCCCCAGAGGTAAACTTCACCACAGGTCGGTGCCCAGCAGTCAGCTGCACTCAGCAGACCTCATGGAGTGAGGTCTCCTCACTCCAGGAGTGAGGAGACCCCACGTTCCCTCCCCACCAGGGGGACTTCTCCATTCCCAGTCAATCTCTCTCCCTGATGTTGGTCAATGATGACAAGTAGTTTTGCTCTCATTCTGTGTTGCTGCTCTCTATAGTGCAGGTGTGAGTCCGTGTGCGTGTGTGTGTGTGTGTGTGTTTGTGTGGGGTTCGTGTGTGTGTGAGTGCTTGTGTGTATGTGATATAATAGTGTCTGAGCTGTGTACGTCCACAGGTGTATTGGGAGCGTGTGTAGTCGCAGGCTTCCCCCAGTCGCTCAGAGGCCGCACCCCCCAGGCCTACAGAGAACCTCCCCAGGCCTACAGAGAGCCTCCCCAGGCCTACAGAGAGCCCCCCAAGACCTATCAAGAGGAGTCAAGGTAATACTGGTCATTTTTTATTTGCAAAAAAGACAGACAGTACCTGTCTGTCTCTGAACAGTACCTGTCTGTCACTGTACAGTACCTGTCTGTCTCTGAACAGTACCTGTCTGTAACTGTACAGTACCTATCTGTCCCTAGGTACCCGGCCCCCGAGACGGAGACCTACCAACAGCCGCCCAAGTACCAGAAGAAGTACCAGGTCGAGGACGAGGACGAGGACGAGTACGATGATAACGTCAACACAATCCCAGGTACGGTAGCCCACACATCCTCGACCTCAAGTTATAACTCCAGTACCCAAGTTCGCGTCGCATTTATGCACCATACTGTCATTTGACGGAGCGATTCCTTCATTGGGTATAACACTATACTTTTTTCCTGACATATAAATTATTATATTGTAGGTTTAGGCATAGTTAGGTGTAGGTAAGGTTAGGTTAGGTTAGGTAAGGTTAGGTTAGGTTAGGTTAGGTGATGTTTTGTTGATTGTCCCTCAGTTATCTCAAGGTGAGTGAGGATGAGTGTTTACACTACAAGGTGAGAGTGAAGGAACCATGTCTTAGAGTGCATACCTCCCGGCATGGTCAAGTGTGTCGTCAGTCAAATATTGACTTATGTGGGTCTTAATAAGTCAGTATTTGACTTAAACCCTCGTGACTGCTGTTGGTTAACCTCTCATGATGTGAGCTCGTTACTCTCTCTGGTCATACTTAATTACCTCACCCTTAAGTGTACTGTACAGTGTACTGTACAGTGTACTCTCCTTAAGTGTACTGTACAGTATACTCTCCTTGTTGTGTTTAGAGAGGTTGACCTTCCAGGGTGTGGCCAGGTGTGTGTGAGGATAGTCCAGGTAGCAGGCTACAGGCCACTAACCCGTGTGTGTGAGGAAAGTCCAGGTAGCAGGCTACAGGCCACTAACCCCGTGTGTGTGAGGACAGACCAGGTAGCAGGCTACAAGGGCACTAACCCCGTGTGTGTGAGGATAGTCCAGGTAGCAGGCTACAAGCCACTAAGTGTGAGGAGTCCAGGTAGCAGGCTACAAGCCACTAACCCCGTTTGTGTGAGGATAGTCCAGGTAGCAGGCTACAGGCCACTAACCCCGTGTGTGGAGGACAGACCAGGTAGCAGGCTACAGGCCACTAACCCCGTGTGTGTGAGGATAGTCCAGGTAGCAGGCTACAAGCCACTAACCCCGTGTGTGTGAGGATAGTCCAGGTAGCAGGCTACAGGCCACTAACCCCGTGTGTGTGAGGATAGACCAGGTAGCAGGCTACAGGTCACTAACCCCGTGTGTGTGAGGATAGACCAGTAGCAGGCTACAGGTCACTAACCCCGTGTGTGTGAGGATAGACCAGGTAGCAGGCTACAGGTCACTAACCCCGTGTGTGTGAGGATAGTCCAGGTAGCAGGCTACAGGTCACTAACCCCGTGTGTGTGAGGATAGACCAGGTAGCAGGCTACAGGTCACTAACCCCGTGTGTGTGAGGATAGACCAGGTAGCAGGCTACAGGTCACTAACCCCGTGTGTGTGAGGATAGACCAGGTAGCAGGCTACAGGCCACTAACCCGTGTGTGTGAGGATAGACCAGGTAGCAGGCTACAGGTCACTAACCCCTGTGTGTGAGGATAGACCAGGTAGCAGGCTACAGGTCAATAACCCGTGTGTGTGAGGATAGTCCAGGTAGCAGGCTACAGGTCACTAACCCCGTGTGTGTGAGGATAGTCCAGGTAGCAGGCTAGAGGTCACTAACCCGTGTGTGTTGCAGGGGAGCCAGGGAAGGACTATCCGGTGCACGCCGTCATCCCCGCCAGCAGCTTCTCTTGCAGGGACAAACTGCCGGGCTTCTACGCCGACGAAGCCTCCAGCTGCCAGGTGCTGTACCACGCCCCTCCTGTCTTTGTCTGTGACATGCCCCTCCTGTCTTTGTTCTGTGTCACGCCTCTCCTGTCTTTGTTCTGTGTCACGCCTCTCCTGTCTTTGTTCTGTGTCACGCCTCTCCTGTCTTTGTTCTGTGTCAACCTCTCCTGTCTTTGTTCTGTGTCACGCCTCTCCTGTCTTTGTTCTGTGTCACGCCTCTCCTGTCTTTGTTCTGTACCACGCCCCTCCTGTCCGGTCCTCGTCCCAACAGACCGTGTCCGGTCCTCGTCCCAACAGACCGTGTCCGGTCCTCGTCCCAACAGATCGTGTCTGGTCCTCGTCCCAACAGTCCGTGTCCGGTCCTCGTCCCAACAGACTGTGTCTGGTCCTCGTCCCAACAGACGTGTCTGGTCCTCGTCCCAACAGACCGTGTCGGTCCTCGTCCCAACAGTCCGTGTCTGGTCCTCGTCCCAACAGTCCGTGTCCGGTCCTCGTCCCAACAGACCGTGTCTGGTCCTCGTCCCAACAGACGTGTCTGGTCCTCGTCCCAACAGTCCGTGTCTGGTCCTCGTCCCAACAGACGTGTCTGGTCCTCGTCCCAACAGTCCGTGTCTGGTCCTCGTCCCAACAGTCCGTGTCTGGTCCTCGTCCCAACAGACGTGTCTGGTCCTCGTCCCAACAGACGTGTCTGGTCCTCGTCCCAACAGTCCGTGTCTGGTCCTCGTCCCAACAGACGTGTCTGGTCCTCGTCCCAACAGTCCGTGTCTGGTCATCGTCCCAACAGACGTGCCTGGTCCTCGTCCCAACAGACGTGCCTGGTCATCGTCCCAACAGACGTGTCTGGTCATCGTCCCAACAGTCCGTGTCCGGTCCTCGTCCCATCAGTCCGTGTCCGGTCCTCGTCCCAACAGCCGTGTCCGGTCCTCGTCCCAACAGACGTGTCTGGTCCTCGTCCAACAGTCCGTGTCCGGTCCTCGTCCCAACAGACGTGTCTGGTCCTCGTCCCAACAGACGTGTCGGTCCTCGTCCCAACAGTCCGTGTCTGGTCCTCGTCCCAACAGACGTGTCTGGTCCTCGTCCCAACAGTCCGTGTCTGGTCCTCGTCCCAACAGTCCGTGTCTGGTCCTCGTCCCAACAGTCCGTGTCCGGTCCTCGTCCCAACAGACCGTGTCTGGTCCTCGTCCCAACAGACCGTGTCTGGTCCTCGTCCCAACAGACGTGTCTGGTCCTCGTCCCAACAGACCGTGTCTGGTCCTCGTCCCAACAGACCGTGTCTGGTCCTCGTCCCAACAGACCGTGTCTGGTCCTCGTCCCAACAGACGTGTCTGGTCCTCGTCCCAACAGACCGTGTCTGGTCCTCGTCCCAACAGACGTGTCTGGTCCTCGTCCCAACAGACCGTGTCTGGTCCTCGTCCCAACAGTCCGTGTCTGGTCCTCGTCCCAACAGTCTGTGTCCGGTCCTCGTCCCAACAGACCGTGTCTGGTCCTCGTCCCAACAGACCGTGTCTGGTCCTCGTCCCAACAGACGTGTCTGGTCCTCGTCCCAACAGACCGTGTCTGGTCCTCGTCCCAACAGACCGTGTCTGGTCCTCGTCCCAACAGACCGTGTCTGGTCCTCGTCCCAACAGACCGTGTCTGGTCCTCGTCCCAACAGTCCGTGTCTGGTCCTCGTCCCAACAGTCCGTGTCTGGTCCTCGTCCCAACAGTCCGTGTCTGGTCCTCGTCCCAACAGACGTGTCTGGTCCTCGTCCCAACAGACCGTGTCTGGTCCTCGTCCCAACAGTCCGTGTCCGGTCCTCGTCCCAACAGACCGTGTCTGGTCCTCGTCCCAACAGTCCGTGTCTGGTCCTCGTCCCAACAGACCGTGTCTGGTCCTCGTCCCAACAGACGTGTCTGGTCCTCGTCCCAACAGACGTGTCTGGTCCTCGTCCCAACAGACCGTGTCTGGTCCTCGTCCCAACAGACGTGTCTGGTCCTCGTCCCAACAGACGTGTCTGGTCCTCGTCCCAACAGACGTGTCTGGTCCTCGTCCCAACAGTCCGTGTCCGGTCCTCGTCCCAACAGACGTGTCTGGTCCTCGTCCCAACAGACGTGTCTGGTCCTCGTCCCAACAGACGTGTCTGGTCCTCGTCCCAACAGACGTGTCTGGTCCTCGTCCCAACAGTCCGTGTCTGGTCCTCGTCCCAACAGTCCGTGTCTGGTCCTCGTCCCAACAGACGTGTCTGGTCCTCGTCCCAACAGACGTGTCTGGTCCTCGTCCCAACAGACGTGTCTGGTCCTCGTCCCAACAGTCCGTGTCCGGTCCTCGTCCCAACAGTCCGTGTCTGGTCCTCGTCCCAACAGACGTGTCTGGTCCTCGTCCCAACAGACGTGTCTGGTCCTCGTCCCAACAGACGTGTCTGGTCCTCGTCCCAACAGACGTGTCTGGTCTCCACATGCCACTTGTATACACTACTTTGAGGTTATCTTGAGATGATTTCGGGGCTTTAGTGTCCCCGCGGCCCGGTCCTCCACCCCCAGGAAGCAGCCCGTGACAACTGACTAACACCCAGGTACCTCTGTTACTGCTAGGTAACAGTACCATAGGGTGAAAGAAACTCTGCCCATAGTTTCTCGCCGGCGCCCGGGATCGAACCCGGGACCACAGGATCACAAGTCCAGCGTGCTGTCCGCTCGGCCGACCGGATCAGATCAACCGATGATAGATCAGATAGACGGATCAAGTGGCCGTCTGGAGCCAATTTAATGTATACTCATAATGATTTCTTATTAACTTTTAATTCTCTTTTGTTTGTGTGTCTTACTTTAGAATCCGCCTTCCCCTCCCCCCCCCTTGCTTTTCTTACTGACTCTCCTCAGTACAGTCCTGAATTAACTCAACCATCTCATCCTTATGAAACTCTACATGAATGCCCCCCATGTTCACCAGGAGGAATAGTCAGAGACGGCTCGTAGAAGCATTGATCGTCGGAACTAGGATCCGAGGATCATTAAGATTACCATCACACCTCTTAGATTAGATCCTAAATACTCAGGTGACCACTTTATCTCTCTCAGCACTACCTAACTTGTGCTCCCCATCTCCCCACACCACTGCCCGTCTCTTCTCCTCACACCAGTGCCTGTCTCACCCCTGGGGCTGAGCTAACTAAGGTGTCCTGCGTGTGCTTCAGGTGTGGCACTACTGCAAGACTGACGGTCTGATGGAGTCGTTCCTCTGCCCCAACGGGACCATCTACAACCAGGCCAACGGGTGTGTGAGTGGTGGTTCAACGTCCGCTGTGACTCCGACACCATCGCCAAGCAGGAGAGGGTCAGTATACACGCACGCACGCGCGCA
>WNGS01000384.1:34305-48000 GCA_020271785.1 Procambarus virginalis
GAGGAGTAAGGAAGGAGACTGAGGAGTAAGGAAGGAGACAGAGGAGTAAGGAAGGAGACTGAGGAGTAAGGAAGGAGACAGAGGAGTAAGGAAGGAGAGAAAGGAGTAAGGAAGGAGACTGAGAAGTAAGGAAGGAGAGAGAGGAGTAAGGAAGGAGACTGAGGAGTAAGGAAGGAGACTGAGGAGTAAGGAAGGAGACAGAGGAGTAAGGAAGAAGACAGAGGAGTAAGGAAGGAGACAGGAAGTAAGGAAGGAGACTGAGGAGTAAGGAAGGAGACAGAGGAGTAAGGAAGGAGACAGAGAAGTAAGGAAGGAGACAGAGGAGTAAGGAAGGAGACAGAGGAGTAAGGAAGGAGACAGAGGAGTAAGGAAGGAGACAGAGGAGTAAGGAAGGAGACAGAGGAGTAAGGAAGGAGACAGAGGTAAGGAAGGAGACAGAGGAGTAAGGAAGGAGACAGAGGAGTAAGGAAGGAGAGAGAGGGAGTAAGGAAGAGAGAGAGGAGTAAGGAGGAGACAGAGGAGTAAGGAAGGAGACAGAGGAGTAAGGAAGGAGACAGAGGAGTAAGGAAGGAGACAGAGAGTAAGGAAGGAGACTGAGGAGTAAGGAAGGAGACAGAGGAGTAGGAAGGAGACAGAGGAGTAAGGAAGGAGACAGAGGAGTAAGGAAGGAGAGAGGAGTAAGGAAGGAGACAGAGGAGTAAGGAAGGAGACAGAGGAGTAAGGAAGGAGACAGAGGAGTAAGGAAGGAGACAGAGGAGTAAGGAAGGAGACTGAGGAGTAAGGAAGGAGAGAGAGGAGTAAGGAAGGAGAGAGAGGAGTAAGGAAGGACAGAGGAGTAAGGAAGGAGACAGAGGAGTAAGGAAGGAGACAGAGGAGTAAGGAAGGAGAGAGAGGAGTAAGGAAGGAGAGAGAGGAGTAAGGAAGGAGACTGAGGAGTAAGGAAGGAGACAGAGAGTAAGGAAGGAGACGAGGAGTAAGGAAGGAGACAGAGGAGTAAGGAAGGAGACAGAGGAGTAAGGAAGGAGACAGAGGAGTAAGGAAGGAGACAGGAGTAAGGAAGGAGACAGAGGAGTAAGGAAGGAGACGAGGAGTAAGGAAGGAGACAGAGGAGTAAGGAAGGAGACAGAGGAGTAAGGAAGGAGACAGAGGAGTAAGGAAGGAGAGAGAGGAGTAAGGAAGGAGACAGAGGAGTAAGGAAGGAGACAGAGGAGTAAGGAAGGAGACAGAGGAGTAAGGAAGGAGACAGAGGAGTAAGGAAGGAGACAGAGGAGTAAGGAAGGAGACAGAGGAGTAAGGAAGGAGATAGAGGAGTAAGGAAGGAGACAGAGGAGTAAGGAAGGAGACAGAGGAGTAAGGAAGGAGACAGAGGAGTAAGGAAGGAGAGAGAGGAGTAAGGAAGGAGACAGAGGAGTAAGGAAGGAGAGAGAGGAGTAAGGAAGGAGACTGAGGAGTAAGGAAGGAGAGAGAGGAGTAAGGAAGGAGACAGAGGAGTAAGGAAGGAGACAGAGGAGTAAGGAAGGAGACAGAGGAGTAAGGAAGGAGACAGAGGAGTAAGGAAGGAGACAGAGGAGTAAGGAAGGAGACAGAGGAGTAAGGAAGGAGACAGAGGAGTAAGGAAGGAGACAGAGGAGTAAGGAAGGAGACAGAGGAGTAAGGAAGGAGACAGAGGAGTAAGGAAGGAGACAGAGGAGTAAGGAAGGAGAGAGAGGAGTAAGGAAGGAGACTGAGGAGTAAGGAAGGAGAGAGAGGAGTAAGGAAGGAGAGAGAGGAGTAAGGAAGGAGACTGAGGAGTAAGGAAGGAGAGAGGAGTAAGGAAGGAGAGAGAGGAGTAAGGAAGGAGACAGAGGAGTAAGGAAGGAGACAGAGGAGTAAGGAAGGAGACAGAGGAGTAAGGAAGGAGACAGAGGAGTAAGGAAGGAGACAGAGGAGTAAGGAAGGAGAGAGAGGAGTAAGGAAGGAGAGAGAGGAGTAAGGAAGGAGACAGAGGAGTAAGGAAGGAGACAGAGAAGTAAGGAAGGAGACAGAGGAGTAAGGAAGGAGACAGAGGAGTAAGGAAGGAGACTGAGGAGTAAGGAAGGAGACAGAGGAGTAAGGAAGGAGACAGAGGAGTAAGGAAGGAGACAGAGGAGTAAGGAAGGAGACAGAGGAGTAAGGAAGGAGACAGAGGAGCAAGGAAGGAGACTGAGGAGTAAGGAAGGAGACAGAGGAGCAAGGAAGGAGACAGAGGAGTAAGGAAGGAGACAGAGGAGCAAGGAAGGAGACAGAGGAGCAAGGAAGGAGACTGAGGAGTAAGGAAGGAGACAGAGGAGCAAGGAAGGAGACAGAGGAGCAAGGAAGGAGACTGAGGAGTAAGGAAGGAGACAGAGGAGTAAGGAAGGAGACAGAGGAGTAAGGAAGGAGACAGAGGAGTAAGGAAGGAGACAGAGGAGCAAGGAAGGAGACAGAGGAGCAAGGAAGGAGACTGAGGAGTAAGGAAGGAGACAGAGGAGTAAGGAAGGAGACAGAGGAGTAAGGAAGGAGACAGAGGAGTAAGGAAGGAGACAGAGGAGCAAGGAAGGAGACAGAGGAGCAAGGAAGGAGACAGAGGAGTAAGGAAGGAGACAGAGGAGTAAGGAAGGAGACAGAGGAGTAAGGAAGGAGACAGAGGAGTAAGGAAGGAGACAGAGGAGTAAGGAAGGAGACAGAGGAGCAAGGAAGGAGACAGAGGAGCAAGGAAGGAGACTGAGGAGTAAGGAAGGAGACAGAGGAGCAAGGAAGGAGACAGAGGAGCAAGGAAGGAGACAGAGGAGTAAGGAAGGAGACAGAGGAGTAAGGAAGGAGACAGAGGAGTAAGGAGGGAGACAGAGGAGTAAGGAAGGAGACAGAGGAGTAAGGAAGGAGACAGAGGAGTAAGGAAGGAGACAGAGGAGTAAGGAAGGAGACAGAGGAGTAAGGAAGGAGACAGAGGAGCAAGGAAGGAGACAGAGGAGCAAGGAAGGAGACTGAGGAGTAAGGAAGGAGACAGAGGAGTAAGGAAGGAGACAGAGGAGTAAGGAAGGAGACAGAGGAGCAAGGAAGGAGACAGAGGAGTAAGGAAGGAGACAGAGGAGCAAGGAAGGAGACTGAGGAGTAAGGAAGGAGACAGAGGAGTAAGGAAGGAGACAGAGGAGTCAGGAATGAGACAGAGGAGTAAGGAAGGAGACAGAGGAGTAAGGAAGGAGACAGAGGAGTAAAGAAGGAGACAGAGGAGCAAGGAAGGAGACAGAGGAGTAAGGAAGGAGACAGAGGAGCAAGGAAGGAGACTGAGGAGTAAGGAAGGATAGAGAGGAGTAAGGAAGGAGAGAGAGGAGTAAGGAAGGAGAGAGAGGAGTAAGGAAGGAGAGAGAGGAGTAAGGAAGGATAGAGAGGAGTAAGGAAGGAGAGAGAGGAGTAAGGAAGGAGAGAGAGGAGTAAGGAAGGAGAGAGAGGAGTATGGAAGGAGACAGAGGAGTAAGGAAGGAGACAGAGGAGTAAGGAAGGAGAGAGAGGAGTAAGGAAGGAGACTGAGGAGTAATGAAGGAGACAGAGGAGTAAGTAAGGAGACAGAGAAGTAAGGAAGGAGACAGAGGAGTAAGGAAGGATAGAGAGGAGTAAGGAAGGAGAGAGAGGAGTAAGGAAGGAGACTGAGGAGTAAGGAAGGAGACAGAGGAGTAAGGAAGGAGACAGAGGAGTAAGGAAGGAGAGAGAGGAGTAAGGAAGGAGACAGAGGAGTAAGGAAGGAGACAGAGGAGTAAGGAAGGAGAGAGAGGAGTAAGGAAGGAGACAGAGAAGTAAGGAAGGAGACAGAGGAGTAAGGAAGGAGAGAGAGGAGTAAGGAAGGAGACTGAGGAGTAAGGAAGGAGACAGAGGAGTAAGGAAGGAGACAGAGGAGTAAGGAAGGAGACAGAGGAGTAAGGAAGGAGACAGAGGAGTAAGGATGGAGGCAGGAGTAAGGAAGGAGACAGAGGAGTAAGGAAGGAGACAGGAGTAAGGAAGGAGAGAGAGGAGTAAGGAAGGAGACAGAGGAGTAAGGATGGAGGCAGGAGTAAGGAAGGAGACAGAGGAGTAAGGAAGGAGACAGGAGTAAGGAAGGAGAGAGAGGAGTAAGGAAGGAGACAGAGGAGTAAGGATGGAGGCAGGAGTAAGGAAGGAGGCAGGAAGAGGAATAAGGAAGGAGAGAGAGGAGTAAGGAAGGAGACAGAGGAGTAAGGATGGAAGCAGGAATAAGGAAGAAGGCAGAAAGAGGAATAAGGAAGGAGGGGAGGGAAACCAGGATGATAGGAAGGGAGTAAATGTGGAGTGAGAAAAGGTATCAGGAAGAGTGTTACAGAAGTAGGGAAGGTTAATGACGGTGGAGGATTGTGGCTCAATGAATGACTTGTCACGTCGCTACTTAAAACACCCGTGTGGAAAATAAACACCTGTGTGGAAAATAAACACCTGTGTGGAAAATAAACACCTGTGTGGAAAATAAACACCTGTGTGGAAAATAAAACACCTGTGTGGAAATTAAAACACCTGTGTGGAAATTAAAACACATGTGTGGAAATTAAAACACCTGTGTGGAAAATAAAACACCCGTGTGGAAAATAAAACACCCGTGTGGAAATTAAAACACCCGTGTGGAAAATAAAACACCCGTGTGGAAAATAAAACACCCATGTGGAAAATAAAACACCCGTGTGGAAAATAAAACACTGGTGTGGAAAATAAAACACCCGTGTGGAAATTAAAACACCCGTGTGGAAAATAAAACACCCGTGTGGAAAATAAAACACCCGTGTGGAAAATAAAACACCCG
The DNA here is from genome assembly GCA_020271785.1 of Procambarus virginalis. Classification (NCBI taxonomy): domain Eukaryota; kingdom Metazoa; phylum Arthropoda; class Malacostraca; order Decapoda; family Cambaridae; genus Procambarus; species Procambarus virginalis. The sequence goes on from WNGS01000384.1 coordinate 39,104, forward strand.
TGTGGAAAATAAAACACCCGTGTGGAAAATAAAAGCTTGAATGGTAGAGAAGTTTGTCGTGACTTTTTACGTTCCTCGAAATAGAAGAACAAAAAAATATAGTACTGTATTTCCTGGTCTAAAGAAAAAGACTGATAAAATTACAATATGTAGATGAAAAGTCCGAAAACGTGGCGGAAAAATGTTGACCAATTACAATAACTTTCTAAATAATGATGATAGCAATATTAACCTTAATTTACCTGACGCCACCATTTCTACAGGCCTCGACGGGGACAGCAAGCCGGGAGCTTGTCAAAGGCTTAACCCATGGTTCACGGGTAAATTTTTGTATCACAAATACACCAAAAAATTGTCGGGTCGAGAAGAAGTTATAATATTAGTTAATGTAATAAAAGAACGATATACTATGCTAACATCACGCTTCATGCACTCCAAGATGCATATAAGTACGTACAGGTGCTAAAGTACGTACAGGTGCTAAAGTACGTACAGGTGCTAAAGTACGTACATGTGCTAAAGTATGTACAGGTGCTAAAGTACGTACAGGTGCTAAAGTATGTACAGGTGCTAAAGTACGTACAGGTGCTAAAGTATGTACAGGTGCTAAAGTATGTACAGGTGCTAAAGTACCTACAGGTGCTAAAGTACGTACAGGTGCTAATGTACCTACAGGTGCTAAAGTACCTACAGGTGCTAAAGTACGTACAGGTGCTAAAGTACCTACAGGTGCTAAAGTACGTACAGGTGCTAAAGTACGTACAGGTGCTAAAGTACGTACAGGTGCTAATGTACCTACAGGTGCTAAAGTACCTACAGGTGCTAATGTACCTACAGGTGCTAAAGTACGTACAGGTGCTAATGTACCTACAGGTGCTAAAGTATGTACAGGTGCTAAAGTACGTACAGGTGCTAAAGTACGTACAGGTGCTAAAGTACATACAGGTGCTAAAGTACGTACAGGTGCTAAAGTACGTACAGGTGCTAATGTACCTACAGGTGCTAAAGTATGTACAGGTGCTAATGTACCTACAGGTGCTAAAGTACGTACAGGTGCTAAAGTACGTACAGGTGCTAAAGTACGTACAGGTGCTAAAGTACGTACAGGTGCTAAAGTACGTACAGGTGCTAAAGTACCTACAGGTGCTAAAGTACGTACAGGTGCTAAAGTATGTACAGGTGCTAAAGTACGTACAGGTGCTAAAGTACCTACAGGTGCTAAAGTACCTACAGGTATCTTAATGGAAACGTTGAGAGTTATCTAGTGATACCAAACAAATGATACCAAACTTTGAAGTAAGTAATTATCGAAAGAAGGCACCAAACCTGGAAGGCTATGTAGCACTATCAAATGTACGGGATAATCAGAGGGCGCTAAATATCACCAAGGACGCCAATACGAGAACAGAAACGCATAAGGCGAACGTTATCAAAAGTATCCGATTCACCAAGAATTCTATCGAGGGACAAGTAACCGCGAGGGACGGTCGGAAAGCAAGACACACGCTCGTCCTGGAGGTCAGGAAATTCAACAAAAACGTGCACGACCGTAAGAGGAACAACGCAATTTGGACAATTATGAGCAGGGTGGCGCTCCATTAAGTGACCGTGAGTTAAACGTATATGGCCAATACGTAACCTAGCCAGAGCTGTTTCCCAGCGCCGGTTACGGTGGTAGGAGGAAGGCCACAGGGACACATGACTCTTAAGAGTACACGGTTAGTTACCAGTAACAGACAACCAACAACCCTGCCAACGGGCAAGGATGGAGGAATGAATAACTGGGTAAAGGTCGGAATAAGGAATACCTTTATGGGAGATGGGACAAGTGCGGATAGCTTCCTTATCGGCAGCATCCGCATGCTGATTTAAAGAAACACCAACATGGCTGGGAACCCAGCAAAACTCTACCGATTGAAATTTTCTGGAGATAAGAAACAGCCAATGTTGAATCTCGATGACCACCGGATGGACAGGATTAAAGGACCCCAAAGTCATGAGGGCACTACGAGAGTCAACTACCACCACAAAGGAGGATTGACAACGAGAAAGCAGGAGACGAAGAGCATAGAGAATAGCATAAAGTTCTGCTGTGAAGATGCTAGCCTCCGGAGGAAGGCGACACATATAAGTGTGGTCAGGAAAAACAACAGAGTAGCCCACACCGTCAGCAGACTTAGACCCATCGGTGAAGATGGGAACGAAGTGGGAGTGTGAAGAAAAGTGCTCAAGGAAAGGGCGCTTCATAACCGTAGAAGGGGTAAAAGCTTCAGTGATGCGGGTTAGAGAAGTACAAAATTTGGGAAGGGGGACCCTCCACGGGGGTAAGGACGGAACAATACGAGGAGAAACATTGGTAATACGAACCGAAAGAGAATCTTGTAAGCGAGACAAACGGACAGAAAGAGGAAGGTGGTGAAGAGGAACAGAAACTACGGGAGGGGTAAAAGTCAAAGCACGACAACTTTGAAGTAATATTGGCTGGATATGTTTAAATGTATGAACACTCGTATAAAGTCTGTTTAAAGAAACATTCATATATTTTTAAATCGGTTTAAATTCTTTAGAGAAAGGCCTCATTAGAGGGATGTTTACACCCAGTCACGATATCTTGTTTATTGCAGGAGGTATGGATGTTTTTGGGCTGGATATGGGGGAGAGGTGGAGCAGTGGGAGTAAGATGTGTACTGGTGGTGGTGGAGGAGCAAGTGTAACAGTGTGATGCAAGCTGGGTACTGGTGGTACTGGCAGGCAGGTGTAACAGGGTACTGGTGATGATGGAGGGGGGGGGGGGGTAGGAGGCAGGTGTAGTTGAGAGCTGGCACCCTCACTACAGTGCCTCTTGTGAGAACAATCGCGGGCATAATCCTGTGTTTACTGGCGCCCTTGTCGTCGTCTGGTGTCAGTGATACAATGTGCTACTGTGGGCTGGCGGCTCGATTTTTTGGCTCCTATCAACATATTTCTGGTTTTGTTTACATCGTAACGTAAGAGTGACGTCACATGAGTACGCTATCCTAGTTTTATGAATGGACCGATCTTCTTCAAGCCAAGAATGTTGTTCAAAGTTTGTGCCTGAAGTATGGGAAACTGTTCCTTGGAGGTTGTTGAACTCTTTTTACCAATTTTGATGTGAACATTTTTGTAGATACGTTAATAAGTAATAGACCCTTGAGATGCGCAATTGCAATTTGACAACATTCTTAATTTCCATTAAACTTTCTAAGGACCAGTTTGTGATCGAGTTGTTGAGCTGGTGTCCAATTTGTTCAGGTATTTCCTTACTTCTTGAAGACAAATGAGGTAAGTGCGTTGAAGTATTATTCTGTTATGTGTTTCAGATCGTTAACAAAGAAACTAAAGTGTTGGACATCTCGAGAATCGGAAATCAGAAAAAGTATTTCTTCACGCGTTGGGGACATATATGCATCAAAATATCTCATAGAATACCATTGTTTGTCTGTACAGTAGGCCTATAGTATTGTCAACTGGTCCGACAGGTGCTGCTTGTTGGATATGATATTAATGACAATATAAACCAGGCGAGGAAGGTGAGAGAGAGAACAGGTCGTGGGAGTGACGGAGGCCACCTGGCGTCCTCACACACTGTGCTCACGACACAAATATTCCTCTGCATTTCACCTAAATGGTGGTGGGTGGCAGGGGTACTGTGGTGGTGGCGGCGGTACTGTGGTGGGTGGCGGCGGTACTGTGGTGGGTGGCAGCGGTACTGTGGTGGGTGGCGGCGGTACTGTGGTGGGTGGCGGCGGGTACTGTGGTGGGTGGCAGCGGTACTGTGGTGGGTGGCGGCGGTACTGTGGTGGGTGGCGGCGGTACTGTGGTGGGTGGCAGCGGTACTGTGGTGGGTGGCGGCGGTACTGTGGGGTGGCGGCGGTACTGTGGTGGGTGGCAGCGGTACTGTGGTGGGTGGCGGCGGTACTGTGGTGGGTGGCGGCGGTACTGTGGTGGGTGGCAGCGGTACTGTGGTGGGTGGCGGCGGTACTGTGGTGGGTGGCGGCGGTACTGTGGTGGGTGGCAGCGGTACTGTGGTGGGTGGCGGCGGTACTGTGGTGGGTGGCGGCGGTACTGTGGTGGGTGGCGGGGGTACTGTGGTGGGTGGCGGCGGTACTGTGGTGGGGTGGCGGTGGTACTGTGGGTGGGTGGCAGCGGTACTGTGGTAGGTGGCGGCGGTACTGTGGTGGGTGACAGGGGTACTGTGGTGGGTGACAGGGGTACTGTGGTGGGTGAAAGGGGTACTGTGGTGGGTGGCAGCGGTACTGTGGTAGGTGGCGGCGGTACTGTGGTGGGTGAAGGGGTACTGTGTGTGGGTGACAGGGGTACTGTGGTGGGTGACAGGGGTACTGTGGTGGGTGGCAGCGGTACTGTGGTAGGTGGCGGCGGTACTGTGGTGGGTGACAGGGGTACTGTGGTGGGTGACAGGGGTACTGTGGGGGTGGCAGGCAGCGGTACTGTGGTAGGTGGCGGCGGTACTGTGGTGGGTGGCGGCGGTACTGTGGTGGTGACAGGGGTACTGTGGTGGGTGGCAGGGGTACTGTGGTGGGTGACAGCGGTACTGTGGTGGGTGGCGGCGGTACTGTGGTGGGTGACAAGGGTACTGTGGTGGGTGACAGGGGTACTGTGGTGGGTGACGCGGTACTGTGGTCGGGGCAGGGGTACTGTGGTGGGTGACAGGGGTACTGTGGTGGTGACAGGGGTACTGTGGTGGGTGGCAGGGGTACTGTGGTGGGTGACAGGGGTACTGTGGTGGGTGACGGCGGTACTGTGGTGGGTGGCAGGGGTACTGTGGTGGGTGACAGGGGTACTGTGGTGGGTGGCAGCGGTACTGTGGTGGGTGGCAGCGGTACTGTGGTGGGTGACAGGGGTACTGTGGTGGGTGGCAGGGGTACTGTGGTGGGTGACAGGGGTACTGTGGTGGGTGACAGGGGTACTGTGGTGGGTGGCAGCGGTACTGTGGTGGGTGACAGGGGTACTGTGGTGGGTGGCAGCGGTACTGTGGTGGGTGGCGGCGGTACTGTGGTGGGTGACGGCGGTACTGTGGTGGGTGACAGGGGTACTGTGGTGGGTGGCAGGGGTACTGTGGTGGGTGGCAGGGGTACTGTGGTGGGTGACAGGGGTACTGTGGTGGGTGGCAGGGGTACTGTGGTGGGTGACAGGGTACTGTGGTGGGTGACGGCGGTACTGTGGTGGGTGGCAGGGGTACTGTGGTGGGTGACAGGGTACTGTGGTGGGTGGCGGCGGTACTGTGGTGGGTGACGGCGGTACTGTGGTGGGTGACGGCGGTACTGTGGTGGGTGGCAGCGGTACTGTGGTGGGTGGCGGCGGTATGTGGTGGGTGGGGCGGTACTGTGGTGGGTGGCGGCGGTACTGTGGTGGGTGGAGGGGTACTGTTGTGGGTGGCGGCGGGTACTGTGGTGGGTGGCAGCGGTACTGTGGTGGGTGGCGGCGGTACTGTGTGGGTGGCAGCGGTACTGTGGTGGGTGGCGGCGGTACTGTGGTGGGTGGCGGCGGTACTGTGGTGGGTGGCAGCGGTACTGTGGTGGGTGGCAGCGGTACTGTGGTGGGTGGCAGGGGTACTGTGTGGTGGGTGGCAGCGGTACTGTGGTGGGTGGCAGGGGTACTGTGGTGGGGGGGCGGCGGTACTGTGGTGGGTGGCAGCGGTACTGTGGTGGGTGGCAGCGGTACTGTGTGGGTGGCGGCGGCGGTACTGTGGTGGGTGGCGGCGGTACTGTGGTGGGTGGCAGCGGTACTGTGGGGGTGGCAGCGGTACTGTGGTGGGTGGCGGCGGTACTGTGGTGGGTGGCGGCGGTACTGTGGTGGGTGGCAGCGGTACTGTGGTGGGTGGCGGGGTACTGTGGTGGGTGGCAGCGGTACTGTGGTGGGTGGCGGCGGTACTGTGGTGGGTGGCGGCGGTACTGTGGTGGGTGGCGGCGGTACTGTGGTGGGTGGCGGCGGTACTGTGGTGGTTCTGTAACAGGATTGAACTCATTTCTTATGTTATTATGAAATCTTGGCTATAAAATGATCGTAGATAGATGGGCAACAGTATGGAAATACCTTATTGAGAAATGAGCTTATAATGGATAACGCCATTGTACAAGGCTTGACAGAGGCAGAATTTTATTCCCCTTGATATAAAATAGAAAGTGGGAATACTATAACAGAAAACGGGCTTATTTAGGCAAGATGAAGAAGGGTGACTGGCTAGCTGATGACGTCATTGACCATTAGCAATGCCTGTGCAGGTCACCGAGGTAACGAAAAAAACACACGACTCATAGACCGGATTTTTTTATCCCCTTAACACGTGCCTGTGCAGGTTCCCTGAGCGGCTAGCTGGTGACGTCATTGACATTATTGATGCCTGTGCATGTGGTCAGCGGGGTAACCAAAAATGCACGACTCAAATCGCTGCCATTTAAATCACGGGGGAAAAATTCATAATCAAATCGATGCAGTTGACATCCACGGTTTAAAATAACGAAAAAAAAACACCGGCCCAAGCACTGGCCCGTCACCATTTGTAACGAAAAACACACGACTCAAATCACGGCCGTCGCCATTTGTAACGAAAAACACACGATCATAACGCTGCAGTCGGAAAAAAGCAAAACTGCAGCGATATGAGTCTTCTACACTACTCTCGGGCACCCTACACCCCCTCGGGCACCCTACACCCCCTCGGGCACCCTACACCCTCTCGGGCACCTACCCCCCTCGGGCACCTACACCCCTCGGGCACCCTACACCCTCTCGGGCCCTACACCCCCTCGGGCACCCTACACCCTCTCGGGCACCCTACACCCCCTCGGACACCCTACACCCTCTCGGGCACCTACACCCCCTCGGGCACCCTACACCCTCTCGGGCACCCTACACCCCCTCGGACACCCTACACCCTCTCGGGCACCCTACCCCCCTCGGGCACCCTACACCCTCTCGGACACTCTACACCTCTCGGGCACCCTACACCCTCGGACACCCTACACCCCCTCGGACACCCTACACCCTCTCGGGCACCCTACACCCCCTCGGGCACCCTACACCCCCTCGGACACCCTACACCTCTCGGGCACCCTACACCCCCTCGGACACCTACACCCTCTCGGCACCCTACACCCCCTCGGGCACCCTACACCCCTCGGGCACCCTACACCCTCTCGGGCACCCTACACCCTCTCGGGCACCCTACACCCCTCGGGCACCCTACACCCTCTCGGGCACCCTACACCCTCTCGGGCACCCTACACCCCCTCGGACACCCTACACCCTCTCGGGCACCTACACCCCCTCGGGCACCCTACACCTCTCGGGCACCCTACACCCTCTCGGGCACCCTACACCCCCCGGGCACCCTACACCCTCTCGGGCACCCTACACCCCTCGGACACCCTACACCCTCTCGGGCACCCTACACCCCTCGGACACCTTACACCCTCTCGGGCACCCTACACCCCCTCGGGCACCCTACACCCTCTCGGGCACCCTACACCCTCTCGGGCACCCTACACCCTCGGGCACCCTACACCCCCTCGGACACCCTACACCCCCTAGGGCACCCTACACCCCTCGGGCACCCTACACCCCCCTCGGGCCCCTTACACTTCCTAGGGCCCTTACACCCCTAGGGCCCTTACACCCCCTATAGGGCCCCTTACACCCCTAGGGCCCTTACACCCCCTAGGGCCCCTTACACCCCCTAGGGCCCCTTACACCCCTAGGGCCCTTACACCCCCTAGGGCCCCTTACACCCCCTAGGGCCCCTTACACCCCTAGGGCCTCTTACACCCCCTAGGGCCCCTTACACCCCCTCGGCCACCTTACACTCCCTCGGGGCCCCCCTTCCGGGAGGGGGAGTTGTAAGTATATGCACACCATAGCCCTTTCCCCTTCCCCCTTTCTCTTCTCCTTCCTCTTCCCCTTCCCTTCTCTCGCTTGCCGGCCTCCTTTGGGTCATCCCTGTCTTTGTCACGGTCTAACCCTCGGGTCATAAACAGCTTGAAATCACTTGCTCCCCTCACTCTCCGTCCATCTGTCCAGTGACGAATTGAAAACAGTACCCCAAGGCCAATAAACTTGTGATACAAGTTACACGTGGGTGCCCAGCCAGCAGTCCTCAGGAAAGTCGTGTGGTGTCTTCCCAGTTTTTGGAGTTTTCTGTCAAGAGGAATTGACCCTTATGGTCAAGCTGATCCGAATGGTTAAAGACATGTAGGCCTGGGGAGGCGGGGCCTCACAGGGTAGTGCCTGCCCATGCTATTGGCCCGGTTTCTAGATCCCCTAGTTATGTTTAAATCCATTGGCCATACGCTTGGGATAGGCGGAGTTAATTGGGGCCTAGGAACTAGGGGGTGGAGCCTGTTCCACTGGTAAGCGTTTTTAATAAAGAATAGTTAGTGTGTCTTGGGACTTCAATGGGGTACAGGTCAATTGACCTGCGGGCAGCCAATCAACATCTTTGGCAAGCTGCAGTATTGAAGGTAATTGTGCCATTTGAGTTTTTGTAACATTGGTTTACATTCCGTTGCCTCGAAGGTTTTGTTACTTAGTGTAGGCTATGTTTTAATTTTGATTTAAATATACAGGTTCAAATAATAAAATAATATAAAGGTAATGTGTTTTAGTTATCTGTTCCCTTTGATTAATGACTGTGTTATTCATTCTTGTGATTTTCATTTGCTGTGCTAGATATTCCCCCGTGTTCTCCATCTTATGAATAGTAAAGTCGCTCTAGAATCTCCCGTTCAGTTCAGTAAGACTACAGTATTAATCCATTAAGATTCATTTACTTGCCCTTTTTGAGTTCCCCGATTATTGAGTCCCTTCCTTCCTGGGGACCAATAATTTTAGACCATTCTTTATGTTGGGAAGGTGGTGGC
>WNGS01000385.1:0-11232 GCA_020271785.1 Procambarus virginalis
CGTGAGACTGCTAGAATGTTTTATGTTCATTTATACGCTCTGTGATTGACTACAATGCTCTCATCTCACACTGTATACTGACAAAGAGCTGAAATCTCTTGAAACCTGCAAAACGAAGCTATGCGTCTCATCCTTGGGGCTCCAAAGTCCACGAGAATAGTTAATATGAGAGCAGAGTTAAAATTACCTACCATAAGTGAGAGAATTTTGTCTATTAGCACAGTTTTCGGCGTGAAGGCATTGAGTAGATCTAGGCAACACATGAAGTTTCAAGCTAAACTTTCTAATATGCTGCACTCACCTGAGGTCTATAGAAGAAGAACGAAATCTGATTATGTATATTGGTTCTATAAGGTAGCCAACTCCATCAAAATATTAAATATGTACCCAACTCAACTAATGATTAATCAACCAATTACTCCATGGATAACTGGGATTTATCAGTTGATTTTGTAAATGCGCCCAAGAAATAGTGTGTGCACTCTACATTATTAAAACAGTTAACCTGAAAAGCATCACTGAAAGTACTCAGAGTTTGTAACGATGTGTATCAGTGCTATACCGACGGCTCTGTAGAAGAAGGTGGACGATGTACCGGATGTGCATGTAATATATTTGAAACAATCTACTCTCGTACATACAGCAATGAAGCGCGTCAATGACTGGGCAAGTACAACTCAAACCGAACTTGCAGGCATATACCTTGCCACTGAATTTTAAAAGACAAAGGCAGTGGACTTATATACTGTGACTCGCAGAGTGCACTCCTGGCATTGAACGCACATATTAGTGACACCCAGAAAATAGTCAGTGATATTCGAATGAATGTTTTAGCTGCTAAAGAAAACAGATTTGAAATTAAATTCCTATGGATACCATCACATGTTGGCATCTCAGGGATGACACTGTTGATATGCTTGCAAAGACAGCCTGTAAAAACCAGTGGTAGAAATTGATATGGGTATTTCATTAGCAGTGACAAAGAGAATACTTAAACAAATATCTAATGAAGATCTCACCGACCTAACAAATTCACAAAGACCTGAAAGCTGTAGCATTAAATATTATGATAGATATCGTGAGGAAACATTCACATATGGGACTAATAGAACAAGAACCCGGCAATGTGATGTTATATTGGGCAGAATACGCCTGGGATATAGACGTATCTGGCAGCTTTCTCAACAACCCAACATGTCGAGTACACAATGTGTCAACTTTGTGAAAGAGAAAACATGCACTCTCTTGAACATTATATTGTAGAATGTCCCATACTGGCTGACTTTCGCCCCCCTGGGCTAAGGTATGCTGAACTGTGTATTACTATATGAGTACTGGAACACTTGATGATATATTGGACTTGTACCCAAGATTGACCATGTAATAGATTAATTATACAATGTATGTGATGTAACTATATAACCTGAGCTTGTAAAAGCACCTTAATCGCCTTCAGTGATTAATGTGCTTAATTGCACACTAGTTTCTTATCAGCTATCTCACCCTGTCAGAGTAAATAGATAAATGTCTGTGAATGCATGTGTGTATATATGTATATGTGTTGTGTATGTGTATGTATGGGTATAAAGTATATATGGAAGCTGATCAGAATTACATTTCACCTTTGTAAATGTACATTAATGACACTGTGTAGATGACACATCGAACACTTTATGTAAGGCATACATAAATCTGTGTATCTATGTATTTACGTATATAGGTTAGCTTAGCATTTTTAAAGCACCGACTCACCTTCAGTGGTTGATTGTTCAATAAACCTTCAAATATATGTTTAACACATCTCTAACCCTGTCTATGAGGACAGAAGAAAATGTATATATGCTGGTTAGCATTGTTAATGTGTGGCCACGTCTGTAAAACACTAATAAAAAAAAAAAACACTTGTGTCAGTAGTGGTAGTACACTTGTGTCAGTAGTACTAGTACACTTGTGTCAGTATTCTGTACTAGTACACTTGTGTCAGTAGTGGTAGTACACTTGTGTCAGTAGTACTAGTACCTTGTGTCAGTAGTGGTAGTACACTTGTGTCAGTAGTACTAGTACACTTGTGTCAGTAGTGGTAGTACACTTGTGTCAGTAGTACTAGTACACTTGTGTCAGTATTGGTAGTACACTTGTGTCAGTAGTACTAGTACACTTGTGTCAGTAGTGGTAGTACACATGTGTCAGTAGTGGTAGTACACTTGTGTCAGTAGTGGTAGTACACTTGTGTCAGTAGTACTAGTACACTTGTGTCAGTAGTACTAGTACACTTGTGTCAGTACTAGCACACTTGTGTCAGTAGTACTAGTACACTTGTGTCAGTAGTGGTAGTACACTTGTGTCAGTAGTGGTAGTACACTTGTGTCAGTAGTGGTAGTACACTTGTGTCAGTAGTACTAGTACACTTGTGTCAGTAGTACTAGTACACTTGTGTCAGTAGTGGCAGTACACTTGTGTCAGTAGTACTAGTACACTTGAGTCATAGTGGTAGTACACTTGTGTCAGTAGTGGTAGTACACTTGTGTCAGTAGTGGTAGTACACTTGTGTCAGTAGTACTAGTACACTTGAGTCAGTAGTGGTAGTACACTTGTGTCAGTAGGAGTACACTTGTGTCAGTAGTACTAGTACACTTGTGTCAGTAGTTAGTACACTTGTGTCAGTAGTGGTAGTACACTTGTGTCAGTAGTGGCAGTACACTTGTGTCAGTAGTACTAGCACACTGTGTCAGTAGTGGCAGTACACTTGTGTCAGTAGTACTAGTACACTTGTGTCAGTAGTGGTAGTACACTGTGTCAGTAGTGGTAGTACACTTGTGTCAGTAGTGTAGTACACTTGTGTCAGTAGTGGTAGTACACTTGTGTCAGTAGTACTAGTACACTTGTGTCAGTAGTACTAGTACACTTGTGTCAGTAGTACTAGTACACTTGTGTCAGTAGTGTAGTACATTTGTGTCAGTAAACTAGTACACTTGTGTCAGTAGTACTAGTACACTTGTGTCAGTAGTGGTAGTACACTTGTGTCAGTAGTACTAGTACACTTGTGTCAGTAGTACTAGCACACTTGTGTCAGTAGTGGTAGTACACTTGTGTCAGTAGTACTAGTACACTTGTGTCAGTAGTACTAGTACACTTGTGTCAGTAGTACTAGTACACTTGTGTCAGTAGTACTAGTACACTTGTGTCAGTAGTGGTAGTACACTTGTGTCAGTAGTACTAGTACACTTGTGTCATAGTGGTAGTACACTTGTGTCAGTAGTGGTATACACTTGTGTCAGTAGTGGTAGTACACTTGTGTCAGTAGTACTAGTACACTTGTGTCAGTAGTACTAGTACACTTGTGTCAGTAGTGGCAGTACACTTGTGTCAGTAGTACTAGTACACTTGAGTCAGTAGTGGTAGTACACTTGTGTCAGTAGTGGTAGTACACTTGTGTCAGTAGTACTAGTACACTTGTGTCAGTAGTGGTAGTACACTTGTGTCAGTAGTACTAGTACACTTGTGTCAGTAGTGGTAGTACACTTGTGTCAGTAGTACTAGTACACTTGTGTCAGTAGTACTAGTACACTTGTGTCAGTAGTGGTAGTACACTTGTGTCAGTAGTACTAGCACACTTGTGTCAGTAGTACTAGTACACTTGTGTCAGTAGTGGTAGTACACTTGTCAGTAGTACTAGTACACTTGTGTCAGTAGTGGTAGTACACTTGTCAGTAGTACTAGTACACTTGTGTCAGTAGTGGTAGTACACTTGTGTCAGTAGTGGTAGTACACTTGTCAGTAGTACTAGTACACTTGTGTCAGTAGTGGTAGTACACTTGTCAGTAGTACTAGTACACTTGTGTCAGTAGTGGTAGTACACTTGTGTCAGTAGTGGTAGTACACTTTGTCAGTAGTACTAGTACACTTGTGTCAGTAGTGGTAGTACACTTGTGTCAGTAGTACTAGCACACTTGTGTCAGTAGTGGTAGTACACTTGTGTCAGTAGTGGTAGTACACTGTCAGTAGTACTAGTACACTTGTGTCAGTAGTGGTAGTACACTTGAGTCAGTAGTACTAGCACACTTGTGTCAGTAGTACTAGTGCACTTGTGTCAGTAGTGGTAGTACACTTGTCAGTAGTACTAGTACACTTGTGTCAGTAGTACTAGTACACTTGCGTCAGTAGTGGTAGTACACTTGTGTCAGTAGTACTAGTACACTTGGGTCAGTAGTGGTAGTACACTTGTGTCAGTAGTGGTAGTACACTTGTGTCAGTAGTGGTATTACACTTGTCAGTAGTACTAGTACACTTGTGTCAGTAGTGGTAGTACACTTGTGTCAGTAGTACTAGTACACTTGTGTCAGTAGTGGTAGTACACTTGTGTCAGTAGGGTAGTACACTTGTGTCAGTAGTACTAGTACACTTGTGTCCTAGTGGTAGTACACTTGTGTCAGTAGTGGTAGTACACTTGTGTCAGTAGTGGTAGTACACTTGTGTCAGTAGTGGTAGTACACTTGTGTCAGTAGTGGTAGTACACTTGTGTCAGTACTACTAGTACACTTGTGTCAGTAGTGGTAGTACACTTGTGTCAGTAGTACTAGTACACTGTGTCAGTAGTGTAGTACACTTGTGTCAGTAGTGGTAGTACACTTGTGTCAGTAGTGGTAGTACACTTGTGTCAGTATGGTAGTACACTTGTGTCAGTAGTATTAATAGCACACTTGTGTCAGTAGTGGTAGTACACTTGTGTCAGTAGGTAGTACACTTGTGTCAGTAGTACTAGTACACTTGTGTCAGTAGTGGTAGTACACTTGTGTCAGTAGTGGTAGTACACTTGTGTCAGTAGTACTAGTACACTTGTGTCAGTAGTATAGTACACTTGTGTCAGTAGTATAGTACACTTGTGTCAGTAGTACTAGTACACTTGTGTCAGTAGTACTAGTACACTTGTGTCAGTAGTGTAGTACACTTGTGTCAGTAGTGGTAGTACACTTGTGTCAGTAGTACTAGTACACTTGTGTCAGTAGTGGTAGTACACTTGTGTCAGTAGTGGTAGTACACTTGTGTCAGTAGTGGTAGTACACTTGTCAGTAGTACTAGTACACTTGTGTCAGTAGTGGTAGTACACTTGTGTCAGTAGTACTAGTACACTTGTGTCAGTAGTGGTAGTACACTTGTGTCAGTAGTGGTAGTACACTTGTGTCAGTAGTACTAGTACACTTGTGTCAGTAGTGGTAGTACACTTGTGTCAGTAGTGGTAGTACACTTGTGTCAGTAGTGGTAGTACACTTGTGTCAGTAGTGGTAGTACACTTGTGTCAGTAGTGGTAGTACACTTGTGTCAGTAGTACTAGTACACTTGTGTCAGTAGTGGTAGTACACTTGTGTCAGTAGTACTAGTACACTTGTGTCAGTAGTGGTAGTACACTTGTGTCAGTAGTGGTAGTACACTTGTGTCAGTAGTGGTAGTACACTTGTGTCAGTAGTGGTAGTACACTTGTGTCAGTAGTACTAGTACACTTGTGTCAGTAGTGGTAGTACACTTGTGTCAGTAGTGGTAGTACACTTGTGTCAGTAGTATAGTACACTTGTGTCAGTAGTGGTAGTACACTTGTGTCAGTAGTGGTAGTACACTTGTGTCAGTAGTACTAGTACACTTGTGTCAGTAGTACTAGTACACTTGTGTCAGTAGTACTAGTACACTTGTGTCAGTAGTACTAGTACACTTGTGTCAGTAGTACTAGTACACTTGTGTCAGTAGTGGTAGTACACTTGTGTCAGTAGTACTAGTACACTTGTGTCAGTAGTACTAGTACACTTGTGTCAGTAGTGGTAGTACACTTGTGTCAGTAGTGGTAGTACACTTGTGTCAGTAGTACTAGTACACTTGTGTCAGTAGTGGTAGTACACTTGTGTCAGTAGTACTAGTACACTTGTGTCAGTAGTACTAGTACACTTGTGTCAGTAGTACTAGTACACTTGTGTCAGTAGTGGTAGTACACTTGTGTCAGTAGTGGTAGTACACTTGTGTCAGTAGTGGTAGTACACTTGTGTCAGTAGTGGTAGTACACTTGTGTCAGTAGTACTAGTACACTTGTGTCAGTAGTGGTAGTACACTTGTGTCAGTAGTGGTAGTACACTTGTGTCAGTAGTGGTAGTACACTTGTGTCAGTAGTACTAGTACACTTGTGTCAGTAGTGGTAGTACACTTGTGTCAGTAGTACTAGTACACTTGTGTCAGTAGTACTAGTACACTTGTGTCAGTAGTACTAGTACACTTGTGTCAGTAGTGGTAGTACACTTGTGTCAGTAGTACTAGTACACTTGTGTCAGTAGTGGTAGTACACTTGTGTCAGTAGTACTAGTACACTTGTGTCAGTAGTGGTAGTACACTTGTGTCAGTAGTGGTAGTACACTTGTGTCAGTAGTGGTAGTACACTTGTGTCAGTAGTACTAGTACACTTGTGTCAGTAGTGGTAGTACACTTGTGTCAGTAGTGGTAGTACACTTGTGTCAGTAGTGGTAGTACACTTGTGTCAGTAGTGGTAGTACACTTGTGTCAGTAGTGGTAGTACACTGTGTCAGTAGTGGTAGTACACTTGTGTCAGTAGTACTAGTACACTTGTGTCAGTAGTGGTAGTACACTTGTGTCAGTAGTGGTAGTACACTTGTGTCAGTAGTGGTAGTACACTTGTGTCAGTAGTACTAGTACACTTGTGTCAGTAGGTAGTACACTTGTGTCAGTAGTGGTAGTACACTTGTGTCAGTAGTGGTAGTACACTTGTGTCAGTAGTGGTAGTACACTTGTGTCAGTAGTGGTAGTACACTTGTGTCAGTAGTGGTAGTACACTTGTGTCAGTAGTGGTAGTACACTTGTGTCAGTAGTGGTAGTACACTTGTGTCAGTAGTGGTAGTACACTTGTGTCAGTAGTGGTAGTACACTTGTGTCAGTAGTGGTAGTACACTTGTGTCAGTAGTGGTAGTACACTTGTGTCAGTAGTACTAGTACACTTGTGTCAGTAGTGGTAGTACACTTGTGTCAGTAGTACTAGTACACTTGTGTCAGTAGTACTAGTACACTTGTGTCAGTAGTACTAGTACACTTGTGTCAGTAGTGGTAGTACACTTGTGTCAGTAGTACTAGTACACTTGTGTCAGTAGTGGTAGTACACTTGTGTCAGTAGTACTAGTACACTTGTGTCAGTAGTGGTAGTACACTTGTGTCAGTAGTGGTAGTACACTTGTGTCAGTAGTGGTAGTACACTTGTGTCAGTAGTACTAGTACACTTGTGTCAGTAGTGGTAGTACACTTGTGTCAGTAGTGGTAGTACACTTGTGTCAGTAGTGGTAGTACACTTGTGTCAGTAGTGGTAGTACACTTGTGTCAGTAGTGGTAGTACACTTGTGTCAGTAGTGGTAGTACACTTGTGTCAGTAGTACTAGTACACTTGTGTCAGTAGTGGTAGTACACTTGTGTCAGTAGTGGTAGTACACTTGTGTCAGTAGTGGTAGTACACTTGTGTCAGTAGTACTAGTACACTTGTGTCAGTAGTGGTAGTACACTGTGTCAGTAGTACTAGTACACTTGTGTCAGTAGTACTAGTACACTTGTGTCAGTAGTACTAGTACACTTGTGTCAGTAGTGGTAGTACACTTGTGTCAGTAGTACTAGTACACTTGTGTCAGTAGTGGTAGTACACTTGTGTCAGTAGTACTAGTACACTTGTGTCAGTAGTGGTAGTACACTTGTGTCAGTAGTGGTAGTACACTTGTGTCAGTAGTGGTAGTACACTTGTGTCAGTAGTACTAGTACACTTGTGTCAGTAGTGGTAGTACACTTGTGTCAGTAGTGGTAGTACACTTGTGTCAGTAGTGGTAGTACACTTGTGTCAGTAGTGGTAGTACACTTGTGTCAGTAGTACTAGTACACTTGTGTCAGTAGTACTAGTACACTTGTGTCAGTAGTGGTAGTACACTTGTGTCAGTAGTGGTAGTACACTTGTGTCAGTAGTACTAGTACACTTGTGTCAGTAGTACTAGTACACTTGTGTCAGTAGTGGTAGTACACTTGTGTCAGTAGTACTAGTACACTTGTGTCAGTAGTGGTAGTACACTTGTGTCAGTAGTACTAGTACACTTGTGTCAGTAGTGGTAGTACACTTGTGTCAGTAGTACTAGTACACTTGTGTCAGTAGTACTAGTACACTTGTGTCAGTAGTACTAGTACACTTGTGTCAGTAGTACTAGTACACTTGTGTCAGTAGTACTAGTACACTTGTGTCAGTAGTACTAGTACACTTGTGTCAGTAGTACTAGTACACTTGTGTCAGTAGTACTAGTACACTTGTGTCAGTAGTGGTAGTACACTTGTGTCAGTAGTACTAGTACACTTGTGTCAGTAGTACTAGTACACTTGTGTCAGTAGTACTAGTACACTTGTGTCAGTAGTGGTAGTACACTTGTGTCAGTAGTACTAGTACACTTGTGTCAGTAGTACTAGTACACTTGTGTCAGTAGTGGTAGTACACTTGTGTCAGTAGTGGTAGTACACTTGTGTCAGTAGTGGTAGTACACTTGTGTCAGTAGTACTAGTACACTTGTGTCAGTAGTGGTAGTACACTTGTGTCAGTAGTGGTAGTACACTTGTGTCAGTAGTGGTAGTACACTTGTGTCAGTAGTACTAGTACACTTGTGTCAGTAGTGGTAGTACACTTGTGTCAGTAGTACTAGTACACTTGTGTCAGTAGTACTAGTACACTTGTGTCAGTAGTGGTAGTACACTTGTGTCAGTAGTGGTAGTACACTTGTGTCAGTAGTGGTAGTACACTTGTGTCAGTAGTACTAGTACACTTGTGTCAGTAGTACTAGTACACTTGTGTCAGTAGTGGTAGTACACTTGTGTCAGTAGTACTAGTACACTTGTGTCAGTAGTGGTAGTACACTTGTGTCAGTAGTACTAGTACACTTGTGTCAGTAGTGGTAGTACACTTGTGTCAGTAGTGGTAGTACACTTGTGTCAGTAGTACTAGTACACTTGTGTCAGTAGTACTAGTACACTTGTGTCAGTAGTGGTAGTACACTTGTGTCAGTAGTACTAGTACACTTGTGTCAGTAGTACTAGTACACTTGTGTCAGTAGTGGTAGTACACTTGTGTCAGTAGTACTAGTACACTTGTGTCAGTAGTGGTAGTACACTTGTGTCAGTAGTGGTAGTACACTTGTGTCAGTAGTACTAGTACACTTGTGTCAGTAGTACTAGTACACTTGTGTCAGTAGTGGTAGTACACTTGTGTCAGTAGTACTAGTACACTTGTGTCAGTAGTACTAGTACACTTGTGTCAGTAGTGGTAGTACACTTGTGTCAGTAGTACTAGTACACTTGTGTCAGTAGTGGTAGTACACTTGTGTCAGTAGTGGTAGTACACTTGTGTCAGTAGTGGTAGTACACTTGTGTCAGTAGTGGTAGTACACTTGTGTCAGTAGTGGTAGTACACTTGTGTCAGTAGTGGTAGTACACTTGTGTCAGTAGTGGTAGTACACTTGTGTCAGTAGTACTAGTACACTTGTGTCAGTAGGTAGTACACTTGTGTCAGTAGTGGTAGTACACTTGTGTCAGTAGTGGTAGTACACTTGTGTCAGTAGTACTAGTACACTTGTGTCAGTAGTACTAGTACACTTGTGTCAGTAGTGGTAGTACACTTGTGTCAGTAGTACTAGTACACTTGTGTCAGTAGTACTAGTACACTTGTGTCAGTAGTACTAGTACACTTGTGTCAGTAGTGGTAGTACACTTGTGTCAGTAGTACTAGTACACTTGTGTCAGTAGTGGTAGTACACTTGTGTCAGTAGTACTAGTACACTTGTGTCAGTAGTGGTAGTACACTTGTGTCAGTAGTGGTAGTACACTTGTGTCAGTAGTGGTAGTACACTTGTGTCAGTAGTGGTAGTACACTTGTGTCAGTAGTACTAGTACACTTGTGTCAGTAGTGGTAGTACACTTGTGTCAGTAGTACTAGTACACTTGTGTCAGTAGTGGTAGTACACTTGTGTCAGTAGTGGTAGTACACTTGTGTCAGTAGTACTAGTACACTTGTGTCAGTAGTACTAGTACACTTGTGTCAGTAGTACTAGTACACTTGTGTCAGTAGTACTAGTACACTTGTGTCAGTAGTACTAGTACACTTGTGTCAGTAGTACTAGTACACTTGTGTCAGTAGTGGTAGTACACTTGTGTCAGTAGTACTAGTACACTTGTGTCAGTAGTACTAGTACACTTGTGTCAGTAGTACTAGTACACTTGTGTCAGTAGTACTAGTACACTTGTGTCAGTAGTGGTAGTACACTTGTGTCAGTAGTACTAGTACACTTGTGTCAGTAGTACTAGTACACTTGTGTCAGTAGTGGTAGTACACTTGTGTCAGTAGTGGTAGTACACTTGTGTCAGTAGTGGTAGTACACTTGTGTCAGTAGTGGTAGTACACTTGTGTCAGTAGTGGTAGTACACTTGTGTCAGTAGTGGTAGTACACTTGTGTCAGTAGTGGTAGTACACTTGTGTCAGTAGTGGTAGTACACTTGTGTCAGTAGTGGTAGTACACTTGTGTCAGTAGTGGTAGTACACTTGTGTCAGTAGTGGTAGTACACTTGTGTCAGTAGTGGTAGTACACTTGTGTCAGTAGTACTAGTACACTTGTGTCAGTAGTGGTAGTACACTTGTCAGTAGTACTAGTACACTTGTGTCAGTAGTACTAGTACACTTGTGTCAGTAGTACTAGTACACTTGTGTCAGTAGTGGTAGTACACTTGTGTCAGTAGTACTAGTACACTTGTGTCAGTAGTGGTAGTACACTTGTGTCAGTAGTACTAGTACACTTGTGTCAGTAGTGGAGTACACTTGTGTCAGTAGTGGTAGTACACTTGTGTCAGTAGTGGTAGTACACTTGTGTCAGTAGTACTAGTACACTTGTGTCAGTAGTGGTAGTACACTTGTGTCAGTAGTGGTAGTACACTTGTGTCAGTAGTGGTAGTACACTTGTGTCAGTAGTGTAGTACACTTGTGTCAGTAGTGACTAGTACACTGTGTCAGTAGTGGTAGTACACTGTGTCAGTAGTACTAGTACACTTGGTCAGTAGTAGTACACTTGTGTCAGTAGTGGTAGTACACTTGTGTCAGTAGTGGTAGTACATTGTGTCAGTAGTACTAGTACACTTGTGTCAGTAGTGGTAGTACACTTGTCAGTAGTGGTAGTACACTGT
>WNGS01000385.1:11877-62436 GCA_020271785.1 Procambarus virginalis
CAGTAGTGGTAGTACACTTGTGTCAGTATACTAGTACACTTGTGTCAGTAGTACTAGTACACTTGTGTCAGTAGTGGTAGTACACTTGTGTCAGTAGTACTAGTACACTTGTGTCAGTAGTGGTAGTACACTTGTGTCAGTAGTACTAGTACACTTGTGTCAGTAGTACTAGTACACTTGTGTCAGTAGTGGTAGTACACTTGTGTCAGTAGTGGTAGTACACTTGTGTCAGTAGTGGTAGTACACTTGTGTCAGTAGTACTAGTACCTTGTGTCAGTAGTACTAGTACACTTGTGTCAGTAGTACTAGTACACTTGTGTCAGTAGTACTAGTACACTTGTGTCAGTAGTACTAGTACACTTGTGTCATAGTACTAGTACACTTGTGTCAGTAGTGGTAGTACACTTGTGTCAGTAGTACTAGTACACTTGTGTCAGTAGTACTAGTACACTTGTGTCAGTAGTGTAGTACACTTGTGTCAGTAGTGGTAGTACACTTGTGTCAGTAGTACTAGTACACTTGTGTCAGTAGTACTAGTACACTTGTGTCAGTAGTGGTAGTACACTTGTGTCAGTAGTACTAGTACACTTGTGTCAGTAGTACTAGTACACTTGTGTCAGTAGTGGTAGTACACTTGTGTCAGTAGTGGTAGTACACTTGTGTCAGTAGTGGTAGTACACTTGTGTCAGTAGTGGTAGTACACTTGTGTCAGTAGTGGTAGTACACTTGTGTCAGTAGTACTAGTACACTTGTGTCAGTAGTGGTAGTACACTTGTGTCAGTAGTACTAGTACACTTGTGTCAGTAGTGGTAGTACACTTGTGTCAGTAGTGGTAGTACACTTGTGTCAGTAGTACTAGTACACTTGTGTCAGTAGTGGTAGTACACTTGTGTCAGTAGTACTAGTACACTTGTGTCAGTAGTGGTAGTACACTTGTGTCAGTAGTACTAGTACACTTGTGTCAGTAGTACTAGTACACTTGTGTCAGTAGTGGTAGTACACTTGTGTCAGTAGTGGTAGTACACTTGTGTCAGTAGTGGTAGTACACTTGTGTCAGTAGTGGTAGTACACTTGTGTCAGTAGTACTAGTACACTTGTGTCAGTAGTGGTAGTACACTTGTGTCAGTAGTGGTAGTACACTTGTGTCAGTAGTACTAGTACACTTGTGTCAGTAGTACTAGTACACTTGTGTCAGTAGTACTAGTACACTTGTGTCAGTAGTGGTAGTACACTTGTGTCAGTAGTGGTAGTACACTTGTGTCAGTAGTGGTAGTACACTTGTGTCAGTAGTACTAGTACACTTGTGTCAGTAGTGGTAGTACACTTGTGTCAGTAGTGGTAGTACACTTGTGTCAGTAGTACTAGTACACTTGTGTCAGTAGTACTAGTACACTTGTGTCAGTAGTGGTAGTACACTTGTGTCAGTAGTACTAGTACACTTGTGTCAGTAGTACTAGTACACTTGTGTCAGTAGTGGTAGTACACTTGTGTCAGTAGTACTAGTACACTTGTGTCAGTAGTACTAGTACACTTGTGTCAGTAGTAGTACACTTGTGTCAGTAGTACTAGTACACTTGTGTCAGTAGTGGTAGTACACTTGTGTCAGTAGTGGTAGTACACTTGTGTCAGTAGTACTAGTACACTTGTGTCAGTAGTACTAGTACACTTGTGTCAGTAGTGTAGTACACTTGTGTCAGTAGTGGTAGTACACTTGTGTCAGTAGTACTAGTACACTTGTGTCAGTAGTACTAGTACACTTGTGTCAGTAGTGGTAGTACACTTGTGTCAGTAGTACTAGTACACTTGTGTCAGTAGTACTAGTACACTTGTGTCAGTAGTGGTAGTACACTTGTGTCAGTAGTGGTAGTACACTTGTGTCAGTAGTGGTAGTACACTTGTGTCAGTAGTGGTAGTACACTTGTGTCAGTAGTGGTAGTACACTTGTGTCAGTAGTACTAGTACACTTGTGTCAGTAGTGGTAGTACACTTGTGTCAGTAGTACTAGTACACTTGTGTCAGTAGTGGTAGTACACTTGTGTCAGTAGTACTAGTACACTTGTGTCAGTAGTACTAGTACACTTGTGTCAGTAGTACTAGTACACTTGTGTCAGTAGTACTAGTACACTTGTGTCAGTAGTGGTAGTACACTTGTGTCAGTAGTACTAGTACACTTGTGTCAGTAGTACTAGTACACTTGTGTCAGTAGTGGTAGTACACTTGTGTCAGTAGTGGTAGTACACTTGTGTCAGTAGTGGTAGTACACTTGTGTCAGTAGTGTAGTACACTTGTGTCAGTAGTGGTAGTACACTTGTGTCAGTAGTGGTAGTACACTTGTGTCAGTAGTGGTAGTACACTTGTGTCAGTAGTGGTAGTACACTTGTGTCAGTAGTGGTAGTACACTTGTGTCAGTAGTACTAGTACACTTGTGTCAGTAGTGGTAGTACACTTGTGTCAGTAGTGGTAGTACACTTGTGTCAGTAGTGGTAGTACACTTGTGTCAGTAGTACTAGTACACTTGTGTCAGTAGTGGTAGTACACTTGTGTCAGTAGTGGTAGTACACTTGTGTCAGTAGTACTAGTACACTTGTGTCAGTAGTGGTAGTACACTTGTGTCAGTAGTGGTAGTACACTTGTGTCAGTAGTACTAGTACACTTGTGTCAGTAGTGGTAGTACACTTGTGTCAGTAGTGGTAGTACACTTGTGTCAGTAGTGGTAGTACACTTGTGTCAGTAGTACTAGTACACTTGTGTCAGTAGTACTAGTACACTTGTGTCAGTAGTACTAGTACACTTGTGTCAGTAGTACTAGTACACTTGTGTCAGTAGTGGTAGTACACTTGTGTCAGTAGTACTAGTACACTTGTGTCAGTAGTACTAGTACACTTGTGTCAGTAGTACTAGTACACTTGTGTCAGTAGTACTAGTACACTTGTGTCAGTAGTACTAGTACACTTGTGTCAGTAGTACTAGTACACTTGTGTCAGTAGTGGTAGTACACTTGTGTCAGTAGTGGTAGTACACTTGTGTCAGTAGTGGTAGTACACTTGTGTCAGTAGTGGTAGTACACTTGTGTCAGTAGTGGTAGTACACTTGTGTCAGTAGTGGTAGTACACTTGTGTCAGTAGTGGTAGTACACTTGTGTCAGTAGTACTAGTACACTTGTGTCAGTAGTGGTAGTACACTTGTGTCAGTAGTACTAGTACACTTGTGTCAGTAGTACTAGTACACTTGTGTCAGTAGTGGTAGTACACTTGTGTCAGTAGTGGTAGTACACTTGTGTCAGTAGTACTAGTACACTTGTGTCAGTAGTACTAGTACACTTGTGTCAGTAGTGGTAGTACACTTGTGTCAGTAGTACTAGTACACTTGTGTCAGTAGTACTAGTACACTTGTGTCAGTAGTGGTAGTACACTTGTGTCAGTAGTGGTAGTACACTTGTGTCAGTAGTGGTAGTACACTTGTGTCAGTAGTACTAGTACACTTGTGTCAGTAGTGGTAGTACACTTGTGTCAGTAGTACTAGTACACTTGTGTCAGTAGTACTAGTACACTTGTGTCAGTAGTGGTAGTACACTTGTGTCAGTAGTACTAGTACACTTGTGTCAGTAGTACTAGTACACTTGTGTCAGTAGTACTAGTACACTTGTGTCAGTAGTACTAGTACACTTGTGTCAGTAGTACTAGTACACTTGTGTCAGTAGTACTAGTACACTTGTGTCAGTAGTACTAGTACACTTGTGTCAGTAGTGGTAGTACACTTGTGTCAGTAGTACTAGTACACTTGTGTCAGTAGTACTAGTACACTTGTGTCAGTAGTGGTAGTACACTTGTGTCAGTAGTGGTAGTACACTTGTGTCAGTAGTACTAGTACACTTGTGTCAGTAGTACTAGTACACTTGTGTCAGTAGTGGTAGTACACTTGTGTCAGTAGTACTAGTACACTTGTGTCAGTAGTACTAGTACACTTGTGTCAGTAGTGGTAGTACACTTGTGTCAGTAGTGGTAGTACACTTGTGTCAGTAGTGGTAGTACACTTGTGTCAGTAGTGGTAGTACACTTGTGTCAGTAGTGGTAGTACACTTGTGTCAGTAGTACTAGTACACTTGTGTCAGTAGTGGTAGTACACTTGTGTCAGTAGTGGTAGTACACTTGTGTCAGTAGTGGTAGTACACTTGTGTCAGTAGTACTAGTACACTTGTGTCAGTAGTGGTAGTACACTTGTGTCAGTAGTGGTAGTACACTTGTGTCAGTAGTACTAGTACACTTGTGTCAGTAGTGGTAGTACACTTGTGTCAGTAGTACTAGTACACTTGTGTCAGTAGTACTAGTACACTTGTGTCAGTAGTACTAGTACACTTGTGTCAGTAGTACTAGTACACTTGTGTCAGTAGTACTAGTACACTTGTGTCAGTAGTACTAGTACACTTGTGTCAGTAGTACTAGTACACTTGTGTCAGTAGTACTAGTACACTTGTGTCAGTAGTGGTAGTACACTTGTGTCAGTAGTACTAGTACACTTGTGTCAGTAGTACTAGTACACTTGTGTCAGTAGTGGTAGTACACTTGTGTCAGTAGTGGTAGTACACTTGTGTCAGTAGTACTAGTACACTTGTGTCAGTAGTACTAGTACACTTGTGTCAGTAGTGGTAGTACACTTGTGTCAGTAGTACTAGTACACTTGTGTCAGTAGTACTAGTACACTTGTGTCAGTAGTGGTAGTACACTTGTGTCAGTAGTGGTAGTACACTTGTGTCAGTAGTGGTAGTACACTTGTGTCAGTAGTGGTAGTACACTTGTGTCAGTAGTGGTAGTACACTTGTGTCAGTAGTACTAGTACACTTGTGTCAGTAGTGGTAGTACACTTGTGTCAGTAGTACTAGTACACTTGTGTCAGTAGTGGTAGTACACTTGTGTCAGTAGTACTAGTACACTTGTGTCAGTAGTACTAGTACACTTGTGTCAGTAGTGGTAGTACACTTGTGTCAGTAGTACTAGTACACTTGTGTCAGTAGTGGTAGTACACTTGTGTCAGTAGTACTAGTACACTTGTGTCAGTAGTACTAGTACACTTGTGTCAGTAGTGGTAGTACACTTGTGTCAGTAGTGGTAGTACACTTGTGTCAGTAGTGGTAGTACACTTGTGTCAGTAGTGGTAGTACACTTGTGTCAGTAGTGGTAGTACACTTGTGTCAGTAGTGGTAGTACACTTGTGTCAGTAGTGGTAGTACACTTGTGTCAGTAGTGGTAGTACACTTGTGTCAGTAGTACTAGTACACTTGTGTCAGTAGTGGTAGTACACTTGTGTCAGTAGTGGTAGTACACTTGTGTCAGTAGTGGTAGTACACTTGTGTCAGTAGTACTAGTACACTTGTGTCAGTAGTGGTAGTACACTTGTGTCAGTAGTGGTAGTACACTTGTGTCAGTAGTACTAGTACACTTGTGTCAGTAGTGGTAGTACACTTGTGTCAGTAGTGGTAGTACACTTGTGTCAGTAGTACTAGTACACTTGTGTCAGTAGTGGTAGTACACTTGTGTCAGTAGTACTAGTACACTTGTGTCAGTAGTACTAGTACACTTGTGTCAGTAGTACTAGTACACTTGTGTCAGTAGTACTAGTACACTTGTGTCAGTAGTACTAGTACACTTGTGTCAGTAGTGGTAGTACACTTGTGTCAGTAGTACTAGTACACTTGTGTCAGTAGTACTAGTACACTTGTGTCAGTAGTACTAGTACACTTGTGTCAGTAGTGGTAGTACACTTGTGTCAGTAGTACTAGTACACTTGTGTCAGTAGTACTAGTACACTTGTGTCAGTAGTGGTAGTACACTTGTGTCAGTAGTACTAGTACACTTGTGTCAGTAGTGGTAGTACACTTGTGTCAGTAGTACTAGTACACTTGTGTCAGTAGTACTAGTACACTTGTGTCAGTAGTGGTAGTACACTTGTGTCAGTAGTGGTAGTACACTTGTGTCAGTAGTGGTAGTACACTTGTGTCAGTAGTGGTAGTACACTTGTGTCAGTAGTACTAGTACACTTGTGTCAGTAGTGGTAGTACACTTGTGTCAGTAGTACTAGTACACTTGTGTCAGTAGTGGTAGTACACTTGTGTCAGTAGTGGTAGTACACTTGTGTCAGTAGTGGTAGTACACTTGTGTCAGTAGTGGTAGTACACTTGTGTCAGTAGTGGTAGTACACTTGTGTCAGTAGTGGTAGTACACTTGTGTCAGTAGTACTAGTACACTTGTGTCAGTAGTACTAGTACACTTGTGTCAGTAGTGGTAGTACACTTGTGTCAGTAGTGGTAGTACACTTGTGTCAGTAGTGGTAGTACACTTGTGTCAGTAGTACTAGTACACTTGTGTCAGTAGTACTAGTACACTTGTGTCAGTAGTACTAGTACACTTGTGTCAGTAGTGGTAGTACACTTGTGTCAGTAGTACTAGTACACTTGTGTCAGTAGTACTAGTACACTTGTGTCAGTAGTGGTAGTACACTTGTGTCAGTAGTACTAGTACACTTGTGTCAGTAGTGGTAGTACACTTGTGTCAGTAGTACTAGTACACTTGTGTCAGTAGTACTAGTACACTTGTGTCAGTAGTACTAGTACACTTGTGTCAGTAGTACTAGTACACTTGTGTCAGTAGTACTAGTACACTTGTGTCAGTAGTGGTAGTACACTTGTGTCAGTAGTACTAGTACACTTGTGTCAGTAGTACTAGTACACTTGTGTCAGTAGTACTAGTACACTTGTGTCAGTAGTGGTAGTACACTTGTGTCAGTAGTACTAGTACACTTGTGTCAGTAGTACTAGTACACTTGTGTCAGTAGTGGTAGTACACTTGTGTCAGTAGTACTAGTACACTTGTGTCAGTAGTGGTAGTACACTTGTGTCAGTAGTACTAGTACACTTGTGTCAGTAGTACTAGTACACTTGTGTCAGTAGTGGTAGTACACTTGTGTCAGTAGTGGTAGTACACTTGTGTCAGTAGTGGTAGTACACTTGTGTCAGTAGTACTAGTACACTTGTGTCAGTAGTACTAGTACACTTGTGTCAGTAGTACTAGTACACTTGTGTCAGTAGTACTAGTACACTTGTGTCAGTAGTACTAGTACACTTGTGTCAGTAGTACTAGTACACTTGTGTCAGTAGTGGTAGTACACTTGTGTCAGTAGTACTAGTACACTTGTGTCAGTAGTACTAGTACACTTGTGTCAGTAGTACTAGTACACTTGTGTCAGTAGTACTAGTACACTTGTGTCAGTAGTACTAGTACACTTGTGTCAGTAGTACTAGTACACTTGTGTCAGTAGTGGTAGTACACTTGTGTCAGTAGTACTAGTACACTTGTGTCAGTAGTGGTAGTACACTTGTGTCAGTAGTACTAGTACACTTGTGTCAGTAGTACTAGTACACTTGTGTCAGTAGTGGTAGTACACTTGTGTCAGTAGTACTAGTACACTTGTGTCAGTAGTGGTAGTACACTTGTGTCAGTAGTACTAGTACACTTGTGTCAGTAGTGGTAGTACACTTGTGTCAGTAGTACTAGTACACTTGTGTCAGTAGTACTAGTACACTTGTGTCAGTAGTACTAGTACACTTGTGTCAGTAGTACTAGTACACTTGTGTCAGTAGTACTAGTACACTTGTGTCAGTAGTACTAGTACACTTGTGTCAGTAGTACTAGTACACTTGTGTCAGTAGTAGTACACTTGTGTCAGTAGTGGTAGTACACTTGTGTCAGTAGTACTAGTACACTTGTGTCAGTAGTACTAGTACACTTGTGTCAGTAGTGGTAGTACACTTGTGTCAGTAGTGGTAGTACACTTGTGTCAGTAGTACTAGTACACTTGTGTCAGTAGTGGTAGTACACTTGTGTCAGTAGTACTAGTACACTTGTGTCAGTAGTACTAGTACACTTGTGTCAGTAGTGGTAGTACACTTGTGTCAGTAGTACTAGTACACTTGTGTCAGTAGTGGTAGTACACTTGTGTCAGTAGTACTAGTACACTTGTGTCAGTAGTAGTACACTTGTGTCAGTAGTGGTAGTACACTTGTGTCAGTAGTGGTAGTACACTTGTGTCAGTAGTGGTAGTACACTTGTGTCAGTAGTGGTAGTACACTTGTGTCAGTAGTGGTAGTACACTTGTGTCAGTAGTACTAGTACACTTGTGTCAGTAGTACTAGTACACTTGTGTCAGTAGTACTAGTACACTTGTGTCAGTAGTACTAGTACACTTGTGTCAGTAGTACTAGTACACTTGTGTCAGTAGTGGTAGTACACTTGTGTCAGTAGTACTAGTACACTTGTGTCAGTAGTACTAGTACACTTGTGTCAGTAGTACTAGTACACTTGTGTCAGTAGTGGTAGTACACTTGTGTCAGTAGTACTAGTACACTTGTGTCAGTAGTACTAGTACACTTGTGTCAGTAGTACTAGTACACTTGTGTCAGTAGTGGTAGTACACTTGTGTCAGTAGTGGTAGTACACTTGTGTCAGTAGTGGTAGTACACTTGTGTCAGTAGTGGTAGTACACTTGTGTCAGTAGTACTAGTACACTTGTGTCAGTAGTGGTAGTACACTTGTGTCAGTAGTACTAGTACACTTGTGTCAGTAGTACTAGTACACTTGTGTCAGTAGTACTAGTACACTTGTGTCAGTAGTGGTAGTACACTTGTGTCAGTAGTGGTAGTACACTTGTGTCAGTAGTGGTAGTACACTTGTGTCAGTAGTACTAGTACACTTGTGTCAGTAGTGGTAGTACACTTGTGTCAGTAGTACTAGTACACTTGTGTCAGTAGTGGTAGTACACTTGTGTCAGTAGTGGTAGTACACTTGTGTCAGTAGTACTAGTACACTTGTGTCAGTAGTACTAGTACACTTGTGTCAGTAGTGGTAGTACACTTGTGTCAGTAGTGGTAGTACACTTGTGTCAGTAGTACTAGTACACTTGTGTCAGTAGTACTAGTACACTTGTGTCAGTAGTGGTAGTACACTTGTGTCAGTAGTGGTAGTACACTTGTGTCAGTAGTGGTAGTACACTTGTGTCAGTAGTACTAGTACACTTGTGTCAGTAGTACTAGTACACTTGTGTCAGTAGTACTAGTACACTTGTGTCAGTAGTACTAGTACACTTGTGTCAGTAGTGGTAGTACACTTGTGTCAGTAGTACTAGTACACTTGTGTCAGTAGTACTAGTACACTTGTGTCAGTAGTACTAGTACACTTGTGTCAGTAGTACTAGTACACTTGTGTCAGTAGTACTAGTACACTTGTGTCAGTAGTACTAGTACACTTGTGTCAGTAGTACTAGTACACTTGTGTCAGTAGTACTAGTACACTTGTGTCAGTAGTACTAGTACACTTGTGTCAGTAGTACTAGTACACTTGTGTCAGTAGTACTAGTACACTTGTGTCAGTAGTACTAGTACACTTGTGTCAGTAGTACTAGTACACTTGTGTCAGTAGTACTAGTACACTTGTGTCAGTAGTGGTAGTACACTTGTGTCAGTAGTGGTAGTACACTTGTGTCAGTAGTACTAGTACACTTGTGTCAGTAGTACTAGTACACTTGTGTCAGTAGTACTAGTACACTTGTGTCAGTAGTACTAGTACACTTGTGTCAGTAGTACTAGTACACTTGTGTCAGTAGTGGTAGTACACTTGTGTCAGTAGTGGTAGTACACTTGTGTCAGTAGTGGTAGTACACTTGTGTCAGTAGTGGTAGTACACTTGTGTCAGTAGTGGTAGTACACTTGTGTCAGTAGTACTAGTACACTTGTGTCAGTAGTACTAGTACACTTGTGTCAGTAGTGGTAGTACACTTGTGTCAGTAGTACTAGTACACTTGTGTCAGTAGTGTAGTACACTTGTGTCAGTAGTACTAGTACACTTGTGTCAGTAGTACTAGTACACTTGTGTCAGTAGTGGTAGTACACTTGTGTCAGTAGTACTAGTACACTTGTGTCAGTAGTAGTAGTACACTTGTGTCAGTAGTACTAGTACACTTGTGTCAGTAGTACTAGTACACTTGTGTCAGTAGTACTAGTACACTTGTGTCAGTAGTTAGTACACTTGTGTCAGTAGTACTAGTACACTTGTGTCAGTAGTACTAGTACACTTGTGTCAGTAGTACTAGTACACTTGTGTCAGTAGTGGTAGTACACTTGTGTCAGTAGTGGTAGTACACTTGTGTCAGTAGTACTAGTACACTTGTGTCAGTAGTACTAGTACACTTGTGTCAGTAGTGGTAGTACACTTGTGTCAGTAGTGGTAGTACACTTTTGTCAGTAGTGGTAGTACACTTGTGTCAGTAGTACTAGTACACTTGTGTCAGTAGTACTAGTACACTTGTGTCAGTAGTGGTAGTACACTTGTGNCCTCGCCCTTCTCCTACCTCGCCCTTCTCCTACCTCGCCCTTCTCCTACCTCGCCCTTCTCCTACCTCGCCCTTCTCCTACCTCGCCCTTCTCCTACCTCGCCCTTCTCCTACCTCGCCTTCCTTCTCCTACCCGCTCGCCCTTCTCTCCCTCGCCTTCTCTCCTACCTCGCCCTTCTCCTACCTCGCCCTTCTCCTACCTCGCCCTTCTCCTACCTCGCCCTTCTCCTACCTCGCCCTTCTCCTACCTCGCCCTTCTCCTACCTCGCCCTTCTCCTACCTCGCCCTTCTCCTACCTCGCCCTTCTCCTACCTCGCCCTTCTCCTACCTCGCCCTTCTCCTACCTCCCCTTCTCCTACCTCGCCCTTCTCCTACCTCGCCCTTCTCCTACCTCGCCTTCTCCTACCTCGCCCTTCTCCTCGCCAACCACCTCAGTCAGGCTCCAGCCCTAGACAGGGTCGACTGGGCTCCAGCCCTAGACAGGGTCGACTGGGCTCCAGCCCTAGACAGGGTCGACTGGGCTCCAGCCCTAGACAGGGTCGACTGGGCTCCAGCCCTAGACAGGGCTGACTGGGCTCCAGCCCTAGACAGTGTCGACTGGGCTCCAGTCCTAGACAGGGTCGACTGGGCTCCAGCCCTAGACAGGGTCGACTGGGCTCCAGCCCTCAGGGCCGACTGGGCTCCAGCCCTAGACAGGGTCGACTGGGCTCCAGCCCTAGACAGGGCCGACTGGGCTCCTGCCCTAGACAGGGTCGACTGGGCTCCAGCCTCAGGCCGATGGGCTCCAGCCCTAGACAGGGTCGACTGGGCTCCAGCCCTAGACAGGGCCGACTGGGCTCCTGCCCTAGACAGGGCCGACTGGGCTCCAGCCGTAGACAGGGCCGACTGGGCTCCAGCCCTAGACAGGGTCGACAGGGCTCCAGCCCTAGACAGGGTCGACTGGGCTCCAGCCCTAGACAGGGTCGACTGGGCTCCAGCCCTAGACAGGGTCGACTGGGCTCCAGCCCTAGACGGGGTCGACTGGGCTCCAGCCTTAGACAGTGTCGACTGGGCTCCAGCCCTAGACAGGGTCGACTGGGCTCCAGCCCTAGACAGGGCCGACTGGGCTCCAGTCCTAGACAGGGTCGACTGGGCTCAAGCCCTATAGACAGGGTCGACTGGGCTCCAGCCCTAGACAGGGTCGACTGGGCTCCAGCCCTAGACAGGGTCGACTGGGCTCCAGCCCTAGACAGGGTCGACTGGGCTCCAGCCCTAGACAGGGTCGACTGGGCTCCAGCCTAGACAGGGTCGACTGGGCTCCAGCCCTAGACAGTGTCGACTGGGCTCCAGCCTAGACAGGTCGACTGGGCTCCAGCCCTAGACAGGGTCGACTGGGCTCCAGCCCTAGACAGGGTCGACTGGGCTCCAGCCCTAGACAGGATCGACTGGGCTCCAGCCCTAGACAGGGTCAATGGGCTCCAGCCCTAGACAGGGTCGACTGGGCTAAGCCTAGACAGGGTCGACTGGGCTCCAGCCCTAGACAGGGTCGACTGGGCTCAGTCCTAGACAGGGTCGACTCAGGCTCCAGCCCTAGACAGGGTCGACTGGGCTCCAGCCCTAGACAGGGTCGACTGGGCTCCAGCCCTAGACAGGGTCGACTGGGCTCCAGCCCTAGACAGGGTCGACTGGGCTCCAGCCCTAGACAGGGTCGACTGGGCTCCAGCCCTAGACAGGGTGACTGGGCTCCAGCCCTAGACAGTGTCGACTGGGCTCCAGTCCTAGACAGGGTCGACTGGGCTCCAGCCCTAGACAGGGTCGACTGGGCTCCAGCCCTCAGGGTCGACTGGGCTCCAGCCCTAGACAGGGTCGACTGGGCTCCAGCCCTAGACAGGGCCGACTGGGCTCCTGCCCTAGACAGGGTCGACTGGGCTCCAGCCCTAGACAGGGCCGACTGGGCTCCAGCCCTAGACAGGGTCGACTGGGCTCCAGCCCTAGACAGGGTCGACTGGGCTCCAGCCCTAGACAGGGTCGACTGGGCTCCAGCCTAGACAGGGTCGACTGGGCTCCAGCCCTAGACAGGGTCGACTGGGCTCCAGCCCTAGACAGGGTCGACTGGGCTCCAGCCCTAGACAGGGTCGACTGGGCTCCAGCCCTAGACAGGGTCGACTGGGCTCCAGCCCTAGACAGGGTCGACTGGGCTCCAGCCTTAGACAGGGTCGACTGGGCTCCAGCCCTAGACAGGGTCGACTGGGCTCCAGCCCTAGACAGGGTCGACTGGGCTCCAGTCCTAGACAGGGTCGACTGGGCTCCAGCCCTAGACAGGGTCGACTGGGCTCCAGCCCTAGACAGGGTCGACTGGGCTCCAGCCCTAGACAGGGTCGACTGGGCTCCAGCCCTAGACAGGGTCGACTGGGCTCCAGCCCTAGACAGGGTCGACTGGGCTCCAGCCCTAGACAGGGTCGACTGGGCTCCAGCCCTAGACAGGGTCGACTGGGCTCCAGCCCTAGACAGGGTCGACTGGGCTCCAGCCCTAGACAGGGTCGACTGGGCTCCAGCCCTAGACAGGGTCGACTGGGCTCCAGCCCTAGACAGGGTCGACTGGGCTCCAGCCCTAGACAGGGTCGACTGGGCTCCAGCCCTAGACAGGGTCGACTGGGCTCCAGCCCTAGACAGGGTCGACTGGGCTCCAGTCCTAGACAGGGTCGACTGGGCTCCAGCCCTAGACAGGGTCGACTGGGCTCCAGCCCTAGACAGGGTCGCTGGGCTCCAGCCCTAGACAGGGTCGACTGGGCTCCAGCCCTAGACAGGGTCGACTGGGCTCCAGTCCTAGACAGGGTCGACTGGGCTCCAGTCCTAGACAGGGTCGACTGGGCTCCAGTCCTAGACAGGGTCGACTGGGCTCCAGCCCTAGACAGGGTCGACTGGGCTCCAGCCCTAGACAGTGTCGACTGGGCTCCAGCCCTAGACAGGGTCGACTGCAGCAATTTAGTAAACCTTAGTTTTGTTTTAGGCGAGGCTGCCACAGTGGGGTGGATATTCTGGTGATGGTCTACAGTTAGTGGTACAACACCTGAAAGCTTTCTTTTCCAAGTTTCTTCAGACTATATAAATGTTTGATAACTTTGCATACACCGCTGATGTTATCCTGGTTATATGTGTGGTATTTGGTGACGCTTGTGGCTGATCACAGTTGTAAGGTAGACATGAGGCTACTGCTTGGTTATGGACTTAAATTACATGTATACTGGTGTTGTTGGTGTCGTTATTGGTAAGGTAAGGTAATTATCAAAAGAAGGCACCAAACCGGGAAGGCTATGTAGCACCATCAAAGTGCGAAATAATCAGAGGGCGCTAAATATCACCAAGAATGCCAATACGAGAACAAAAACGCATAAGGCGAACGATATCAAAAGTATCCGATTCACCTAGAATTCTATCGAGGGACAAGTGACCGCGAGGGACGGTCGGAAAGCAAGACACACGCTCGTCCTGGAAGTCAGGACATTCAACAAGGATATGCACAACTGTAAGAGGGACAATGCAACTCGAACAATAAGGAGCAGGGCGGCGCTCCATTAAGTGACCGTGGGTTAAGCGAGTATGGCCAACCCACAGCCTTGCCAAAGCAGTTTCCCACTGCCAGTTACGGTGGTAGGAGGAAGGCCACGGGGACACACTATGTTTGAGAGTACGCAGCTTGTTACTAACCACAGAGGACCAACAACCCTGCCAACGGGCAAGGATGGAGGAATGAATAACAGGATAAAAGTCGGAATAAGGAAGACCTTTATGGTTGATGGGACAAGAACGGATAGCGTCCTTAGTGGCAGCATCTGCACGCTCATTGAAAAAACACCAATATGGCTGGGAACCCAGCAAAACTCTACCGATTAAAATTTACTAGAAATAAGAAACAGCCAATGCTGAATCTCGATGACCACCGGATGGACAGGATTAAAGAACCCTAGATCCATGAGGGCACTACGAGAGTCAACTACAACCACAAAGGAGGAATGAGAATGAGAAAGCAAGAGACGGAGAGCATAGAGAATAGCATAAAGTTCCGCCGTAAAGACGCTAGCCTCCGAAGGGAGGCGACACATATAAGAACGGTCAGGAAAAACAACAGAGTAGCCCACACCGTCCGCAGACTTAGACCCATCGATGAAGATGGAAATAGAGTGGGAGTGCGAAGAAAAGTGCTCAAGGAAGAGGCTTTTCAGAATTGTAGGAGGGGTAAAGGCTTTAGTAACACAAGTCAAGGACGTACAAAACTTGGGAAGGGGGACTCTCCACGGAGGCAAGGAAGGAACAATATGAGGAGAAACATTAGAAATATGAACAGAAAAGAATCCTGCAAGCGAGATAACTGGACAGAAAGTGGGAGACGATGAAGAGGAACAGGAGCTACAGGAGGAGGAAAAGTCAAAGCACGACAGAGGCGAGAGGAAGGATGTTGTAAGGACCGCGCAAGATAGCGAAGACAGTAGCAATCACGGCGGTCCTGAAGAGAGAGAAAGCCAGTGTCAACATACAAACTGAGGGTGGGAGTCGAACGAAAGGCACGTGAGCTGAGACGCAACCCAGTATGGTGCAAAGCATCAAGACGGCGAAGAGTAGGAGAAGTAGAAGAGTAAGCAGGGCAACTATAATCGAGTTTAGACAGGACGAGAGAGGAGTGCAAATAGAGGAGCGTGTGCCTATCCGCTCCCCAAGAAGTATGGGACAAAACCTTAAAGTAGGTTAAGGGCCTTAGAGCATTCAACTCGGAGGTAAGAGATATGGGCTGATCAAGACAAACGAGTGTCAAAGACTAACCCCAAGAGCTTTGAGGAATCTCTGTACACAATGGGATGACCATAAAGTGACAAAGAGGGACAAAGAACGACATGCCTCCAAGTAAAAGTCATAGCACAAGTCTTAGACACAGAGAACTTGAAGCCATGATCGATGGCCCAAGACGACACGGCATCAATCGCAAGTTGAAGCCGCCGTTGAAAGAGAGGTGAATCATCACCACCACAGCAAAGGGTAAGATCGTCGACATAGAGAGCAGAGAAGACGCCAAAAGGAAGAGAGGAAAGAAGACTGTTGAGGGCAACTAGAAAAAGAGTAGTGCTCAGAACACTACCCTGGGGTACACCCTCATACTGCCGAAAAGGGGCAGAGAGAGCAGTACCAAGCCGCACACGAAAGGAACGGCGAGGAAGCTCTGGAGGAAGAGAGGGAGGTTCCCACGAAGGCCAAAAGAATGAAGTTGAGACAGAATATGATACCGCCAGGTAGTGTCGTAAGCCTTTTCCAGGTAAAAAAGGACGGCAACAACAGAGGTCTTCACAGCAAAAGCAGTACGAATATAGACCTCCAAGTTCACCAGGACATTCGTTGTGCTGCGGCACTTGCGAAAACCAAATTGAGAAGGGGAGAGGTGGTGATAGTGTTCTAAGAACCACATCAAACGAACGTTAACCATACGTTCAAAGAGCTTGCAGACACAACTTGTGAGGGCAATAGGGCAGAAGTCCTTGGGGGATGACCCGAGAGACCCTGGTTTCCGAACAGGGAGGACAACAGCATCGAGCCAGTCTTCAGGGACCGACGACGACTCCCAGACCTGATTGTACAGACTCGGTAAATACTGAGACGTGCACGGAGGGAGATGACGAAGCATTTCATAATGAACGCCATCGGAGCCCGCTGCCGTAGAACCGCAAAGGACTAGCAAACTGAAGCTCAGAGAGAGAGAAGGGATCATTATAGGGAAGATGAAAATAAGTACAGAAATTTAAAGGATGAGATTTAAGAAGAGGCTTACGAAGAAGGAAGGATCGGGGGAGATGAGAACCAGAACTAACAGAGGAGAAATGGGAACCCAGTTCGGTCGCAACCTGCAACGGATCTGCCACAAGAACACCATGGAGGCGAAGGACCGGTGAGACATCGGGAACGAACTTACCCGCAATCTTGCGAATACGCTTCCAGACCAGTGGGAGAGGAGTTTCGGATGTAACGGTGTAGACATAAGAAGCCCAGCAAGCACGTTTAGCCGCACGGATGGTCCTACAGGCCACCGCACTTGCCTTCCGAAACAAAAGAAAAGACTCAACCATCTGCCGGCGGTGATGTCTCTTCCAGGCTGCATGCTTACAGCGGACAGCCCGAGCACAGTCCACATTCCACCAGGGAACGCACTTTCGCGTTCCCCGAGAGGAAGAGCGAGGAACAGAGTGGAGGGCAGCGTCAAAGACAGCATCATGAAAAAGAAGGAGGGCGCGAGGGAGAGGCAGAACGGAGAGGTCGGAAATAGTAGCACGGAGAGTAAAGAGGCGCCTGTCAGCCTTGGCAAACCGCCACCTAGCGAAGGAGGAGAGAGGTGGGCGAAAAGAGAAAAAAGAAATAAGGATAGGAAAATGGTCATTGCCATGGAGGCCATCAAGGACCCACCACCCGAAATCCAAGGAAAGGGATGACGAGCACAGAGAAAGATCGAGACAAGAAAGGGAGCGAGTCCGTGAGTCCAAATGAGTGGGCTCACCAGAATTAAGAAGGGACAGGAAAGAAGAGTGGATGAAAGGTTCAAGGAGGCGACCCCGGGTGTTTGTCAGTACATCACCCCAAAGGGCATGACGACAACTGAAATCACCCAGCAGGGGCACAGGCTCCGGCACGGAGACTAGAAGGTGTTTAAGATCGGGAAGAGAAAGTGGGACAGTGGGGGGGGGGGAGATAAATGGAACAAACCGTGTACCATCTACGCACAAAGATACGGGCGGCAGAATAGTGGAGAGGCGAGGAAAAAAGTAAGGGGACAAAGGGAACATCGGAACGAATCAAGAGAGCAGAAGAATTATCGACCCCAGCTGTTGCTGGGTGGGGGGGGGGAAAGAAAAGAATAGCCATGGAAGCGACCAGGACCAGCACCAAGCATCAGCTCCTGGAGACAGACACAAAGGGGCGAAAACTGTGAAATGAGAAGTTGGAGGTCAAGGAAATTGGCGTAAAATCCACGGATGTTCCATTGAAGAAAAGACTCTCTCCCTTTGCTTCCATTGAAGCAAAGGGAGAGAGGAGAATAACAGAAAGCAAAGAAGAAACAAAGGTGAAGAAGGAACACAGCATGCTAAAAAAGCACAGAGTCAGGAGCAGGGTCAGCGAAGTCAGGGTTAGGGGGCATGGGTAAACTGAGTAAAGAAGGAGGGAAAGAAGCGGGAGGACAGACTAGAGGTGGACGAGCAGGGTCTGGAGGAGGAGGGGCAGAAAGAGGGGAGCGCACCTCAGCAAGGGCAGTAACCGCGATGGAACTGGGGGCTAAAGAAACCCCTACAGTAGGAACAGAGGGCTCCACCACCGAAGCGGGAGGGGAAGGAATGATAGGATCAGAGATAGGGGTGAAGAAGAAAGCGAAGCCTTCTTACCGACAGGGGAGGAGGAAGGAGAGGAGCCAGGTTTCCGTTTCTGACTCAAAGATACGGGCGTCCCAGCAGCAATGTACTGGGCAACAGACTCCAGCGTCTCGATAGGAGAAGAAGAGCGAGAGCAAACAACACAACCATCAGGAGAGTGATGGACGTCGGCCCACACAGTCAGGCGGCATGGAGAGCCAAGAGACAGAGGAGAATGACGGGAAGGAGGACTAGAGGGAGAGGAAAAAGAAGACACAGGAGACGTGACAGACTGGGTAGAAAGAAGGGGAGCCCGAGACAGAAAATCAGGAGGGGGACCCTTTGGAACAGAACGGAGGGAAACAGGGGAGGTGGTGGTGGGCGTGTCCGGTTCTAAGGCTCGGATACGGTTGAGAGACTGAGGAAGGCGGGAAGGACGAGGAGAGGAAGAGCCCACGAAGCGAGCATAGGAGACACCAGCGGAAGAGGGGAGACGATGAACTTGGCGCCGAGCCTCAGGAAAAGACAAACGGTCTCGGTGCTTCAAGCTGAGGACAGCCGCCTTAAGTTTGTAACGAATACACGCACGGGAGAAGGTAGGGTGGGCCTCACCGCAATTGAGGCAGCGAGCCTGGGGAGAAGTGCACTCCAACTTAGAGTGACACTCGCTTCCACACTGGGGACAGAGAGAGACAGGACTAGAGCATTTGAGGGTACCGTGCCCAAACCTCCAGCACTTACCGCAGAGCCTCGGAGAGGGAATATATTCCTGAACGGAGCATCTGACACCTGCAAGAATGACAGAGGGCGGAAGGGTCCTACCTTCGAAGGTATCCTTCACAACCCGAAGGGGCAGACGGCGATGACCACGAAGGGGACGTGTAAATGTGTCCGCCTGGAGGACAGAATGACCCTGGGCCTCGAGGATATGCTTGATATCCTCGTGACAGTCCTTGAAATCCCTAACACCGGTCGCAACATGGTGCGGGAGGAGAACAGTGCCAACACTGGCATTCAACCGAGCGTTCTTTGAGACCCGAACAGGGGTCTCGCCAAGGCAGGATAAGGCGGCCAAGCGGGTGGACGCATCCTGAGAAGGAGCAGCAACGACACGGGTACCAAGACGAGTGGGGTTGAAGGCGACAGAGGCATCCACAGAATCAACAAGATGCCTATGAAGGGAAAAATCGTCAGGAGGAGATGAATCCAAAGGTTGAAGGTCAAAGTACTTAGTCCACGTAGCAGGACCAAACAAAGCATGGAACGAAGTAGGATGGGAAGGGAGCATACGAGAACGGCCGTGGCGAGGACAGTGATGAGAACCCTTAGAGAGAGACTGTTCGAAAGGTGCAATAGTCACAAGAAGAGATGGAGCCGTGCAAGGGGGATGAGACGGTCACCACAGCAGGCTTGGGGCTCGACCCAACCACAGAGGGAGGGAGGGGAGCAGGGAGGAAGAGTCAGGTCTGGGCCTAAACCGGGTCCTGTAACAGGGGCTACAGATCCCGGCCTTCCAGGACGGTCCGACTCAGGGGCCTGGTCGCCCACCCCATGAGCCTGGGTAAGAGAAGTCAAGTCGTTATCCATACAGCAAACCAAACATAAGGGATGGGACCTGGAACCAAGGGATACCATCTACCAGGGCAGCCAGGGAGGCCGAGCGCGGGCCAGTGTAGGAAGGGTGTGTCGTCCCCAGCAGTGCTCCCCCTTTTCAACAGGGGAGTTCTACTACTTCGTTCATTCTCCTACACTGGTGCTAAGACCCCAGTCCCCCTATCGCCCCAGCCTGGACACCCAACCATCCACTCAGGGCGGCCTCTCACAGGCGACACCTCCAGCAGGTGGTCTGATGGCTCACATGGTGCCCTTCAGCACGTACACCACCCAAAGAGGGGACAGGAGAGGGGGCACAGGCAACCCACACTGGTCCCAGGGAGGTGTACGTGAGCCCCTCACCACAGCAAGGAGGCACCACGGAGGGGTGTCGTTATTGGGTTGGGGCAGCTACCCTTCAGGGCCGTGTGCACCCCGTCGTTGGTGTGTGTCGAGGAAACATAAGTCGCCAGTTGGCAGGAAAACTGCCTCGCTTTACATCAGACACACATCCCACACAGAGAACCAACTGGAAGCCTATCTATCGACCACCCAGGGACACCAGACAATAGATGAATCAAGGCGTCCTGTGAACTGTGCTTAACAAAACAAAGTTGATTCATCCTGTTTCATCTTTGAAGACGAGCGCACGTCTAGACACCTGCTCCAGGGGGCAGTCAGATCACGTTCCGTTATGCCAGTTTACCCGTAGGGTGTTGACACTGTCGTCTGGTATTATTCAACGATCAAGATTGTTACGACGCTTGACGCACATATTGCCCGGGGTCACAGCAAAGATGATTCATTTTGAATGTTTTCTGGATGGTTCTTTGGGCGGGTAGACGGTGTCCGGCGCCAGCTTGGCCGAGAGGTGCCGGGAGTTGGTGGGTCTTGGTGGGCTCCTGGTGTGCCCTCAGCCGTGGTGGGCTCCTGGTGTGACCTCAGCCATGGTGGGCCACAGAGCCAGGGCCCACCACAGAGCCAGGACACACCAGAGGTTCACCAAGACCTACAAACTCTTGGTGCCTTAAGACCAACCTGGCGCCAGACACCATTTCCTACCCGATGAGCCAACCGGAGAACTGAGAAAGAAACAAACAACTGTCAACGTGTCTGTGGCCCTAAGCTATAAGGGCCCAACATGTGGAACAGTTGGCCGTGGGAGAGGAGTGCCAGATGACAGCGTCGTGACCCAAAGGTCAATAATGGCCTTCCATTACCCGGCAGTCCCCAGGAGCAGCAGGTGTCCGCTCCCCGTCATGGTTAAATTAGAAGTTTATTACTTATAATTGTGTATGATTAGCAGCGACCCAAGCGTAGCAGGCGTCTTGGTCTGTGTTTACATGGATGGCATATGACACGCAGCGCAGGCTAATGTATTGTTTGTTCTGACTTCTCTAACTTTGTCTTGTGTTTAACTAGGTATGGACTCCAGGCTGGAGCTTCATACTCCAGGATTGGTCTGATATAAGTGGCATACAAGGTCCTCAACGATTTCTTACACAAGTTTCTTAAGGCAGTTATTATGTTGGCCAATCTAACATATGCCGCTGATGATATCCTTTTGATGTGGGCGTTTGGGGACAGGTTCGGTGTGATATCAACCCCCAGATCTTTCTCTCTATCTGACTCTTGCAGGATTTCACCTCCCAGAAGGTAGCTTAGACTTCTGCTCCCTTCGCCTAATTTCATTAATTTACTCTTTCCTGAGTTGAACTTTAGTAGCCATTTTCTAGACTATTCCTCCAGTTTGTCGAGGTCGTCCTGTAGTTTCTGTATATCTTCACCTGTCTTAATTCTCCACATATCTTTATGTGATATCTTGATGTGTGTGTGTGTGTGTGTGTATTAGCACATTCATAATACATATATATTTATACAAACATAATTATACAATGCACACATTTTCACGTACACAAAATCATTACTATTAGACAGTAATCATTGTATTTTAAACAACGATAAAAGTCTTCAATATATTTAAAAGAAAACTATGAAAAATAGTTCACTTAACTTTGTTATTAACGAGCGTTCAATCTGAATCATTTGCAGATAACAAGCATCGTTCAGCGCCCGAGAATTGATAGTTCAATCGCTCCACAGAGCACCTGCAAATTGAAGCATTAGATATCCCTCCTCCTAATTACCGTAGGCAAGGATTAATTACCAATTACCGCCTGTAAATTCTTAAAGATTCGGTAATGTAATTAAGATTACTATCCAAGATTGTCTTTGTTGATTGTTTTGTTCTTCTTGTTATTGGTTATTTCTAAGTCCCATTTTTTGTCTTAGAAATAAAAATTATGTGTTTGTGGGGAACAAATTGGCAAAATGAACAGGGAAAGAGAAAGGAATCAAAATAACAATACACTTAGGGTATGTTACACGAACATTAGGAGTCTACAAACAAAATAAACGATTTAAATGCTCTTGTTTACATAGAAACAATATATATTATTGCACTTACTGAAACATGGATGAATGTAGAAAACAGAGAACTATTAGCTGAATATAAAATAAATGGTTTTAAACTATTTCACACAGATAGATATATTAGGCGAGGAAGGGATGTAGCCTTATATGTTAGGGAAAATTTGAAATGTAGTCTCAAAGAGGGAATCAAAACTGAGCCAAACACAGAAACTATTTGGCTAGAATTATACGAAAAAGCTAGAAATCTAATAATTGAAGTTATATACAGGCCACCAAACTTAGACAGAATTGAAGCAAAGCATCTATGGGATGAAATATCTAGAGCATCTAGGTCTAACAGTATTTGTGTCATGGGTGACTTTAATTTTAATGGAATAAACTGGATTAACAGAACAGGGAATAATGAAGCAGAAGATTTTCTAGAATTAATTGACGATTGCTTTCTTAAGCAACACATTAAGGAACCAACGCAGGAAAATAATGTTTTAGACTTAGTGTTAACTAACAGGGAAACACAA
This sequence comes from Procambarus virginalis, assembly GCA_020271785.1. NCBI lineage: Eukaryota > Metazoa > Arthropoda > Malacostraca > Decapoda > Cambaridae > Procambarus > Procambarus virginalis. The sequence goes on from WNGS01000385.1 coordinate 34,160, forward strand.
ATTAATGACATCGAAATAGAGAGTGAGCAAGGAAACATTGATCACAAGGAAATCAGATTATCATACAATGGAATAGATTTGTAGGAGAAAATTCTGTTAAAGTGCCAGATTTTCGAAAAGCTGATTTTAATGGCATGAAATTTTTTGGGTGAAATAGATTGAAAAGTCCTGGGCCTTTGGGGTGGGCCGGTCTTGGAGCCGGAAGTGAACCCAACTGTGGGTGATGTAAAAAGGGATTTCGATGTCGATTCAAAATATAACTTGTTTAAAAATATTCTCAGCAATGCATAGGAAAGTAGTCTACCATACAATTTGAATAGATCGAATAATAATGACCCAAAATGAATAACAAAGGATCTGAAGAACCTTATAGGTAGAAAGAGCGTTGTACAAAAGGATTAAGAATGGGGAAGTCAATTTAGAACAAGAATTCGTCCAGCTCTTTAGAAATATTAAAAAAGGGATAAGGATGGCAAAATAAAACTATGAAGTTCGCATAGCAGGGCAAGCAAAGACAAATCTTAAAGTTTTCTTTTTCAGTTATATCGAACAAAGATTAGGGAAAGGATAGGTCCAATAAAAACTGAGACAGGTTATATAACTGATAATGACGAAGAGATGAGTAGTAATTTTAATAAATATTTTATCTCTGTATTTACTAGAGAGAACTTAACATTATGCCTTCAGCCAAACAAGTCTATGTGGGTGGAGAAGAGGATAAGTTGACTAGGTTAGCAGTTACCAGGGAGGATGTTATTAAACAAATAGTGTTTAATCAAATAAAGCCAAACAAATCCCCAGGGCTGGACGAAGTGTTTGCCAGGGTGCTTAAGGAATGTAAAGAGGAGCTTTGCGAGCCACTGTCTACCATATTTAATAAATCATTAGAGTCAGGCAGAGTGCCAGAGTCGTGAAGGTTGCTAATGTGGTACCAGTTTTTAAGAAAGGAGATAGATCACTTGCGTCAAACTATCGGCCAATTTGCCTAACGTCTATTATGGGGAAGTTACTTGAATCGATAATTGCAAATATTATTCGTCTTCATATTGAAAAACATCAATGTTTCACAACTTTGGTTTACAAATTGACGTTCATTTATAACAAATCTCTCATTTTATTTCAGCATAGTTGAAGCAGTTGATAGTGGTAAAGTTTGTGATGTTGTGTACCTAGACTTTAGCAAAGCTCTTGATACAGGGCCGCATGAAAGACTGATTATAAAGATAGAGGCTCAAGGTAATGGGGGTGTTATATTAAATTGGATTAGGGCATGGCTGTACCAAAGGAAACAAAGAATTAGTATAAATGGGGTTAAGTCAGAATGGGAAAATGTTGTAAGTGGAGTACCTCAAGACTCTGTTCTGTGACCTCTGTTATTCATAATATATATAAATGATTTAGATTCAGGTTTGAGCAGCAATATTTGCAAATTTGCCGATGGTACTAAAATCGGGAGGGAAATAAGCACGGATAAAGACTCACTATCACTTCAAGATGATCTAAATAGGGTTTTGAAATGGTCAAAAGATTGGCAGATGCAGTTTAATTCTGACAATTGTAAGGTTTTGAGGCTAGGTAATGATCATAGGGTTACAAGAAACGAGCTAGATGGTGTTGAGATTGCGAAGTTGAATTGCAAAAGGGATCACATGAGGCAGCTCCTATTTATAACCACCCAATCCCACTCATATATTTGTCCAACCCACGTTTGAAACAATCAGGAGACCCTGCCTCCTCCACGCCATGTGGCAACTGGTTGCACAAATCAACAAAACCAGTATTACCGAACCAGTATTTACCCAAGTCTTTCTAAATCTAAACTTATTCAATTTATACCCATTGTTTCGTGTTCTGTCTTGTGTTGATACTTTTAATACCCTATTAATATCCCACATTTGTTATGTTCATTCATCCACTTGTAAACCTCTATCATGTCACCCCTAACTCTTCGCCTTTCGATTTAATGCAATTTAAGCTTTGTTAATCTTTCTTCATATGACAGGTTTCTAATTTGGGGAATTAACTTTGTCATCCTACATTGGATACGTTCAAGTGAATATATATCCATTCTATAGTACGGCGACCACAACTGAACTGCATTAACTAAATGGGGCCTAACTAGAGCAAGATATAGCTGAAGAACAACACAGGTGTTTTGTTACTAACGCTTCGATTAATAAATCCCAGCGTCCTATTTGCCTTATTATGAACATTCATGCATTGATCTTTTGGTTTTAAATTCTTACTTATCATAACTCCCAGATCCCTTTTGCAATCCGACTTCGCAATCTCAATATCATCTAGCTCGTATCTTGTAACTCTATCATCATTACCTAACCTCAAAACTTTACATTTATCAGCATTAAACTGCATCTGCCAATCTTTTGACCATTTCAAAACCCTATTTAGATCATCTTGAAGTGATAGTGAGTCTTTATCCGTGCTTATTTCCCTACTGATTTTTGTATCATCGGTGTCGGAAAATCCGACACCATTTAATAATATTGCATGCAATTGCAGATAATATTGCTGCCATTGTATAAACAAGTTACCCATAGAAAATGTAACTTGTAGTGGAGTTTTCCATCTATAGAAAACGGGATATCATTACCACATACTATTATAATTCACCAGCTATTGTGTTGGAATTATTCTTAAATATATTCGTCTTCGGACTTTTACCATCATAAAACATCTCATTTTAATTAACTTAATTATTAGTAGCAAAATAGAGTAAATGTGACCCTTCCATTAATTACTGATATCTGGACAGTAAGCCAGAAGCGTCAGTAGGAGGGAGTGGTCAGCCATTGTTGTTTAAGACCAGAGGCGCATGGAGCAAATTCGGCTCCTATTATATCTCTTGCACAAAGTGTAGTGGAGATCAGAGTTGTGGTCTACCATCATCAACACGCAGTCAACAATAAACAAGCTAAGTGTTCTGCTGAAACCCATTTATCTAATCTTTTTTGGCCATTAATGTCTGTAGATAGGGTGAGCCGGTTAGAATACGAAATCGCCTCATACTAAAGGTAATTAAGCCTTGGTCTTTATTTGGTTCATTGTACAGTGTTTTCTCTGATATACCTGTCATATATTAGGATTCTGGCTTTATAGCAAGCGCCCTTTGACAGGAAGAAGAGGAAGCAAACTTTGTGCATCAGTTACTGGGTGATGAAGCTGCCTCAGAATAGGATAATTTGGTGTCTACATCCTAGTTATATCTGGTGAACTAAGGCCTGCTGTACAAATAAGATAAGGAACCTCCTCAATGTATACTAATGTGTAGATAATACTGTAGTTTGATTGGCTGCATATATATAAATTCAATATAAACCCCCCTAATGTGTATGGATCGATTTGTGAGATTATTGCAGAAATACAGTCCACTTAACATCATACAAATTGCTATCGAAGTATATAAATTAACGTAAATATAAATTCTATATAAATTCATATAAATTAAATATACATAAATCTCACAGGTCGGTTCCCACATTAATTGGTCATTCGAACCTAGATGGTCTAGAGAGCTAGAATGTCATCAAATTAAATAAACTAGTGTAATAAATTAGTGAGCAATTCAAAGCCAGTCAAAGACAGCGGCGTTGCCTCGAGCGAGCTCAGGAGCCTCACTCAGTTCAGTTTTTTTCAGACTTATCAGCGGTTTCACGGTCAACCTCCGATTTGGTGGGTTCTTATTCTGTGGAATGACAGGCTAATATTGAAGCCAGCCAAATTAGTGACTGTGTCTTCAAGAGATTGTTCACGGATTTCGTGGTGTTAAATTTCGCGAGAGAGATTATCTACGAATTTTGTGGAGTTAATTTCACGAGGTCACTAATAATATTTAATACTTCTTGATAATATTAGAAGTTTCATAGAGGCTAATTAAAAGGATATCATCAATTATTGTGTAATTATTTCTCCAAAATAGAGAATTATTTAATATATATTGCACTAGTGTTCACAATACAATATTTACTAATTGCCAACCCCACAACAGGGTAGGATATTACCATTGACTAGTTGAACTATTTATTGTTCATCCTAGTCCCATTATTACCATAGTCTAGTGGTACTATATTGAACAACCTAGCACCATTAATGAATGGTGCAGACCCTATTTTGGGTGTTATTTTTATCAACTCGAGTTGAGTTGTGTATATATAATAATTTACTTATGATCATTACACCTTTGAGTGATTAATTAGTCTATACCATCCTAGGGTGATATAGAGGAGCTAACCTAAAGGTACTTCCAGTGACACTGGTTTATCACTCAAATCATTAGTGTGTATGAATATATATATATAATGTGTATTAATTTTAAGTGCTAACCTCTAGTAGAGGTAGGATTATAGCCTAGTGCAGATTTTTACCCTAGGCTACCATTAGTACTTGCTCACAATTTATGAGCCAGTGGTGCCCAATTAACAAATCACCATGACTAATCCACAGAAAGCAAAGCATGCTTTAGTAGCAAGTAAACGTCAACTGACAAGAGATCTCGATCAATATGAACAATTGTTATATGAACCTGTAATTAATTATCGTCGGTTGAAAATACCACTATTACAGATTCAAACCCAATTGCATATATTGAAAGCAAATAGGAAATCTTACCAAAATCAGGTTCACGGCGACGACGACATAGTAGTTGAAGATGTGGAACCATTCCTGTCTGACCTAGCACAATATGAAGAAGAAACTCAAGCCAGGTTGGAACATTTACACAGGATAATTGAATCAGAACAAATAGCAAGTACATCAAATAAAGTAGATATTGTTATGGATGATCTGGATCTTTTTGAGAATAAATGTCAAGCCAGATTAGATCCTTTAATCAACGAGGATAAAGCTTCACCCAATATTATACCACCAGAAATTAAGCAGTTCTCAGACAATTTATCCACAGTCTCTGTGGATTCTGAAAACCCAATACCTGAGGCTACTAAGTTAACATGCCTCCAAACTGAAATTAGAGGTGAAGCTGAACCAGTAGTAGAAAATGTAAATGAAAATAGCGACAGCACTAATTTCCCAGTCCTGCATCCTAGGAATAATGCTGGCATTGAGAAAACTGTCATACATCTAATACTACAATTGTTGGATTTACCTCAACCTGATCAGACTGCTGACTCATTACAATCCTTCAGCATGGAGTTTGAGTCACTACTAAGAACAGTCAGTCTTAAGGTTGATATAACTACTAGTGAATGGATGACCAAAGTAGTCCTTCAACGAAAATTGTCCAGCGATATACTAGATGAATTATACGCACAAGAACATAACACCATCCTGACAGTACAGGACATCACTGAAGGTTTACATTCCATCATAAACAAACGACGTGCAAATGAGGAAGTTAAAGCCTCATGCAAGCCTTCAGAAATAGAAAATAATAGTCAATTAAAGGGTAAAACAGCTACCCCAAATAAACATCAGTCAATTACACGCACATCAAGTTGCAGAAAATCTAGCAATGCAGCAGAATCCTCTAAGCCTACTGTTACTAGTTCACCCAAACCGGTAACTTCCAAAAGTGCAGTAGGCTGGGGGACATGTATGTTCTGCAAAAAGAAACATTCAACATACCGTTGTGCTAATTATCCAACCAGAGACACTCGTATTGAGCGACTCCAGGAATTAGGGAGATGTTCAAGGTGTCTCAAGTCACACAACATAGACTATTGTGATACCCAATTCAACACCTGCAACAGGTGTAGAAGAGGTAGGCACCACGCAGCACTGTGCAAACATACGAATTTAACGTCTCCAAACCCCAAGGTGGAAGATAGCATTCCCACCACAGTACAGTGGTGGGAATGAGGAGGAGATGAGGAGATGAATAAATTCCTATGGGATATACATTGGGACACAGAACTCGGAACCAAGTCCGTAAAAGACATGATGGACTATGTCACCCAAAAATGTCAGGAGGCTGTAAGCAGGTTTGTCCCAGCCCAACAGGAAAAAACAGAGAAGCAAAGGAAGAATCCGTGGTTTAATAGGGAATGTATGAAAGCAAAGGAGCTGAACAAAAGGGCATGGAGGAACTTCCGTAATAACAGAACACCAGAAAGTAGAGAGAGATACCAAAGAACCAGGAACGAGTATGTCAGGGTGAGAAGAGCAGCTGAGAAAAGGTATGAAAATGATATAGCTAATAAAGCCAAGACTGAACCAAAGCTACTACACAGTCACATCAGGAGGAAGACAACAGTGAAGGAACAGGTGATTAAACTTAGGGTGGGCGAGGACAGGTACACAGAGAATGACAAAGAGGTGTGTGAAGAACTCAACAAAAGGTTTCAGGAGGTCTTTACAATAGAACAGGGAGATATCACGGCGCTGGGAGAGGTAGCAGCAAACCAGGTGACCTTGGATAGGTTCGAAATTACAAGAGATGAAGTCAAAAAGCACCTATTGGAGCTGGATGTGAGAAAAGCTGTTGGGCCGGATGGAATCTCGCCATGGGTATTGAAAGAGTGTGCAGGAGCACTTTGCTTACCACTCTCCATAGTGTATAGTAAGTCACTGGAAACGGGGGACCTACCAGAAATATGGAAGACTGCTAATGTAGTACCAATATACAAAAAGGGTGACAGACAAGAGGCACTGAACTACAGGCCAGTGTCCTTAACTTGTATACCATGCAAGGTGATGGAGAAGATTGTGAGAAAAAACCTAGTAACACATCTAGAGAGAAGAGACTTCGTGACAACCCATCAACATGGGTTCAGGGAGGCTAAATCTTGCCTTACAGGCTTGATAGAATTCTACGATCAGGTGACAAGAATTAAGCAAGAAAGAGAAGGGTGGGCGGACTGCATTTTTTTGGACTGTCGGAAAGCCTTTGACACAGTACCCCATAAAAGGTTGATGCATAAGCTGGAGAAACAGGCAGGAGTAACAGGTAGGGCGCTCCAGTGGATAAGGGAGTACCTAAGCAATAGGAAGCAGAGAGTTACAGTGAGGGGTGAGACCTCAGACTGGCGTGAAGTCACCAGTGGAGTCCCACAGGGCTCTGTACTTGGACCTATCCTGTTTCTGATATACGTAAATGATCTCCCAGAGGGTATAGACTCATTCCTCTCAATGTTTGCTGACGACGCCAAAATTATGAGAAGGATTAAGACAGAGGAGGACAGCTTGAGACTTCAAGAAGACCTGGACAAGCTGCAGGAATGGTCGAACAAATGGCTATTAGAGTTTAACCCAAGCAAATGTAATGTAATGAAGATAGGGGTAGGAAGCAGGAGACCAGATACAAGGTATCATTTGGGAGATGAAATACTTCAAGAGTCAGAGAGAGAGAAAGACCTGGGGGTTGATATCACGCCAGACCTGTCCCCTGAAGCTCATATCAAGAGGATAACATCAGCAGCATATGCCAGGTGGGCTAACATAAGAACGGCCTTTAGAAACTTGTGTAAGGAATCTTTCAGAACATTATATACCACATATGTCAGACCAATCCTGGAGTATGCGGCTCCAGCATGGAGTCCCTATCTAGTCAAGCATAAGACTAAACTGGAAAAGGTTCAAAGGTTTGCCACCAGACTAGTACCCGAGCTGAGAGGTATGAGCTACGAGGAGCGACTGCAGGAATTAAACCTCACTTCGTTGGAAGACAGAAGAGTTAGGGGGGACATGATCACCACATTCAAGATTCTCAGGGGAATCGACAGGGTTGATAGAGACAGGCTGTTTAACACAAGGGGCACACGCACTAGGGGACACAGGTGGAAACTGAGTGCCCAAATGAGCCACAGAGATATTAGAAAGAACTTTTTTAGTGTCAGAGTGGTTGACAAATGGAATGCATTAGGAAGCGATGTGGTGGAGGCTGACTCCATACACAGTTTCAAGTGTAGATATGATAGAGCCCATTAGGCTCAGGAAACTGTACACCTGTTTATTGACGGTTGAGAGGCGGGACCAAAGAGCCAGAGCTCAACCCCCGCAAGCACAACTAGGTGAGTACAACTAGGTGAGTACAGTACTGCAAGGTGCAACAAACAAAGAGTGTCCAATCGGCAAAGTCTAAAGGTAATACAACTTTGCCTACTGCCCAAATTACCATCCAGAATAAGAGGGCCAAGGTCCATACCCGTGGGTTGTTTGACCAAGGGTCCCAGAGAACATATGTCACTAAAAAGTTGGTAGATGAACTACAATTAAGGCCTGTAGCCCAGACGACATTCAACATCTCAGGGTTTCTAACAGATGCAGGACCTCAAGTCTACCAGGTGGTACAACCATCAGTACGTTTAGGCAGGTACGTCTGTCAAGTACAAGCCATTGTGGTGGACAAAATACCAGTAGACCTACAAGTTCAAGGTCTGAGAGCAACAGCCAAATTCCTGAGAAATAGAGGAATAAAATTGGCAGATAATATTAAATCTGATCACCTCACCGACTTCGATCTCCTTGTAGGGACAGACTACTACCATCGATTCATCGGTAGCCCTACTAAACACCAGGGCATAACCATGCTAAATTCTGCAGGAGGTAAATTACTCTCAGGCCCAGTATCAAGCCTGCAGATAAACAATACCAATAGAACTTAGTAGCATTATACTAAGGAGATTACAGCTGACTATAGCAACAGAGGTTGATGATAATATCATCATTTGAAGCTGAAGATGAGTTCATGAGGCCTTCAGTGGCAAACCAGTGAACAGTAGCCTAAACAGCTACAAGTCACAGCGACCAATGTCACTGAACCCACTGCAATCTCAGAACCATACTTAGCTTTAGTGATGGGCTATTCAATCCTCTGAATCAATTAACTAAATTAAACCCCAATAAATCTGACGACTGATTTGATACATTTATTATTTAATCAAGATGAATTCCATGGGCCTCAGTGTTTATATATCAGTGACCAGTTACCTGAACAAGCTTCACGTTATATCTAATGTCACTGATCTCACTGCAGTCCCTGAATCATACTTGACTGTAGTACTTGATCACATTCAGTCTTCTGGGTTAAATAAAGTGTATTTAGGCTTGAATTTTAGCCTTTCAAGAGTTAACAGGGAAATGAAATCGCATTACTTTTAACCTCTGCAACTCGAGTACGGGACATCCGTCCTGTACGAACAGACGCACAAATGTGTGATAACTAACTACTAACATCAAATTAATCTAATAATTCGAAGGAGGAGTATCGGTGTTCGTCTGTTCTAAATAGGACTTCAACCCATGGGCAGCCCCCGGGGAATTATGTCGGAAAATCTGACACCATTTAATAATATTACATGCAATTGCAGATAATATTGCTGCCATTGTATAAACAAGTTACCCATAGAAAATGTAACTTGTAGTGGAATTTTCTATCTATAGAAAACGGGATATCTTTACCCCATACTATTATAATTCACCAGCTATTGTGTTGGAATTATTCTTAAATACATTAGTCTTTGGACTTTTACCATCATAAAACATCTCATTTTAATTAACTTAATTATTAGTAGCAAAATAGAGTAAATGTGACCCTTCCATTAATTACTGATATCTGGACAGTAAGCCAGGAGCGTCAGTAGGAGGGAGTGGTCAGCCATTGTTGTTTAAGACCAAAGGCGCATGGAGCAAATTCGGCTCCTATTATATCTCTTGCACAAAGTGTAGTGGAGATCAGAGTTGTGGTCTACCATCATCAACACGCAGTCAACAATAAACAAGCTAAGTGTTCTGCTGAAACCCATTTATCTAATCATTTTTGGCCATTAATGTCTGTAGATAGGGTGAGCCGGTTAGAATGCAAAATCGCCTCATACTAAAGGTAATTAAGCCTTGGTCTTTATTTGGTTCATTGTACAGTGTTTTCTCTGATATACCTGTCATATATTAGGATTCTGGCTTTATAGCAAGCGCCCTTTGACAGGAAGAAGAGGAAGCAAACTTTGTGCATCAGTTACTGGGTGATGAAGCTGCCTCAGAATAGGATAATTTGGTGTCTACATCCTAGTTATATCTGGTGAACTAAGGCCTGCTGTACAAATAAGATAAGGAGCCTCCTCAATGTATACTAATGTGTAGTTAATACTGTAGTTTGATTGGCTGCATATACATATAAATTCAATATAAACCCCTAATGTGCATGGATCGATTTGTGAGATTATTGCAGAAATACAGTCCACTTAACATCATACAAATTGCTATCGAAGTATATAAATAAATAATAAATAAATATAAATATAAATTTTATATATATTCATATAAATTAAATATATATAAATCTCACAGGTCGGTTCCCACATTCGGCAAGTTTGCAAATGTTGCTAATCAAACCTGGATCTAAATAATTTATATATAGTATAAACAACAGAGGTGCCAGGACACAGCCTTCTTGAGGTTATCTTGAGATGATTTCGGGGCTTTTTTTAGTGTCCCCGCGGCCCGGTCTTCGACCAGGCCTCCACCCCCAGGAAGCAGCCCGTGACAGCTGACTAACACCCAGGTACCTATTTTACTGCTAGGTAACAGGGGCATAGGGTGAAAGAAACTCTGCCCATTGTTTCTCGCCGGCGCCTGGGATCGAACCCAGGCCCACAGGATCACAAGTCCAGCGTGCTGTCCGCTCGGCTCCATTCCATTCAAGTGGAGTGCCTTGAGGCACTCCACTTACAACATTTTGGCACTGACTTAACACCCTTTATACTAACTCTCTGTTTCCTTTGGTACAGCCATGTCCTAATCCATCTTAATATAGCACCCCCAATACCATGAGCCTCTATTTTAATCAGTCTTTCATGTGGCACTGTATCAAAAGCTTTGCTAAAGTCAAGGTACACAACATCACAAACCTTACCACTCTCAACTGCCTCAACTATGCTGGAATAAAATGATAGCAAATTTGTTAAACATGAACGGCCATTTGTAAAACCATGTTGCGAATCATTTATTAATTTATGTTTGTCAAGATGAAGACGAATTGTATTTACAATTATCGATTCAATTAACTTTCCCACAATAGACGTTAGGCTAATTGGCCGATAGTTTGACGCAAGTGATCTATCTCCTTTCTTAAAAATTGGTACCACATTAGCAACCTTCCATGACTCTGGCACTCTGCCTGACTCTATTGATTTATTAAATGTGGTAGACAGTGGCTCGTAAAGCTCCTTTTTGCATTCTTTAAGCACCCTGGCAAACACTTCATCCGGCCCTGGGGATTTGTTTGGTTTTAGTTTTACTATTTGTTTAATTACATCCTCCCTGGTAACTGCTAAACTAGTCAACCTGTCCTCGTCCCCACCCACATAGACTTGTTCGGCTGAAGGCAAATTGTTAAGTTCTTCTTTAGTAAATACAGAGATAAAATATTTATTAAAAATACTACTCATCTCTTCGTCATAATCTGTTATCTGACCTATCTCAGTTTTTAATGGACCTATCCTTTCCCTAATCTTTGTTCGATATAACTGATATATAATCCCTTTAGGATTTGTCTTGGCTTGGCCTGCTATTCGAACTTCATAGTTTCTTTTTGCCCTCCTTATCTCTTTTTTAACACTTCTAACCAGTTGTACGAATTCCTGTCCTAAACTGATTTCCCCCATCATTAATCCTTTTGTATATGTCGTCCAATAGGATCTCCAACTCAACTTTTCGGGCCATCTCACTTGGTCTGGACATAACGCGACAGTTTATACCCAGATTCAAGAGAGTGATTTGGTCCTCAGTGAGGTTTTACAGCACAAAAACCAGGATCATCAAGAAACTGACAACATTATTTGGAGGACTTATGGCGATTCCTCGATCCAGAGATGGCTTCTTAAACCTTGCTGAAATCAACCTCACTGAGAACCAAATCACTCTCTTGAATCTGGGTATAAACTGTCACGTTATGTCCAGACCAAGTGAGATGGCCCAGAAAGTGGAGTTGGAGTTCCTTTTGGACGACATATTCGACCTCGAGACGCAAAAGAAGGTTACCACTAAAGACACCTTGTAAGCGGAACTTATTGCAGAAGGAGGAAAGATTCGAGGTAACTACAGAAGCACCATACTGTCCCCCGAGCTCAAAACTAAGAGCTTTCGTGAGAACAAGGAGATAGTCGTCAAGAGAGGTGACACGTCGCCAATATACGTTATTCTTAAAAAAGACGAATATCTGGCAAAAATGAACCTAATACTCACGGACCAAAGTAAATTCCAAAGGGTAACGAAGGACACTACAGCCGAATTGAAAACGAAGGTAAACAGATTGATCGAAACTGTGAACGCCAAGAAATCCGGACTCCAGCTGCCAAAGGTTATCTGGGAATTCAAACCTGGTTATACATTTAGGAATGTCAAGACCCACAAGCCTGGAAACCCACTTCGGCCAATCATCAGCCAGATACCAACACCCACATACAGACTGGCTAAGCGAATCAACTGCCTGCTGACTTCTTATGTGCCTTTTCTCTTTAGCCTGAAGTCTCAAAAGGAATTCGTTGACTTATTGCAAGGAGCATGGGCCCCAGGAATAAGAGCCGCTTTGGATGTGGAGTCACTGTTTACCAAAGTGCCTGTGGACGAAACAATCAGGATGACGATGGACAGAGTGTATTGCGATCCGGCTTGTACTCCTCTTGACATACCAGAGAGCATAATGAGGAAGTTACACCAAGCCTGCACTACAGAGGCACCCTTCTTGAGTCCCAATGGGCACATGTATAAGCAAGTAGATGGGGTCGACATGGATTCTCCCCTAGGTGTCCTGTTTGCGAATTTCAACATGTGTACCATAGAACAGAGGGTCTTAGTTGACATGGACTTGAAACGCGCCATATACTGCAGGTTATGTTGACGACATTTTTATGCAGGTACCTGATCTCAGACGTCTGCAGCAGCTGAAGGAGGCATTCGAGCCAAAATTCGGTGTTATGTTTCATGGAGTGATGGGAAGCTGCCCTTTCTAGATGTAACAGTCACGGAAAAGAATGGTGGCTTCTAACCTGCAGTCTACACTAAGGAAACAAACATAGAAATGTGCCTTAATGCCAATAGTGACTGCCCAGACAGGTTCAAGAGGAGTGTTGGCAACGCTTACATTGACCAGGCTCTCACTCACAGCTCTGGTTGGAAGCAGGTCGATGAAGATCTCTGTAGGGTAAGGCTGATTCTAGTCAACAATGGCTTCTCTAACAGTTATGTTGAAGACGTCATAAAGAGAAAGGTGAAATGCAATGCAACCTCTGAAGAGTCAACTAACACAACACTTGTACCCCCTATTAGACTGTTTTACAGGAACGTTTTTTCGACGGCTAATAAAATGGAGGAAAGTGTTGTGAAAAATATTATTATCCCCACAGACAAAAATCAGAAGATACAATTGACGATTTACTACAAAAACAAGAAAACGGCCAACCTACTCATGAAGAACTCTCAGACACCAAACAGAACACCTTGAAAGAAACCAACGTCGTCTATACCTTCACATTTCCACTTGGGGACTGTCAGCCCAAAAGATCTCAGTATATAGGCAAGACAACAACGTCTCTTTCTAGGTGATTAACAATGCACAAACAACAGGGTTCCATCAAGGACCATATAATCTCCTCACACAAACAGACCATCACCAGAGAAATCTTAACAAGCAACACAAAAATCATCAAGTATGTGACTCCCCCACCGGGCCTGCCCACCTATGCGTGCAGAGAATTTGCCGGACTTCCGGCTGTAGCCTCACTTCCACCTCTTACCTTCTGGTCGTCAGCTGGGTAATTCTCTCTGCGTCCCAGGAACGCCGTTAGTTCGAATATGAAATATTTACAGCTGCCTAGGACCGTACTATGTGCTGCCAGTACTAGAATTTAAATGTACAGTCGTGCTGCCAACTCAGGGTCACTCTATAGGGAACGCCAGTAACAGTTCAGTATAATCATATGTTATTTATCCACAAAGCTCAGTGAGATGAAGGTTACATCAAAGGAAGTAATAACACAAAAGTTTACTCAAAGTAAACTACAAACACACGAGGTACATATATAGACTTATGGAAATAATAATAATAATGGTGACAGCAGCAGCACTCCTCTGGTGGCCGCGGCAACTCGCATCAGCTGATTGAGTTAAAGGGATCCCTGGCCCCCATCACTGGGGCGACTCCATCAGCAGAGCTCTTCTGTCCTCCACAGGCCGGCCAAACGCTGTCTTCACCAATGGTAGAATGATATATACGTGCACTCCCACAGCCTAATCTACTCCTATGACTTGTATGTACTCTAATAAATGCCTAAACATAACAATAGGCCTATCTTGCCTAACAATCAGGGGAAATATGGGAGGGAAAATTATCTACCTTAACATATCCTGTCCTCAGACGCCTGGGCTCCAGTCGCCGTTCGCTGGGTCCTCTGTTCTTCACGTCGTTCCTCAGCGTTCCAGAAGCGTCACCAGTCTGTAGGTGTCGTGAAGATCCTCGTCATCTCCGTGCTCATTCCCTGAGTGAAGTTCCTGGGTGTTGGCTCGTCCAGTCGTCACTGCACACGTCATTCCCTCAAGCACTCCTTCACCGAGACCACTCACTCATGGATCAGGATGCATCTTCTCCCTTCAGAGTTCCTAGTGGGCGTGATCCAATCACAACAGCTCTGAATTTTTTGGAGTTCCACTGACGGCGAGTCACTCACTCCTCCAGCCGTAGTAACTCTCTCTCTCAACTTCTCCAAGACTAATCAGCTCACGGTCCACGGCACTCTTACACCACTGGAATAGGCTTCCTCGCACTTCCCTGAAGTACTGCAGTCCTTGGTAGTCACTATATACTTGTCAGGCTGTGTATATCCACTTAAGGAGGCTCCTAGACCTCGGAACTCGAAAGCTCGATCGGCGCACGTCCACTCTCAACGAAGCGCCAAGTATCTCTGAGCGCCTGGCGCTCTGCAGGCGGCGGGCTAGGTCTTCCGGTGACGTCACAGACCCAGGGGCGGGCTCTGATTGGTCGATGAACTCATGTGACCTCAGCCAGCCAATCTCCGACCGGCGGGCACTGCACACAAAATGGTGGACGTGCAGGCCAGGGGGCGCCATTTTGTTGTACCCAGGGCGCGACTTTTCCCTTCCCTGCAAATTTCTCCCCAAATAAGCAACCATTTTGGAAGCCTCATACCTCAAAGATTCCCTGCACCTCAGAGAACCTGCAGGTAAGCTGATATGACTCTTACAGCTGGCATATGGGTAAACTGGAGAGGGCACCGTCACAGTTAGTAGTACAGTTGTGTTAGTAGTACAGGTGTGATAGTAGTACAGTTGTGTTAGTAGTACAGGTGTGATAGTAGTACAGGTGTGATAGTAGTACAGGTGTGATAGTAGTACAGTTGTGTTAGTAGTACAGTTGTGTTAGTAGTACAGTTGTGTTAGTAGTACAGTTGTGTTAGTAGTACAGTTGTGTTAGTAGTACAGTTGTGTTAGTAGTACAGTTGTGTTAGTAGTACAGTTGTGTTAGTAGTACAGTTGTGTTAGTAGTACAGTTGTGTTAGTAGTACAGTTGTGTTAGTAGTACAGTTGTGTTAGTAGTACAGTTGTGTTAGTAGTACAGTTGTGTTAGTAGTACAGTTGTGTTAGTAGTACAGTTGTGTTAGTAGTACAGTTGTGTTAGTAGTACAGTTGTGTTAGTAGTACAGTTGTGTTAGTAGTACAGTTGTGTTAGTAGTACAGTTGTGTTAGTAGTACAGTTGTGTTAGTAGTACAGTTGTGTTAGTAGTACAGTTGTGTTAGTAGTACAGTTGTGTTAGTAGTACAGTTGTGTTAGTAGTACAGTTGTGTTAGTAGTACAGTTGTGTTAGTAGTACAGTTGTGTTAGTAGTACAGTTGTGTTAGTAGTACAGTTGTGTTAGTAGTACAGTTGTGTTAGTAGTACAGTTGTGTTAGTAGTACAGTTGTGTTAGTAGTACAGTTGTGTTAGTAGTACAGTTGTGTTAGTAGTACAGTTGTGTTAGTAGTACAGTTGTGTTAGTAGTACAGTTGTGTTAGTAGTACAGTTGTGTTAGTAGTACAGTTGTGTTAGTAGTACAGTTGTGTTAGTAGTACAGTTGTGTTAGTAGTACAGTTGTGTTAGTAGTACAGTTGTGTTAGTAGTACAGTTGTGTTAGTAGTACAGTTGTGTTAGTAGTACAGTTGTGTTAGTAGTACAGTTGTGTTAGTAGTACAGTTGTGTTAGTAGTACAGTTGTGTTAGTAGTACAGTTGTGTTAGTAGTACAGTTGTGTTAGTAGTACAGTTGTGTTAGTAGTACAGTTGTGTTAGCAGTACAGTTGTGTTAGTAGTACAGTTGTGTTAGTAGTACAGTTGTGTTAGTAGTACAGTTGTGTTAGTAGTACAGTTGTGTTAGTAGTACAGTTGTGTTAGTAGTACAGTTGTGTTAGTAGTACAGTTGTGTTAGTAGTACAGTTGTGTTAGTAGTACAGTTGTGTTAGTAGTACAGTTGTGTTAGTAGTACAGTTGTGTTAGTAGTACAGTTGTGTTAGTAGTACAGTTGTGTTAGTAGTACAGTTGTGTTAGTAGTACAGTTGTGTTAGTAGTACAGTTGTGTTAGTAGTACAGTTGTGTTAGTAGTACAGTTGTGTTAGCAGTACAGTTGTGTTAGTAGTACAGTTGTGTTAGTAGTACAGGTGTGTTAGTAGTACAGTTGTGTTAGCAGTACAGTTGTGTTAGTAGTACAGTTGTGTTAGTAGTACAGTTGTGTTAGCAGTACAGTTGTGTTAGTAGTACAGTTGTGTTAGTAGTACAGTTGTGTTAGTAGTACAGTTGTGTTAGTAGTACAGTTGTGTTAGTAGTACAGTTGTGTTAGCAGTACAGTTGTGTTAGTAGTACAGTTGTGTTAGTAGTACAGTTGTGATAGTAGTACAGTTGTGTTAGTAGTACAGTTGTGTTAGTAGTACAGTTGTGTTAGTAGTACAGTTGTGTTAGTAGTACAGTTGTGTTAGTAGTACAGTTGTGTTAGTAGTACAGTTGTGTTAGTAGTACAGTTGTGTTAGTAGTACAGGTGTGTTAGTAGTACAGTTGTGTTAGCAGTACAGTTGTGTTAGTAGTACAGTTGTGTTAGTAGTACAGTTGTGTTAGCAGTACAGTTGTGTTAGTAGTACAGTTGTGTTAGTAGTACAGTTGTGTTAGTAGTACAGTTGTGTTAGTAGTACAGTTGTGTTAGTAGTACAGTTGTGTTAGTAGTACAGTTGTGTTAGTAGTACAGTTGTGTTAGTAGTACAGTTGTGTTAGTAGTACAGTTGTGTTAGTAGTACAGTTGTGTTAGTAGTACAGTTGTGTTAGTAGTACAGTTGTGTTAGTAGTACAGTTGTGTTAGTAGTACAGTTGTGTTAGCAGTACAGTTGTGTTAGTAGTACAGGTGTGATAGCAGTACAGTTGTGTTAGTAGTACAGTTGTGTTAGCAGTACAGTTGTGTTAGTAGTACAGTTGTGTTAGCAGTACAGTTGTGTTAGTAGTACAGTTGTGTTAGTAGTACAGTTGTGTTAGTAGTACAGTTGTGTTAGCAGTACAGTTGTGTTAGCAGTACAGTTGTGTTAGTAGTACAGTTGTGTGTGTTAGTACAGTTAGTAGTAACACACATCAGAAGATGAGGTGATGATGTTTTGGTCCGTCCTAGACCATAATGACCACACATACACCAGTATGTGTGTGTTATGACCACACATACACCAGTATGTGTGTTATGACCACACATACACCAGAATGTGTGTTATGACCACACATACACCAGAATGTGTGTTATGACCACACATACACCAGAATGTGTGTTATGACCACACATACACCAGTATGTGTGTTATGACCACACATACACCAGTATGTGTTATGACCACACATACACCAGTATGTGCGTTATGACCACACATACACCAGTATGTGTTATGACCACACATACACCAGAATGTGTGTTATGACCACACATACACCAGAATGTGTGTTATGACCACACATACACCAGTATGTGTGTTATGACCACACATACACCAGTATGTGTGTTATGACCACACATACACCAGTATGTGTGTTATGACCACACATACACCAGTATGTGTGTTATGACCACACATACACCAGTATGTGTGTTATGACCACACATACACCAGTATGTGTTATGACCACACATACACCAGAATGTGTGTTATGACCACACATACACCAGTATGTGTGTTATGACCACACATACACCAGTATGTGTGTTATGACCACACATACACCAGTATGTGTTATGACCACACATTCACCAGTATGTGTGTTATGACCACACATACACCAGTATGTGTGTTATGACCACACATACACCAGTATGTGTGTTATGACCACACATACACCAGTATGTGTTATGACCACACATACACCAGTATGTGTGTTATGACCACACATACACCAGTATGTGTTATGACCACACATACACCAGTATGTGTGTTATGACCACACATACACCAGAATGTGTGTTATGACCACACATACACTAGTAACATCATTCTGTTTCTGGTGTATGATGAGTTCATACTGTATAGTGATATCCAGGTCGATTAGCATAGTATTCAAATATTATTGTATTTATATAATCTCTTTGACAATATTCTATTGTATATTACGTATTGCCATTATATATTTGATATACCTATACATATTATGTATCATTACCATATGTATACTCCATATATTTGTGGAGATATTTGAAGTAGATTAAATAGCAAAAGCCTAATATCCTGTGCATTGAAAATAATATTGTGTCTATATTATGAAATTCTATGTATTGTTGTAAATGGCATGTTATGTGTATTAATATGTAGAATGTATACATTAAGATACCTGATGTATGACTATCATGTATACTATGATATAAATGTCATTGCTGTTCAGTGCTTTAGCCTCTTGTCATGCTGGTATCTGATATTTTGGTATGGTGAGATTTATATCACAGAGACAGGTTACAGTGATTATATTTGTATATGATATTTTCTTGTATTCATGTATAACTATGTATTACCGGCTGACCAGTAAATTCTTGAATCCTCCCTTAACTTCCCTTCCCCCCCTTGGCATACCGTCTCACCCAGTGTTATTATGTTTTGTAGATACGAATTCTCCGTTTGATTCTTTATATATCATGATATTATCTTTTGCTAAGTGATTCAGTGATATGTGTTCTCCTGGAAAGTTGTATATTATAATACTCAATTAGTTTCTGTATGCTTTAGGAATTATTGACTGGTAAATGTCTGAATACAAGCTTGTGATATTTGAAGGAGAAGCGACGGCTGACATATAGTATTAGAAACATTGTGTGTCGCTGCCCGCCCGGCCTTGATGCGTCACTACTCTTTGTTTCTCCATCGGGAGGACGTGTGGCGTCGGGCTCTTGACTTGTGTAGCATTTTGTACGATTTATTGACCTACTAGCATATTTATGCTGTTGTACCTATTCTGGATCAGACTACCAATGTACATCATTTATGCCAGGCACGTTGTTGGTGATATTTTATGTATGCAAATTGAAGAGGGTACCTGAGGACCTTAAGTGATTGTTATTGTGTTTTGATATGATATTGAGTCCTCACCCACTAATTAATGTGTGACACCACCATCCTTTACTTGTGTTTAAAGCATGTTAGGGACTAGTGTACAACTGTGCCCCGAACATGATGACCAAACAACACACCAGAAGATGAGGTGATGACCACGTTTCGGTCAGTCCTGGATCATTATCAATACGATTGTCTTAGTAGCAGTACAGTGGTATTAGTGGTACCACAGTTGTGTTATTAATAGTACAGTTCTGGTAGTAGTAGTACACTTGTGTCAGTAGTACTAGTGCACTTGTGTCAGTAGTGGTAGTACACTTGTGTCAGTAGTACTAGTACACTTGTGTCAGTAGTGGTAGTACACTTGTGTCAGTAGTACTAGTACACTTGTGTCAGTAGTACTAGTACACTTGTGTCAGTAGTACTAGTACACTTGTGTCAGTAGTACTAGTACACTTGTGTCAGTAGTACTAGTACACTTGTGTCAGTAGTACTAGTACACTTGTGTCAGTAGTACTAGTACACTTGTGTCAGTAGTACTAGTACACTTGTGTCAGTAGTACTAGTACACTTGTGTCAGTAGTACTAGTACACTTGTGTCAGTAGTACTAGTACACTTGTGTCAGTAGTGGTAGTACACTTGTGTCAGTAGTGGTAGTACACTTGTGTCAGTAGTACTAGTACACTTGTGTCAGTAGTACTAGTACACTTGTGTCAGTAGTACTAGTACACTTGTGTCAGTAGTACTAGTACACTTGTGTCAGTAGTACTAGTACACTTGTGTCAGTAGTACTAGTACACTTGTGTCAGTAGTACTAGTACACTTGTGTCAGTAGTACTAGTACACTTGTGTCAGTAGTACTAGTACACTTGTGTCAGTAGTACTAGTACACTTGTGTCAGTAGTACTAGTACACTTGTGTCAGTAGTACTAGTACACTTGTGTCAGTAGTACTAGTACACTTGTGTCAGTAGTACTAGTACACTTGTGTCAGTAGTGGTAGTACACTTGTGTCAGTAGTACTAGTACACTTGTGTCAGTAGTACTAGTACACTTGTGTCAGTAGTACTAGTACACTTGTGTCAGTAGTACTAGTACACTTGTGTCAGTAGTACTAGTACACTTGTGTCAGTAGTACTAGTACACTTGTGTCAGTAGTAGTACACTTGTGTCAGTAGTACTAGTACACTTGTGTCAGTAGTACTAGTACACTTGTGTCAGTAGTACTAGTACACTTGTGTCAGTAGTACTAGTACACTTGTGTCAGTAGTACTAGTACACTTGTGTCAGTAGTACTAGTACACTTGTGTCAGTAGTACTAGTACACTTGTGTCAGTAGTACTAGTACACTTGTGTCAGTAGTACTAGTACACTTGTGTCAGTAGTGGTAGTACACTTGTGTCAGTAGTACTAGTACACTTGTGTCAGTAGTGGTAGTACACTTGTGTCAGTAGTACTAGTACACTTGTGTCAGTAGTACTAGTACACTTGTGTCAGTAGTACTAGTACACTTGTGTCAGTAGTGGTAGTACACTTGTGTCAGTAGTACTAGTACACTTGTGTCAGTAGTGGTAGTACACTTGTGTCAGTAGTGGTAGTACACTTGTGTCAGTAGTACTAGTACACTTGTGTCAGTAGTGGTAGTACACTTGTGTCAGTAGTACTAGTACACTTGTGTCAGTAGTGGTAGTACACTTGTGTCAGTAGTACTAGTACACTTGTGTCAGTAGTGGTAGTACACTTGTGTCAGTAGTGGTAGTACACTTGTGTCAGTAGTGGTAGTACACTTGTGTCAGTAGTGGTAGTACACTTGTGTCAGTAGTGGTAGTACACTTGTGTCAGTAGTGGTAGTACACTTGTGTCAGTAGTACTAGTACACTTGTGTCAGTAGTGGTAGTACACTTGTGTCAGTAGTGGTAGTACACTTGTGTCAGTAGTGGTAGTACACTTGTGTCAGTAGTACTAGTACACTTGTGTCAGTAGTGGTAGTACACTTGTGTCAGTAGTGGTAGTACACTTGTGTCAGTAGTGGTAGTACACTTGTGTCAGTAGTGGTAGTACACTTGTGTCAGTAGTGGTAGTACACTTGTGTCAGTAGTGGTAGTACACTTGTGTCAGTAGTGGTAGTACACTTGTGTCAGTAGTGGTAGTACACTTGTGTCAGTAGTGGTAGTACACTTGTGTCAGTAGTGGTAGTACACTTGTGTCAGTAGTGGTAGTACACTTGTGTCAGTAGTGGTAGTACACTTGTGTCAGTAGTACTAGTACACTTGTGTCAGTAGTGGTAGTACACTTGTGTCAGTAGTACTAGTACACTTGTGTCAGTAGTACTAGTACACTTGTGTCAGTAGTGGTAGTACACTTGTGTCAGTAGTGGTAGTACACTTGTGTCAGTAGTACTAGTACACTTGTGTCAGTAGTACTAGTACACTTGTGTCAGTAGTACTAGTACACTTGTGTCAGTAGTACTAGTACACTTGTGTCAGTAGTGGTAGTACACTTGTGTCAGTAGTACTAGTACACTTGTGTCAGTAGTACTAGTACACTTGTGTCAGTAGTACTAGTACACTTGTGTCAGTAGTACTAGTACACTTGTGTCAGTAGTACTAGTACACTTGTGTCAGTAGTACTAGTACACTTGTGTCAGTAGTACTAGTACACTTGTGTCAGTAGTACTAGTACACTTGTGTCAGTAGTACTAGTACACTTGTGTCAGTAGTACTAGTACACTTGTGTCAGTAGTACTAGTACACTTGTGTCAGTAGTACTAGTACACTTGTGTCAGTAGTACTAGTACACTTGTGTCAGTAGTACTAGTACACTTGTGTCAGTAGTACTAGTACACTTGTGTCAGTAGTACTAGTACACTTGTGTCAGTAGTACTAGTACACTTGTGTCAGTAGTACTAGTACACTTGTGTCAGTAGTACTAGTACACTTGTGTCAGTAGTACTAGTACACTTGTGTCAGTAGTACTAGTACACTTGTGTCAGTAGTACTAGTACACTTGTGTCAGTAGTACTAGTACACTTGTGTCAGTAGTGGTAGTACACTTGTGTCAGTAGTACTAGTACACTTGTGTCAGTAGTGGTAGTACACTTGTGTCAGTAGTACTAGTACACTTGTGTCAGTAGTGGTAGTACACTTGTGTCAGTAGTACTAGTACACTTGTGTCAGTAGTGGTAGTACACTTGTGTCAGTAGTGGTAGTACACTTGTGTCAGTAGTGGTAGTACACTTGTGTCAGTAGTACTAGTACACTTGTGTCAGTAGTACTAGTACACTTGTGTCAGTAGTACTAGTACACTTGTGTCAGTAGTAGTACACTTGTGTCAGTAGTACTAGTACACTTGTGTCAGTAGTACTAGTACACTTGTGTCAGTAGTACTAGTACACTTGTGTCAGTAGTACTAGTACACTTGTGTCAGTAGTGGTAGTACACTTGTGTCAGTAGTACTAGTACACTTGTGTCAGTAGTACTAGTACACTTGTGTCAGTAGTACTAGTACACTTGTGTCAGTAGTGGTAGTACACTTGTGTCAGTAGTACTAGTACACTTGTGTCAGTAGTACTAGTACACTTGTGTCAGTAGTACTAGTACACTTGTGTCAGTAGTACTAGTACACTTGTGTCAGTAGTACTAGTACACTTGTGTCAGTAGTACTAGTACACTTGTGTCAGTAGTACTAGTACACTTGTGTCAGTAGTGGTAGTACACTTGTGTCAGTAGTGGTAGTACACTTGTGTCAGTAGTACTAGTACACTTGTGTCAGTAGTACTAGTACACTTGTGTCAGTAGTACTAGTACACTTGTGTCAGTAGTACTAGTACACTTGTGTCAGTAGTACTAGTACACTTGTGTCAGTAGTACTAGTACACTTGTGTCAGTAGTACTAGTACACTTGTGTCAGTAGTACTAGTACACTTGTGTCAGTAGTACTAGTACACTTGTGTCAGTAGTACTAGTACACTTGTGTCAGTAGTACTAGTACACTTGTGTCAGTAGTACTAGTACACTTGTGTCAGTAGTACTAGTACACTTGTGTCAGTAGTACTAGTACACTTGTGTCAGTAGTACTAGTACACTTGTGTCAGTAGTACTAGTACACTTGTGTCAGTAGTACTAGTACACTTGTGTCAGTAGTACTAGTACACTTGTGTCAGTAGTACTAGTACACTTGTGTCAGTAGTACTAGTACACTTGTGTCAGTAGTACTAGTACACTTGTGTCAGTAGTACTAGTACACTTGTGTCAGTAGTACTAGTACACTTGTGTCAGTAGTACTAGTACACTTGTGTCAGTAGTACTAGTACACTTGTGTCAGTAGTACTAGTACACTTGTGTCAGTAGTACTAGTACACTTGTGTCAGTAGTACTAGTACACTTGTGTCAGTAGTACTAGTACACTTGTGTCAGTAGTACTAGTACACTTGTGTCAGTAGTACTAGTACACTTGTGTCAGTAGTACTAGTACACTTGTGTCAGTAGTACTAGTACACTTGTGTCAGTAGTACTAGTACACTTGTGTCAGTAGTGGTAGTACACTTGTGTCAGTAGTACTAGTACACTTGTGTCAGTAGTACTAGTACACTTGTGTCAGTAGTACTAGTACACTTGTGTCAGTAGTGGTAGTACACTTGTGTCAGTAGTACTAGTACACTTGTGTCAGTAGTGGTAGTACACTTGTGTCAGTAGTACTAGTACACTTGTGTCAGTAGTGGTAGTACACTTGTGTCAGTAGTACTAGTACACTTGTGTCAGTAGTGGTAGTACACTTGTGTCAGTAGTACTAGTACACTTGTGTCAGTAGTACTAGTACACTTGTGTCAGTAGTACTAGTACACTTGTGTCAGTAGTACTAGTACACTTGTGTCAGTAGTACTAGTACACTTGTGTCAGTAGTACTAGTACACTTGTGTCAGTAGTACTAGTACACTTGTGTCAGTAGTACTAGTACACTTGTGTCAGTAGTACTAGTACACTTGTGTCAGTAGTACTAGTACACTTGTGTCAGTAGTACTAGTACACTTGTGTCAGTAGTACTAGTACACTTGTGTCAGTAGTACTAGTACACTTGTGTCAGTAGTACTAGTACACTTGTGTCAGTAGTACTAGTACACTTGTGTCAGTAGTACTAGTACACTTGTGTCAGTAGTGGTAGTACACTTGTGTCAGTAGTACTAGTACACTTGTGTCAGTAGTGGTAGTACACTTGTGTCAGTAGTACTAGTACACTTGTGTCAGTAGTACTAGTACACTTGTGTCAGTAGTGGTAGTACACTTGTGTCAGTAGTACTAGTACACTTGTGTCAGTAGTGGTAGTACACTTGTGTCAGTAGTACTAGTACACTTGTGTCAGTAGTGGTAGTACACTTGTGTCAGTAGTACTAGTACACTTGTGTCAGTAGTGGTAGTACACTTGTGTCAGCAGTGGTAGTACACTTGTGTCAGTAGTTGTAGTACACTTGTGTCAGTAGTGGTAGTACACTTGTGTCAGTAGTACTAGTACACTTGTGTCAGTAGTACTAGTGCACTTGTGTCAGAAGTACTAGTGCACTTGTGTCAGTAGTACTAGTACACTTGTGTCAGTAGTACTAGTACACTTGTGTCAGTAGTGGTAGTACACTTGTGTCAGTAGTGGTAGTACACTTGTGTCAGAAGTACTAGTACACTTGTGTCAGTAGTACTAGTACACTTGTGTCAGTAGTACTAGTACACTTGTGTCAGTAGTGGTAGTACACTTGTGTCAGTAGTACTAGTACACTTGTGTCAGAAGTACTAGTACACTTGTGTCAGTAGTGGTAGTACACTTGTGTCAGTAGTGGTAGTACACTTGTGTCAGTAGTACTAGTACACTTGTGTCAGTAGTGGTAGTACACTTGTGTCAGTAGTACTAGTACACTTGTGTCAGTAGTACTAGTGCACTTGTGTCAGTAGTACTAGTACACTTGTGTCAGTAGTACTAGTACACTTGTGTCAGTAGTACTAGTACACTTGTGTCAGAAGTACTAGTACACTTGTGTCAGTAGTACTAGTACACTTAGTACTAAGTACACTAGTACCCAGATGAGCCACAGAGACGTTAGAAAGAATTTTTTCAGTGTCAGAGTAGTTAATAAATGGAATGCACTAGGAAGTGATGTGGTGGAGGCTGACTCCATACACAGTTTCAAATGTAGATATGATAGAGCCCAGTAGGCTCAGGAATCTGTACACCTGTTGATTGACAGTTGAGAGGCGGGACCAAAGAGCCAAAGCTCAACCCCCGCAAGCACAATTAGGTGAGTACACTTGTGTCAGTAGTACTAGTACACTTGTGTCAGTAGTACTAGTACACTTGTGTCAGTAGTACTAGTACACTTGTGTCGTTAGTACTAGTACACTTGTGTCAGTAGTACTAGTACACTTGTGTCAGTAGTACTAGTACACTTGTGTCAGTAGTACTAGTACACTTGTGTCAGTAGTACTAGTACACTTGTGTCAGTAGTACTAGTACACTTGTGTCGGTAGTACTAGTACACTTGTGTCAGTAGTACTAGTACACTTGTGTCAGTAGTACTAGTACACTTGTGTCAGTACACTTGTGTCAGTACTAGTACACTTGTGACGCAAGAAAGCGATGCCGAACTGGATAAGCTGATAGAACTAGATATCATTGAACCAGTAACAGGCCCAACACCATGGGTAAGCCCAATTGTCACTCCACCAAAGCCAAAGAATCCAGACGAGATACGCATTTGTGTAGACATGCGTGTTCCCAACAAGGCAATAATGCGTGAACGCCATCCTACACCCACTGTAGGTGATATGATTTACCGCTTGAATGGTGCAACTGTATTCAGCAAGTTAGATTTAAACAAGGGCTATCATCAGCTTGAACTTGATGATGAGAGTCGATTCATCACAACGTTTACGACACATCGAGGTCTGTGTAGGTACAAGCGCCTGAGTTTTGGTATTAACAGTGCTGCTGAGGTATTCCAGCACATCATCAGCCAGGTATCGATAACCCAAATGAATTTTTCATGGATATGATACCAACATCAAGTCATATATCAGACGTCACCCTATCCCCACTGGATTTTGAAGAAGCCATAAACAGTATGCCTATGCACTCCGCACCAGGCCCGGATTCTTGGAACTCCATATTCATCAAGAACTGTAAAAAACCACTATCGCAGGCCCTTCACATTCTGTGGAGACAAAGCCTAGATACTGGCGTTATTCCTGATATACTAAAAACAGCAGAGATAGCACCACTTCATAAAGGAGGAAATAAGGCAGAGGCAAAAAATTACAGACCGATAGCACTAACATCGCACATCATAAAAATTTTGAGAGAGTGCTAAGAAGTAAGATCACAAAATACATGGAATCACAGCATCTCCATAACCCCGGACAACATGGTTTCAGAACAGGGCGCTCTTGCCTGTCGCAGTTGCTGGACCACTATGATATGGCATTAGATGCTATGGAAGACAAACAAAACGCTGATGTAATTTACACAGATTTTGCAAAAGCTTTTGATAAATGTGACCATGGTGTTATTGCCCATAAAATGCGCTCAAAAGGAATTACCGGAAAAGTAGGCAGATGGATCTACAATTTCCTGACCAACAGAACCCAATGTGTAATAGTCAACAAAATAAAATCCAACCCGTCAACCGTTAAGAGCTCAGTCCCCCAGGGTACTGTGCTTGCTCCAGTACTTTTTCTCATCCTTATATCGGACATAGACAAGAACACAACCTATAGCACTGTATCATCCTTTGCAGATGACACTAGGATCTTCATGAGAGTAGGCAACATAGAGGACACGGCGAACCTCCAGTCAGATGTAGATCAGGTCTTTCTATGGGCTACAGAAAATAATATGGTGTTTAACGAAGACAAGTTCCCGCTCATGCGCTATGGAAAAAATGAAAATATAAAAACTGAAACCACGTACAAAACTCAGGCAAATCATAACATAGAACGAAAAGGCAATGTAAAGGATCTGGGTGTACTCATGTCGGAAGACCTTACCTTTAAAGAACACAATAAAGTAGCCGTCACAACTGCAAGAAAAATGACAGGTTGGATAACAAGAACTTTTCACACTAGAGATGCTATACCGATGATGACACTTTTCAAAACGCTTGTGCTCTAGAGTGGAGTACTGCTGCACAATGACAGCCCCTTTCACAGCTGGGAGAAATTGCTGACCTGGAGAGCGTGCAGAGATCCTTTACTGCTAGAATCCACTCGGTAAAACATCTAAACTATTGGGACCGACTAAAGAGCCTAAATCTGTATTCCCTTGAGCGCAGGCGGGAGAGATACATAATAATTTACACGTGGAAAATATTAGAGGGGCTGGTCCCAAACCTGCACACAGAAATAACATCACATGAGACCAGAAGACATGGCAGGATGTGCAGAATACCCCGTTGAAAAGCAGAGGTGCAACTGGTACTCTGAGAGAGAACTCTATCAACATCAGAGGCCCGAGACTGTTCAACACGCTTCCACTACACATAAGGGACATAACTGGCAAACCCCTCACAGTGTCAAGAGAGAACTGGATAAGCACCTCCAAAGGATACCTGATCAACCAGGCTGTGACTCATACGTCAGGCTGCGAGCAGCCGCGTCAACAGCCTGGTTGATCAGTCCAGCAACCAGGAGGCCTGGTCGATGACCGGGCCGCGGGGACGCTAAGCCCCGGAAGCACCTCAGGTATCCTCAAGGTAAGGTTTCAGTTTCCTTAAGGGACAGAACACACA